>JAOTAY010000001.1:27506305-27518113 GCA_025629805.1 Erythroxylum baracoense
CTTAATTTCTACTCTTAGTTCTAAATTATTAGGATTTGAGCAGCTTAAGGACATGTATACTTCTGATGATGATTTTGCTACTATGTATGCTGTTTGTGAGCATGTTGCGTTCCAATATTTGTATCGTGGTAATCAGTTGTGTGTGCCTAATTGTTCTTTGTGTGTTTTATTTGTACATGAGGCCCATAGTGGTGGTTTAATAGGTCATTTTGGGGTTACTAAAACCTTGGATATTTTGCATGAACGTTTTTATTGGCCTGGTATACGTAAGGACGTTGAGCGTGTATGTACCAAATGCATTGCATGTAGACATGCAAAATCTACTGTTAAACCCCATAGATTGTATACCCCTTTACCTGTGCCTACTGAATCTTGGGTTGATATTTCTATGGATTTTATTTTAGGACTGTTTAGAACAAAGAAGGGGTATGATAGCATCTTTGTTGTTGTTGATCAATTTAGTAAGATGGCGCATTTCATTGCATGCCATAAGACTAATGATGCTGTGCTTGTTGCTGATTTATTCTTTAAGGATATTATGGTATTCCTAGGTCTATTGTTTCGGATAGAGATGCTAAATTTTTGAGCCATTTTTGGCCTGTTCTGTGGGAAAAGTTGGGTACTAAATTGCTTTATTCTACTACTTGTCATCCACAGACAGATAGACAGACTGGGGTTATTAATAGAACCTTAGATACCTTGTTGCATGCTGTAGTTGGTAAAAATTTGAAAACTTGAGGTGATTGTTTATCATTTATTAAGTTTGCATATAATAGATGTGTGCATTCTACCACAGGTTATTCACCTTTTGAGCTTGTAAATTCCTTTGACTGTCTTAGATTTGGTACCTTTACCCTTGCATGAGTTGTCTAGTACAGATGACAAGAGGAAAGCCGAGATGGTTAGGGACTTGCATATGAAGGCGAGACAACACATTGAGCATAGAAACAGGGTGTATGCGAAGCAAGCCAACAAGGGGCGAAAGTTGATGACTTTTAAACCTGGAGATTGGGTTTTGGTGCATCTGAGGAAGGAAAGGTTTCCTACCCAGCAGAAATCCAAGCTAGATCCTGGGGGTGATGGTCCGTTCCAAGTGTTGTAAAAGATAAATGACAACGTCTACAAGATTGACCTGCCAGGTGAGTATTCTGTTTCTGCAACTTTTAATATTATTGATCTTTCTCCTTTTGATATGGATTCAGATTCGAGGACGAATCTTCTTCAGGAGGGAGGGACTGATGTGAGCAGGAGTAAGGATCACCATGGAGATGGCATGCGTGACAGGGGCGAGCTTGTCATTCCAGCTGGACTTATGTCCAGAGCTAGGACCAAGAGACTCAAGGAGGCTCTCTATACACATGTGGGCCAATTTGTGGAGAGGATGGAGTGCACCAAGCCTATTGGAGGAGAGCTATCTGAATCACAGCCCAAATTAATTCATTTATCTCAAATCTTTAGATTAGACTCACTTGGGACTTCTAGACCATTGTATTGAGCTGCGCTTTATCACTTAAGCCCAAGAAGAGAGGTCTTCTTATTCGAATTTGGACTTCTTTTAAGTTATTTATATTTTAGGCTTCTATGTATTTTAAGCCCAAGTCTTTTAGCATTAATCCTAGGTATAAATACTTATGTTTTAGGGTTTTCGAATAACTTTTGATCAGATTATCTTTTGTGAGCCGCTGGTCATATTGAGAGAAGAAACCCCTTTTGTTCTTTTCAACTTAGGAATTAAACATCACTTATCAACTGAATCATATTGTGGCATGATTTTGATCATAAACAACTTTCTTAGTTTGTTCTTTACCAGTTATCTAGGTTGCTCGAGACAAGTTCTTCGTGAAGTCTACTAGGTAAATTTGAAACCCTGCGTATTAGATTTAATTTAGTTAATTCGAATCCATCATCTTCTTCTTTCCTAGGATTCGAACAATCATTCAGTTCCTTGGTGCGCGTCAGTTGGTATCAGAGTTTTAGTACGAAGGAGAATTCTTATTGAACTCCATTGGAATTCAAGAAACTGCCACCCATCACCATCCAATTATCGTTAGTTCATCAACTCAAGTGTGAATTAACTTTCGACCTAGGGTTTCTTATTTTTCTTGTTTTATCTTCTGTTAATATTTGACTTAAATCAAAAAAAGAGTCAAAAAAGTCCAAAAAACAAAAAAGGAAAAAAGTCTGAAAAATCTAAAAAATCCGAAAAAGAAAAGTCAGAAAAAAGGTGTAAAAAACGAAAAACAAAAAAAGAGTCAAAAACAAAATATGGAAAAAATCCGAAAAAAAGTTTTGTTTCGTTATACTCGTACTTGCTAGTTAGTTCAAAATGTTTTCACTCTTTTGATTCTTTTGATCAGATGAGAATTGGTTCCGAGTGGTTAATTGAATTTCAGAGGGAATTGAGTGGTAAAAGGCAGAGTGTGTGACTTATTTGAGGGAGTCATTTCCGTGACTTAAACACAAGAGGAGTGACATCAATTGAGTGAAACACGTGAGAAGGTGTGTGAGGTTGTTTATTACTAAACTTATTTTGCAGGTATATCATTTTATCTACAATGTCACAGGGAGGTAGTAATGATGACAACCAAGGGAGAGATGCAAATATTGCTTTCACTTTGAAAGCTATGCAGCAACAATTTGAGAGGTTCAATATGGCCTTAACTGAGATTAGGGGACAGATGGATGAGCTCAGACAAGGAAGATATGAGGAACCTCATGGGAGGCGTGCAGGTGTACGCCAGCAGCAACCACCACCTCGTAGACCACCACCTCGGTATGAACCAGAGGAGGAAGACTTTGAGGAGGAGGAAGAGTTTGAGGTACGCAGACCTAGGAGAGCTGAGAGAGTTGAGCTATTTAATAGGAGAGATGGAGACCTTAAATCCATCAAGATGCAGATCCCAGCCTTCAAGGGAAGGAATGATGCAGAGGCTTACCTAGAATGGGAAAGGAAGGTGGACTTGGTTTTTGAGTGCCACAATTTTTCTGAAGATAAAAAGGTAAAGCTAGCCGCTGTTGAATTTACAGATTATGCACTAATATGGTGGGATCAGTTGGTGACATCCAGGAGGAGAAATAGAGAGATGCCAATTACTACTTGGGACGATATGAAGGCGTGCATGAGGAAGCGGTTTGTGCCTTCTTACTATTATAGGGAGATGCATCAGAAACTTCAGAGACTTACTCAGGGATCTAAATCAGTGGAGGACTATCATAAGGAGATGGAAATAACTATGATCCGAGCTAATATAGAGGAGGATTCATAGGCAACCATGGCACGGTTCTTGAGTGGTTTGAACAGGGAGATAGCTAATGTGGTAGAATTGCAACACTATGTAGAGATTGAGGACATGGTGAACATGGCCATGAAGGTGGAAAAGCAAATCAAAGCTAGAGTGGCAACAAGGAGTGGGGAAAATTCTAGCCAATCATGGAGTTCAAAATGGCCCAAGAGAGAGGAGAAAATGAAAGACAAGGGACTGGACTTCAAGGAGATACCCAAAAGGCCGAATGTAGGGTTTGACCCTAAAGGTACACGTAATACCCAAGCTTCTTCTAGTAAGCATTCTAGCATTAAATGTTTTAAGTATTTGGGATCTGGTCATATTGCTTCACAATGCCCAAAAAGACCGCACGAACCACTCAGAGCTTTAAGTTCACCTAATTAACCTGCATGGTTGAAAAACGGAGGGGGTGAGTACACTATGTACTCAGTGAGCAGAAGAGAAACATGTATCGCGAACAGGACCTGGTACATACCAAAATCGTCTAAGGATGGTTTTACACATCTAACATGCACATAACTACCTATGAAGTGAATATGCATGACATAGAAATATAAAGACCTAGTCTATGACTCATACCATACTAGTTAGGAACCACATAGGCCTTGCCTATTAATCACTCATTCAGTGAACGTAGGTTCTAGTTCCAGCACACAAGAGCACAAAAGCATCACATGTAAAAATCAAATCTCATCAAGAAGCCAAATCTAATAATAAGCCAAAAAAATTATGTGTGTTACCAATAGTTGACCAAACTATTGTGCACACCTACCGAATCTTGGTATTGGCTCAACTTTCATCTGTGGCGAGTCCAGACTACAGTCGACAAGAGTATCATGACCATAGGTGATGACCTTATCAGGGAACAGACCTCTAGATGTGCAATCACCTGCAAGTCCTGTAGAATGGTGTCATTACAAGCACTCGACTTTTATGTAAACCTACAATTACATGTGATTGACATGAAGTCCTAATAGGTTGAGTGTTCATGATTATGTAATAATAATTCTTTATACAATAAGGTTACCATGGATGGGCCAATTAGCCTGTAATATTCATAATAAATCCCTTACCAGCATGCCGAGCCTAGAATATGTCACATTACTGCATGTCTATTAATATGGCTATATTAATGGATATACAGATGATGAAGCTCTTTTACTAATACATATAAATATGGTTATGTGAGTGCAAATTGAAGACATGTGGTACCATAGGTCAACGGCCATTAATACCTCAAGCTTGCCTATAGCATAGTATGCAGTGGATAACATGAATAATCTAACATTAGTCATGGGAGTGAGAGCAGTGGGTAAAAACATGAAGTTGTTTGTTACCATCAACAAATATGGTAAGTGATACTGTAATCATCTACACTTATATGAGTATTAACATACCTATGTACTATTGTTAATAACTATAGTTACCTATATACATATGATATCTATGTATGTAAATAGACCTATGGGTAATATATAATACTGTACATATCATATACCTAGGTAGTGTATAACAAGTGTAAGGACCTGTAATGAATGGTGGTACCTCGAGTTAAGACAATATAACTCGATATGATGTATATACTCCTTGGTACATATGGCTTGATAGAAGTCACTATACCCATTCATGTGTATTACCCCATGTGA
Organism: Erythroxylum baracoense; assembly: GCA_025629805.1. NCBI lineage: Eukaryota > Viridiplantae > Streptophyta > Magnoliopsida > Malpighiales > Erythroxylaceae > Erythroxylum > Erythroxylum baracoense. The sequence continues at coordinate 27,511,236 of JAOTAY010000001.1, forward strand.
CTCAAGCATATAATAATCCATATTAGTTTTATTGTTATACAATGTTATATCCCGATTAGGGTCTGTGGTTACAGGGTACCCTTGTGGGTATAAAATCCATTACAATTCCATCTATATCATGTGTATGTAGCCATATCCATGCACAATGTATGGTACCCATATTACTTTAGTCTAAACACAACCTATACATTGGGTAAACAAATTGTATGGTGACCCCTATTACATCCCCAAAAAGCAACATCCTTAGTCATGTGCATGGATATGCACAGGTAACCTCATCCAATGTATAGTGCTGCCACTTGTATATGCACTATACATATACAATGGGTTTCACATACCATCGGTCCCTTTTGACTATTTATTACATAATTAATACTGGGTGACATACAACATTAATGTAAATATGGCTGATAATACCATACAGCCAATTATACACACAATGCATATATAGACATTGAGATATCTCATGTGAGGCCTTGCTTATGTATGTCATAATAGGTAGTATTATTACACACCAAATGTACAGACATTGGCTAATATGAAACTTACTATTATATACATGGTATCATTTATATACCCACATATGATAAGTAGATGGATATCATTATACCAACTATTGTTGATAGTATATGTCAATACCCATAGTCATTAAGTCCAATCCATGTGCTGGAATACTCCCTATGTAACTAGTGGATCTAACATATTGTATGGCAATACCATGACATAGTATGCTGTTCACTGGCTGTTATTTATGGACACACATGTATATACAATACCTCAACCTAAGCCAATACTTTATAACAGGCATCCTTACATAATACCATACACTATGTGTACCAACATGGTTGTCTGTTTTTATAAATTACAGGTATGTAGTAATTATTATACATACTACTGTATAAGTACATGCACTAATAATAATAAGAGATCTATATACATGTGTGTGACCATAGCCTATGAACTGTAATACATAATAAGTAGTAGGGCTGCAATTGCGTACTCATAACTATAATCCTATGTATTATAATGTTATACAGTCTATCTCCAGTAACCATGACAATATTTAATGTCCACCAACTGCGTGATCATAGACATACTAGTATGAATAATCTACCTCAATGTGGTATGTTGACATACCACAACGTATAATGTGGATAGTTATGACTGGTATATCCCACTATACATTGGATATGTAGGGTTACCTAGTGTATGTATATACCTAGGGTACAATGATGGTGTAAGGGACATCAATTCCCTTTACAATAAGTATAATATCAAGGGTGTGTGGGAGTGTTGGGTTATAAACATATTGATCACCATGCCATTACCACTATATACCATATAGTATTAGCATGACACCATATTTATGGTATTATACACTATGTAAGTACATAGGTGCCATATGTAACCTGTAGACCAAGTGAGATGATATATCTTCAAGATGACATACATACAACGATTATTACTGTCACTTGTATACTTGTATCACAATAATAGTGATCCCATAAGCATGGGTGTATACACTTAATGTTGTACATACCCAGTCATATATAGTACCAAGTATAACATTGGTAAGAAATATTCCAAGCTTTGGGTAAGTTATACTATCATCTACATAATGTTTTATGGTAGAGTCATCTTGAATATAATGCATATTGTATGATTTTTTCCACTATGTCATAAAGTTACATGTAGTACATACCATGTACTACATATGTACTACATGCAACCAAGGACCTAGTGTTCTGTGATGAGTATAGAGATGACCAAACTCCTGTTACAAATATACTTAAGACGTGATGGTATCTAATTCGTATACCCACATGATAGCAATTAGGTATTATGGACAATAAATGGTATACTTGTACGTATTAATTGTAATGTGTGATGGTAGTTCAGATATGACAATTTTCATATCTGCACTAAGGGTCCATATGCCATATACTTTTGATGGTATCCCAATCACTACCATCACACATTGATTATCCATTGACATCGATGGTTACAATAGTTGTACCACATATATGCTCTTGGATGTGTATTAGTTAAAAGTAGTGCGATGGTAATGATTATATCTAACAATGTGATACATGGAATACTCTAGACTCCATACCACATCAATCCCTACATACCTCTGTTGCACATTAATACCTAGTCTAACATACATTACATTATAACTTATGTTAACTGTATAACTGTTCTTTGCACATTGACATCACTCCATATATTGTATTGTATATTCATTATACATTTACCATAAGGGATGGTTTAGATGTTGTATATTACTGCATACATACTATACCCACCAACTAGATAATATTGGTGTAGTGTGATATAGACTAATAACATCAACCCCTGTTATCAGTATCAGAGTATGTATGGTATGATAAGCATACCATACGTTAAATACCCATGTGGTATCACCCCAAACTATGTATTTTATACCTTAATATACACTTTCTAGGTATGTATCTGGTTGGATACAGGTGATACCAACCATATATTAGTGAGGCACATGGGGCGAATGTGTCAAATTACCCTGATATATATGTTATTATAAGAAATGTAATATTACCCTCACTCCTCATATGGATAAGCCACTTGTGGATGAGGCTATTTACCATTTGACAGTGAGGGAGAGAAAACCCATAGTATGGTTGGTATATATCGACACTGATGCAAGTCCATACCACATGGGTATTTAACGTATGGTATGCTTATATACTATACACCAAAATTGTGTCTATATATAATTTTGTACATATACATGGAGAGGTTTATGCCATAATACCAAGATGCTTATCACAGTACATAGCTTATGTGGGTACCATTTACAGCACACAGTGATATAGCCATGGTATTTTCCACTTATGCCATTATAAAAGGGATGGATAATCAGCAATGCGGTATGGACTTGCATATATAGGATATTGTATCCAGGTATTTGCACTAGTGGAAATATGGAAAAATAGTACCTATCTATATGATGTACGAGTGGTTATAGTAGTATACCTTAAGCTACATCGTTAAATATGGTACCAGGACGTACTCATTAGATAACATGAGTATCTAAATTCCTTGGTAATTAGGTTGTCATTGCATTTACATTAATTGGGTAACTCATGATATAATCATAGTGCAGTACCTTGATAACCTTGCAGATGGTATCTATATGTGTACAACTTGTAGTATTGTATGATATCCTATAACGTGCTAACTATATGAGTATTGCCATTATATATATTGACAACTTATACATGTTGTTGAGATTCCATAACATGTTAATTCCAACTATTATGTAGCATGTAGGGACAGTAGCATTTATTTATACAATAATTGGGTGATAGATTATAGTTAGCACTTGCCATGTAGTGTGGCTTATAAATAAGTCATAATAACATGAAGGAATAACATATAATGGCAGGTATTATCTACCCACAAGTGATGGACATTACTTGTACCATAAGCAAGTCGATACAATAGTTATGTACAATCACTAAAAGCATGGATTATTATGGTTGGAGTATGGTTCTTGTGTGGTACATTAGTAACATGTATACCATATCAGAAAACACTTATGCACCTAGGACTATATGTTTAGTATGGGCATTGGGTGAGCTTTGTAGGCATTTAATGCTACAAACAGGCATTATCAGTGTGGGTTTTCAAGTCAGTTTTGACACGTGGGCTGTTCATGGGTAAGTCTTGGTGCACACAATGCACCGCTGGTCAAACACTGATGGCCATTTCGACTATAGACGAGAATGGGCCCGAATCGTGTTTGGTTGCCAACTGGAAGGTCCCATGTTGCAAAAATCCATCAAATTCACTCTTAGTCCTCGTTCTTCACACAGGGAGCATGAAGCATGGCTCTGGACCATGATCATCTGGGGGGCTAACCCCATGTTTGGGTATGCTCAAGGACATCAAGTGTAAGGAATCGACAATGACGCATCCCCTTGTTGAGTCAGTTTCAATGCTCGGGAGCACTTGGGCACGCCCGATCATGTGACTCGTCCCCTCATCGATGTGGACACCCCGTCATACTTGGAGTGTCAGAGGGTTGGCTTGCTGATAACAATAGGAGAGGTGTTCAGTTTTCGTGGTGTCACAGGATTAATAAGATCTAAGAACCCTCCAGGTATTGTAAACGAAACTTTGTTTACATTACCATCACCGTATTAAGAGATGCATCTCTTCAAATATTTCTCAAAGATAGTATGATAGCATTTGATTTCAGTGAAGGCACATGTGTAATGAATACCCAGCATGATGCTTCTGGTAACTAATGTCGTTTGATCGACAACTATAACACAAAGGGCATCATCTTGTCCATTTCAACTTTCTATGATAATTGTTTTCCAAAAGGATATAGTTCACTAGCAATAATGTATCTTTCATAGCATAATAGAGAGCTAGTGGTCCTAGTGGTATTTGATGTTGACACTTCGGGTTATTATGAAAACCATATAAACCACATGTTTCAGCATAATAGGATTAGTATTATGTGAAAGACATTAATTATATGGCCTTTTCTCATCTCTTGTGTTCGACATACTTATTTTTTTCAGAAACAATGTATGAAAAGCCCTGTCTTATTCACCTATGGCTCACTACTATGTTATACGTTCGTACAACATAATAGTGAGCCATAGGTAAATAAGAGAACTAAGAGTGAATTATAATCATTATTTTTGCCATTATTCACTAACCTATATAACTAATGAACCAGATTGTCTATGTTTTGCTATCAAATTTATTTACTGTAACCTATAATGTAATCAATGCAGCTATATATTCATAACGTTAAATATAGTTACAGAAATATATCTAAGAATACCTCTTAGACATATGTAATTGTAATCCATAGTACCACATAACCATATGTAAATCAATGTATATGATAATACTATACATTTACATATGGTTGTGTGGTAACCCTTCTGCAAACCAAGCTTGTGTACCCAACATAAGGTAGGTACACAAGCTTGGTTTGCAGATGTTGCCAATTATCTCTCAAGTGGTATATGAAACATCACATGATTGTTTAGAAATACCATCAATGATGTGCATTTCTATTGCAGCCACTATAACTAATGTGTTTTCTTAAATACCCAAATTGTATTGGACATGAATGATGAAACCCTGTGGTTAGTATGATACATCCAGTAAACTTAATACCATAAGCCATCTAGACAACCAAAGAGTGCTTAATTTAGTACCGACAACCGTATGCAAAAATATTACATATAGCTGAGAAATATGTAAGCACTCTTTGCCGGTTACATTCTTGAGAATTCCGCAGGCTATGTTATCTGTTTGTTTCATTGGCATAACACTCCAATTCCAAACCACATAAGTTATCATCCAGAGAGTACAATATATCACAAATGGGTATCATTTTGACACTTTTATAAACACTGTGTTTATAAAATAGGAAAACAAGTGAGTACAATAATTGTTCCAAACTATCACAAAATGTAATTAATGTGGCAAGATTACAATGTCTTAGTGGGCTTTGAGTTTACATATGATGAACAACATCAGGTATAGGCACATTACCCACTTGTCACGTAAGAGTATAGTTTGTGATAGGGGTGGGAATGGAATATCGCCAGGGTATGTGACAAGCCACAGAGTTATTGACCTATATGTCCAACACCATTTGGTCCATATAATTCAATCACAAGATGTAATTGTTCAGTTAAGTTTACAACCAATTTTGTATGGTTAAGGGCATAAATTTATCCTTACAGGCATATAGGATTTGTATGATATGGTATAACTATATGCCATGTTGTAATATTGGGTAACTTGTTTTATAGTGCATCCCGTATAAAATGTTTATCACATGTGTGTCTATACTGATACCAAATGACAGATATACCATAACTCAAGGTAAAATAATATGGCATATTATCATTAGGATTTGTGTACACCAATGTCCATAATTATAACAAACTAAGGTGAATAATTATATCCCTGTAATGGTGTCCCATTATAGTCACCATACCTCTTAGGACCATAAAGTGACTAGATCGCCATACCTATTGTTACATCCCATCATTTGTTTCACAAGGTATGAGTGGTTAGTAATGCCTTTTGGTTTAAGAATGGAGAAGTGACTATGTGTTAATCCTCATAGTTGTACCATAAATTATGAGAGCTTTGGTATCATCAGATATAATTATGTACAATGGGTAATATATACTTTGGGTTTCTATGCATAAGATGATAAAATTTTATTTGTTATATCCATCATCTTGCTTGGGTCATACAACAGTTGACATACTTAAAATTGGGTCACTATAATATAAATAAGGTAATTCAAATGGGTAAGTGGTACCATATCTAGTACATGTAATTGTGTCCTATGTGTTAACCATGTATCATGTGTACAACAAACATTCATAAAGGATAGGGTGTGGACATTTATCCCAGGGCTATCATAACATGTTTGCAAACCTCTCTGTGATTTACATACATATGGCATGTATGTATGCAACCAATGTCACGATACATAAGAACCCTAGTTTATATAATATGGGTTAGTGACCACATATTGGTGAGCTGGACCCTGCACTATGTCAGAATATAGATGGTGAGGTATGTCATATCAAGTGCACTAGGGTAATGACCACTCACCTAGTGTGACACATATGTGACCACATGCATATAAGGATAAACATATTTTACGGTATGTATAACATAATGATACCAACAAAGAATGATATATAAAATGGATAATATAGTGTGGGACAATTCCACATATGGGTATAAGTAATCATACCTTGCCAACCCTACATATATTGGTATGTATAATGTCTAACATGTTGTATACCATTTATAACCTATGCTTATACCATAGGAATGCATTA
>JAOTAY010000001.1:27527378-27543934 GCA_025629805.1 Erythroxylum baracoense
CCAAGGTAGTAGCTGAATAGTAAAAATTAAGTAAGAAGGACTACACTTTCACAAAGGAGACTTTCAACAAACACCTAGAAGGCAAGGAGCTTAAAAGAAATGAAAGGAAGGGCTTTAGAGAGATGTTAGAGCCTCTCTCTCTTCATTCTCAACGGTAACTTTTCTGAATTGGATGACTGTGAACATTCATGTCTCCTTGATAGGCAATGTATCGATCGTACTTCAGAACGACTGTGAAAGATTTTTTCGTTTTGCGAACCAACGAGGGGCCCAAGGCATGTGATCCTATAACTATTATGCTTTATTAAATATTATCTACATATTTATATAAACTTTATATAAATAAATAAATATATATATATATAATTTAATAGAGTTAGTGAAATAAAAAATTTAACAGACATGACTCGATCTCATTTATTTAGAGGGACCCCAAAATCTGCTTTTAATTCATTGTAGTTAATGATTAAAAGATTAAACCACTTCAATTATAAATATTTTGAATGGTTTAGTTTTTTAATTTAATTTTTATCTCCTAGTTATATTTATTTTAATTATTATTATTTTTAAAATTTTATTAATTTATAAATTATTCGATAAAATTTTTAATTAATAAATTCTTATAAATTAAAATAAAGCAATTAATTTTTATTTAACTTCTTTTTCAACTAAAATTTAAATTTTTTGATGAGTAAGGGCAATTTCTTTTAATTATATTTCAAAATTTTTAAATTTATTCAATCTTTAGTCAATTTTAAAACAGTGTAATATCATTTAAACGTTAAACATTTTGTCTTATCGATTTTCAGTCCAATTTTTAAAACAATAGATTTCTAGCAACCATCGCTGTCCATTTACAGTTTTATCGGATTCTTTTTGTTTTATGGTTTGAGTTTGATTTGATAGAGGATGGTTGAATCAGTATTGAAATGTTAAAATTAAGTTAGATTGCCCTTTTAAATTTAAATTTTGATTTAAATTTTAATTAACTCAAAAAATTTTCATATACTTAAGTAGAGTTGGAGTATACAATTCTAAATTGGTTTGTCATTTTTAGATATAACTAAAATTAATATATATATATATATAACATGCTTTAAAATAAAATTACCAATAAAAATTAAACAAAAGAGATAAAAAATGTATTTATAGATTTTGCCAATATAAAAAAATCCTGAAAGTTATCATATAAGTTAAGAATAACTTTTAAAATGTTTGAATCTTGTACTTTTTTTATGTCTTAAGACCCTGTTTGGTTAAATAGTTGATAATGAAACGAGACGGAACATAACTCACTTCTGTCGTTTGATGGAGGGTTTCATAATGGAATGGAACGAAATGTAATGGAAGCGGAGGGTTTCATGTTATGTTCTATTGCATCCTAAACAGTGAAAATAAAAAACTCCCGATTCGAGAGGTTTAGGATAGAATGTAAATTAATAAATACATACTATCTAATATACTCTCAATCATTTTTCTTAATACCAATTATTTCTTCTAACCCTAACTCCCTTTTCACCAGACTCATTTACTACGGTCCACAAGCTTATCACACACACAGATATCTATTACAGTCTATAAGCTTATCCTTTTCCAACTTTTCTTTCCGTTCTCCGTATTCTACCACTTCTTCTTCTCGTGTTATTTATTAAATTTTTTTATTATTTTAAAATAAAAAATATATAAAAAAATTATTTGTTACGATTGTGACTTGAATATGGTTTCTGTTTAAAAATCATAACATTAAACCTCTTGCAACAACCATTTTAATATCAGGGATATAATAGTCATTTATTATAAATTATATTCTATTCAATCCATCTTTCAAACAATATTTCACTACATTACATTATGAACTTTTTTATCCCTCCCAAATAACTTTTTATTTTATTACATTTCAATCCATTATAAATTGTTCCGTTCGGTTCTATTTTATTCTATTAATTAATATCCACCCAGAGTAGTCTAAATTCAAATGCCAGAGTATTTGACAATTAGTGCCACTTTAATGATATACTTCTTTTAATGATGCGTGTTAGAATTATTGAATCGCATGATTTTCTCTTTTCTGAAAGCTTTTCTTTTTTCTTTTATTCTTCTTGGATCATGGGCTAGAAATTAGAGCTTTTGGCATTCAATTCAATGTGCTTTTGAGTTGCAATCCATATTTAAAAAATAGGTAAGAAAAGATGTTAAAAGGGTTCAAATAGTTCACTATAAAATTTATTAAAAACTAAATAAAATTTAAGAATTTGAAATATAATTGAAAGAGACTGTCTTTATCTATTAAAGAATTTAAAATTTAATTGAAAAATTGTTAAATGAAACTTAATTGTTTTATTTTAGTTTATAAGAATTTATTAATTTACAAAAATCACTGCTAAGTTAATAAACTAATCAATTTTTAACAATAAAATTTATTAAAGTGAATCGAATCAAAATGTTAATAATTGAACTAAAAAATTGACTAATTTAAAATTTTTATGGTTGAATTGATCAAATCAATTGATTTTATTCCTTTTGGTGAATTAAGAAAAAAAGTTTCGTACTTTATATAATTTCAGGGTTTGCAAAGATGTCATACCTTCATAATTTCTAATTGAGCTTTTTGATATTTTCAAATCAAAATCTCAAAAAATTATCTCCTATCATATTAATCGTGTTATCTTAAGAAATTATTTATTTTTAAGAAGAATTTAAATGATTAAAGTTGAATTTAAGTTTCATAATCATGTGATTAATATCTACAAATTAAACTTAATTAAAATAGTTCAAATAATTAAATTTCTTTTTCATAATAATATTATTTTGAATTTTTTAAATTCAAGTTATGGGATTAAATAATTAAAATTAAAATCAAGTTTTGTTATTGTATGATTAATATCTATAAATTAAGTTCAATTAAAACAATTTGAGTAACAAAAAATTTATAATGATATTATTTTCAAAATCTTTTAATAATATTAGTTTAAATAATTCAAATTCAAATTCAAGTCATATGAAATCGACCTCAATTAAATTTTAAATAAAATTTAAATCGTCTTATAAAAATTTTCATGTTGGATAATCTAAAATGATTTTTTTTTCTTTCTAATGGTAATCATGCATTGGTGTTCAACTGTAGAAGATAAGTTCTTCACATGTAGCGAGTTCAATTCTTCTTCTTCACCTCTTTTCCCGAAGAACAAAGAAAACAAAGAAATGACCTAATTTATAGCTCTAAACAGCTTTTAGGCCATCAACAAACACAGACTCAAAGACCTCCATTTCATGCTTCTTAAGGACTAAACCAATCTCCACTCCACCACTTCCATCTTTACTCTCCGCCATGGAAATAGCTCCTGTCTTATCCACTGAGCTTATCTCCACTTTCTTTGGCTTCCCAAATCCGAAATCCGTCTCATAAACTCTGAACTGAGGAGATCCAGCAACTGAGACAAACACTTTCGGTTTGTTTGTCTCAATCCGCATAGAAATAAACTTTCCAAGATTTTGCTTTGCAGTTTCATAAACTCCTGTTAGTTCCAATCCCTTTATTTCCTCGCTCAGCATCTCTGCAGCAGTAACAACTCCATCTTCTCCGACAAGATCTCCTGCTGTTATGGAAACACCAAGTGGAGTTGCACAATTCCCAAAGAAGTTGGCAGCCATTGGAGGGTCCAAACGAGCTCTACAATCTGCTGCAAATGCAAAGTGTACCTGTGTATTGCCCTCCACTCCTTTGGCTCTAACAACGCAAGAAGCTGTGTACGACAATATCAGCACAAAACTTGACGGATGGAGTGGCTTTTTCAATTTTGAAACCACTTTTTGCCTTAGTCTCTTTATGTCTTGAACAGAAACCTCGAACGTTGCTCGTACTGAGTCTGACATTTCGTGAAAATCTGGTACTAACTCGAGGCTTTTAGGGGAGAACTTTATATCGGCAGGGAATTTTTTCAAGTACTCCATGTCAAGCCCATCTGGGTCATGAACAGATGATCGATCAAGAAACGGGGTTAGTTCTGGTGACAAGCTAGGGTATTCCTCAAGCTCTTTAGTGATCACCTGTTTGCAGATGTGAGCCCAAGCCTTGGTGAACATGATCGTGCTCTTCCCGTCAAGAATGGCGTGATGAGCAGAAACACTGATGCAGAATCCTTGATCAGGAAACAACGTTACTTGCAAGGCTATGATCGGAGCACTCGACTCAGACAGATGCAATTCCGGTATATAAGGATGTGATTCAACAGCTTCACGAATTCCGTTCCCGGAAAGATGTTTAAAGTCTGCATTAGACTCTGCAATTGTGAGGCTGATCGCGTCGTGCACGTTAGGGACATAACTCAGGACGGGTTTCACGGCATCTAGAGGCCACGTTAGGCTTCCAGCGAGAGGAAGGAAATAGGAGAGAGTGATGGAAAGAGACCGTTTGAGTTTCGGTAGAATCACAGAGTAGAAGAGAGCGGAAGACAGCACGTCAAGCTCATAGAAAAAGATACGTTCAACAGGAGGAAAACTGAACCAGAAACAGTCGAAATATGTGAACGTAAGTGACAACACTACGGCTGATTCTGGCGACTCCATGGAAGGAGAGATTCTGCAGACCTCAAGTATCATTACTTTGTTGCTGTTTGAAGCCATGTTTAGCGAAGAAGGGCTATGATGTACAGATATAGTATGAATTATGAAGATGATGACATTGATGGAAGGTACAGAGAAGGTCAGACTGCTGATATAAGTCCACTCATGGCAGATCTGTGCGTCGTTCTGATTGCCGCTAAGCATATTAAAAGTTTTCTTCTACGTAAATAGCAATTAATAACAATGAGGCGTGTGGGTGGTAACTACCTTTGCCTTGAACTATGAGGTGATGAGTTCGATCCCTACCCATTGAGAGGGAACAGCACCTGTGGCCAGCGGTTATACTCCTCGTTCACTCGAAATAATAAACACAATTAATGCATGAACAGAATTGTTGACGTCAATTCAAACATTCAGAGTATTTTAAGCAAAAGAGAAGACTCACGAAGACACAAAACGAAATTCGTAAGCGAGAGTAGCGGATAAAAGGGCGAATTAAATGTTTAAATTTTTAAAATTAAATAATTAAAAATTAATTTCATTAATATAATAAAAAATTTTAAATTATGAGATTTTTGTATAATCACTGATTTATAAAATTTTAAAAATTATATTAATAAAGATATAGGGTCATGTAAATATATTTGATGCTAGTTTTTATGTGATTATTTACTATATAATCAAAATATTAATTTAATTTTTAAAAATATAAATAGTAATTAAAAATTTAGAAATGCAATTTAAAATTTAATTCGCTACTTCTAATTAAAATTTATGTTCAATATGGATTGAATTTTTTTGAAAAAGCTTTGAGAACTTAATTGATATTAAGTAGGGTGTAATTTTTGTAGTATGTAAAATTAGGCATAATAATTAATTTGAACTCGATCTGACTTAACTCAAATTCAACATATTCAGTTCAAATTAATCAAATTTTGAATTACGCTTGCACTTTTTAAAAAATAATTAAACTTTAAATTAAATTTGAATTCAGACTGAGATTTTACGACTTGATCTATAATATATGTGTGTATAATTTTTCTCCTCTTCTCCTTTTCTACCTCTAGTGACTACTCCTCTTTCTTCTTTGTCAACAACTTTCAGTCACTGCCTTAGCTTCTTGTTTCATACTTGAAATTCCTTGCCCCTCTCTTTTTCTTCATCAATGGCTCTCACTCATTGTCCTAGCTCCTCGTTTGACGCATAAACCTCCTCGTTCTTGTCTTCTTCTTCATCATCGTTACACTTGAAGCTCATTTGATTCGTTGATTGATTGTTAGATTGGTGCTGCAATTTAAATAAATGGAGTGTGGAAAAATGAGAGGAGGGTAATAGAGATGGAGTTTGATGTGGGAATTTGACAAATTCTGTTAACTTTTACAACGGTTAGGTTTTGTTGGACCTATTTTTAGTAGATGATGAAAGAAATGCTCATAATATTACTATGGTTAGAAAGGGGTTGACGACAGATGTGGGAAGTTTGAAGGTCGAGCAACGCAAATTAATGGATGATTAGGAATTTGGTTGGATGAGTCGGATCAAATTAAGTTGAATTGGTGTTATACAATTTAAACTTTGAACAAGGTGAGAAGATATTGATATAAAATTAGAAGCCACACATTTGTTGTTTTATTTGGAAGTTTAAATAGAGTAAGGAGTACAACAATATGAATTTTAGAATATACGTGAAATAGGGAGAAGAATAAGAGAAATGGAGCCGTTGATTCTATACAAGGCTAATGGAGAAAATCACGGAAATTAATAGGCATGTAGATCAGGATAGAATGGTAAGTATCTCAATTAGAATGTACGTTAATATGCTCCCTCCAATTGGAGCATGAAGGTTCGTAATGCCCAACTTGGATAGGAGTAAGTGGAACTGGTCACAGTCAAGAGCTTTGGTGAAGAGGTATGCAGGTTGATCTTTGGATGGAATGTGTGTTGTTTGTATCTCCCATGCCTAAATATGTTCGTGAATGAAATGTCAATAGATCTCAATGTGTTTGGTGTGTTCATGGAAGACGGGATTAAGCACAATATAAATGGTGGACTGATTATCACAGTTAAGTTGGGCTGCTGTGGGAAAAGAAAGACATAAGTTTGCAAAAAGATGTTGTAGCCATAATAACTCATTGGTTGTATGAGCCATGGGGCGATATTCTGCTTCTGCGAAGGATCGTGAAATAGTTGTTTGTTTCTTGGACTTCTAAGAGATAGGAGAGTGGCCTAAGTAAATGAGGTAGCCTATGGTGGACAGTCTTGTTGTAGGGCAGCTTGCCCAATCAGAGTCACAGTAAGCAGTTAGTTGAAGAGTGTTGGAACTTGATAAAAGAATGCCTTGACCAGGGGAAGCTTTAATGTAACGAGGCAACATCAAGATGAGGTTGTCTAGGGGCATTAAGAAACTGACTGAGCATTTGAACAAAGTAGCTAAGATCAGGTCGTGTAATGGTCAGCTATAGCAATCGACCAACAAGACGTCGATATTGGGAAAGGTCTTTTAATAGCTGACAGTTGGTGTTTTTGCTCCATTGGGAAGGCAGCATGTTTGACAGCAAGTAGTCCTGTTTTCTGCAAAATGTCTAAAGCATATTTTCGTTGGGAAAGAGCAATACTTGCAGGAGAGCGAGCCATTTCAAGGTCGATGGCGTACTTTAAAGGCCCAAGATCCTTGATATGGAATTGATTATGAAGCTTTGCTTTGAGCATATTGATGCCACTGACGTTATTTCCAGTAATGATAATATCATCTACATAGATGAGGATGATTATGAAGTTCCCATTGTTCAGTGAAGTGAATAAAAGAGTGGTCAGCCTTAGACTACGTGAATCCAAGATCAGTTAAGGACAATGTGAATTTTACAAACCATTGCCTGGAAGCTTGTTTGAGGCTATAGAGAGATTTTTTTGGCCTACATAAGCGGGAATCATCAGGGCAACGAAAACCTTGTGGGACCTTCATGTAAATTTCTTTATGGAGGTCACCATGAAGAAAAACATTGTTTACGTCAAACTAGTGTAAATCCCAATTATGAATAGTAGCAAAAGCCAATAAGCAACAAATAGTGGTAAGCTTGGCGACTGAAGCAAAGGTTTCGTGGTAATCCACTCCTTCAATTTGAGTGAATCCTTTGGCAACCAAACGGGTTTTGAAACATTCAATGGTACCATCAGATTTGTATTTGATTTTGTAGACCCATTTGGAAGCAATGACTTGTTTCCCTGGAGGTAGATTTCAAGGGTCCAAGTTTGGTTGGCTTCAAGGGCTGCAATTTCAGCACGCATGGCTTCTTGCCATCGAGGATCTTTGGAAGCCTGTGAAAAATAAGTAAGCTTATCTATAGAAAAGATGGCCGCTAAAAAGGCATGATGTGAAGGAGAAAAGCGTGCATAAGATACTACTGAAGAAAGAGGATGAGCAATACCTGAATTATTAGAAGTAGGTGGAGCTAAAAATGCTGGAATATTATAAGAAAACCCTTGAAGTTTGGTGGATAGTTGACGTTGTAGTTTAGGTCTAGGTGGAGAGGCAGGTTGACTGATAGCGATAGTGTGAATGTCAATCTCAGTAGGAGCAGGGTTGATATTAGTGGTAGGTGATGCAAATGTTGGCTCATTTGGGTGTCAACACTAGCATTTTGTTCTTATAAAGGTAATGGCAGTACCACGTTAGGTGACGAGGGTGTAGGTTTATCAGCAAAAGGGAATGTATGTTCATGAAATATGACATCACGAGAGATTAGAATCTGATTTGTGTCCAAATTGTAAAGTTTATAAGCCTTCTTACCATAAGGATAACCAATGAAAACACAACGAGATGCACGAGATGTGAACTTATCGCGAGGTAAAGAATGGTTATGAGCATAACGTAGTGAACCAAAAACACGAAGATGATCATAATTTGGTGTCTTACCAGTGAGAATTTCATATGGAGTTTTACCAGACAGTAGCGGTGTTGGCGTGAGATTGATTAAATAAGTTGATGTAAGGACACATTCCCCCAAAAAATAAAGAGGAAGGTTGGCTTGGAAACGCAAGGCACAAGCTACATCAAGGACGTATCTGTGTTTGCGCTCTACGACTCCATTCTATTGGGGTGTATGAGCACATGAAGTTTGCAACTCAATGCAACTAGTAAAACAAAATTCTTTAAGAGCATAAGAAGTGAATTTACCACAATTACTGCTTCGTATTTTTTCGAACATTTATAGAAAATTGAGTCTTAACCATCTGACAAAATAAAACTAAGTATTTATAGGTTTCAGACTTGTAACGCAGAAGATAAACCTAAGTGCAACGTGAAAAATCATCAACAATTGTAAGAAAGTAATATGAAACATTTAAAGAAGGTGTTAAATATGGTCCCAAAATATCACAGTGTATAAGAGAAAAGCACCACGCACTTTTATTAATACTAAGAGAAAAAGGCATACGAGATTGTTTGGACCTATGACAAATATCACAAACAAATTGAGATCGAACGATAATATTAAGGCTGAAAATTTGTTTGATCCTAGGTAGTGATGCATGTCTTAAGCGTTGATGCCAAAGATTGGTGCCGGAAGTATGAGAGGAAGAATAAGCAGTAGTATGTTGATGGAAAGTGCACTTGTAAACACCGTCTTGTAATTTACCCGAGCCAATCAACTTCCTCATTTTGAGGTCCTGAAAAATACAAAAATCAGCAAGAAATATAGCCGCACAATTGAGGTCTTTAGGGAGTTTTCCTACGGATAATAAATTGCACCTTAAAATTTGGTATGCAAAGAACATTAGAAAGTTGAATGTCAGAAGATAAAGTAACTTGGCGAACATGAGTAATAAGTAAGGTAATACCATTTGGTAATGTAGCAGTGGCATGATGTTGAACACGATTTGCATTATCTAACATGGCCTTTGATCCAACCATATGGTCAGATGCACCACTGTCTATTATCCATGTGCTAGAATTTTGCATACCAGTATAATTAGCCGAGTTCAACGAATTGCCATCTAGAATTTGCATCAATTGAGTGTATTGGCTCATGGAAAAACTTGAGATCGATGAAGAATCATTGGTACTGGTTGAAGTAGTGGTACTGCTGTCGCCTGCAACCAAATTATAAAAAAAAACTAACTTCCGTCAATACAAATTAATGTAGTAGTGGAAAGAGGGTATCGTTCCCACGAGGAATTCTAATGGTAAAGAGTTAGGAGTTCAAAACTAAAACAAAGTTAAAAAGGAGGGTTTTTAATTCACGGCAATTTAAGAAAAAGATGATAAAAATCGAAAATTAATAAAAATAATTGGATTTGAAAATTTAATTGACAAACCTTGGTTTCGGGTCACCGATATTATCACACTAAAATGGATCCTTGATATAAAATTCAGTTCATTAATAAACATTCATTGGGAGATATTTCTTTTAAGTGTAAATGAGTAGAAACATGTATTCTAAGCATTCTTATCACTCAATAACCTAGATACGATCGTAAGTTCAATTGAGTAATAGCTTTAAAAACTAAGAAACCAATGAACAAGATAACACATGTACAACATGCATTTAATCAAGATGAGTTTCTTCACAGAATTTCCCACTGTAACGTAAAGAAGGTAATCCTAATTGCCACTTATGATTAACAAAACTAAACGTCATATTTTATTAATATGGCTATTAAACGAATAAATTCCTAGTTGCGCACCTAGAAATCAACCAATCCAATGATGAAGGCAACTCGAAAGGCACTCAATGTTCATCAACAAAACAAACTTTATTGGAACATCTCACATATAATAGATGATAACCTGGTTTCCCTCAACCAAGAAAAGGGATTTAGCTACTAATAAAGAAAGTGAAAATCAACAAATAAATAGCCAAATGAAAAGTATTCATCCCTAGTCTTTCCCCAATAAATATGAAAATCCCTAAAAAAATAATGCAGAAACGTAAGCTACCCTAACTATCTGACAAAAATCAGGAGAAGAAGACTGCAAAAACGTAAAACTACTCCTATCCTCTCTCTATGAATAGTAATACAAGTCCTCCTTTATCTCCTTCAATCTCCTCTTTTTTCTCCATGATCTTTTGTAGATAATCTTCCCCCAGATTCAGGTGTCGATCCCCATCGATAAGGATGCAATCTGATTCTCAAATCATAAAAATCTTCAGTGAATCGGATCTACATTGAAAAACAGATCTTGCATATAGTTTTTGTCCTTACATGTGCCCATGCTTAGTCACTGAATTTCCTACCAGTCTGGAATTTCGAATTATCCTTGCTTTCCTTGCATCTTTTTTATTCAATTTCATCTCTTAAGTGTTGAAAATCATCTAATAACAATTAAGAGACAATTCCATTAATTTTGAATAATAATTTCAACGCATTAAAGAGAATTAAATGCAAAATAAGCACAAAATGACAACTTAACACTAGATCATTTGTAGTCGTTTGACAAGAATGTGTAAGTTTAATATTTTCAATTTATTATTCTATTTTTTAATACAATAAATTCTAATTGGTTAGAATTTTTTAAATTCGTATTATAGAGTCAAACACAACTCCAAGGGCAAGAATATTATAGGATCACACTACACACTACAAGGAAGGTCAAGGCTGGACGTCTGAAGAGGCGCAAAGTAATTATGTAAGTACAAATAAATTAATATTACAATTTATTTTTCTATGTAATAGCAAGTAATAATTTTTTAGTTAACTCAAATTTCTACTTTAAATTGTAGGACAAGATGCAGGAGTTGTTGCAGACATCATTGGCTGAGGGGAATCAGCCCAATGTCAATGACATTTGCATCAATTTCCTTAGTACACGATTGAGCTATATCAAAGGTCTTGGGTATAGCCCTAGGCCTATTGGTTCCTCTTTGTCACGACCAGCATATATCATGGCCCTTCGAGAGGAGAACCAGGCACTGAAGACTAAGTTACAATATACGAAGGATAAGTTACAATATACGGAAGACAAGTTAAATCTTAATGTAAAAGAAGTGAACAAGCTTAAAAAGATGGTAAAACAATTACTAAGCTCAGCATATATCAGTAGTAGTGACGACGATGAGGAGTCTTAGTTTGTGTATGACCTGTAATTATTTTTGTATAAAATGCATTCCATTTTTAATGTTTATTTTATTTCAATTTATTATTATTTAAAAAATATGTCACTAATATTAATTATAAAATGAATAACTTTAATATTTCAAATTGTCTTAAAAATTGTTTTGTATTAAAATAAATTCATTTTTAACAATTATAATAATATTTAAATTCAAAATTAAAATTTGTCACTAAATAATATTAGCTATAAAAAAATTGTCACAAAAAATCATTAACTATGTATACAAGAATGTCATTAAAAACATTTTGCTACAACCACATATTAGTAGCTAAAAGTATTTTGCTACCAAAATAAAATCGTCACAAAAAACTATTAGCTACCAAAATCAAAATTGTCACAAAATGTTTTTACCTACGTTTGCAGAAACGTCTCTAAAAACATTTCCCTTTAACAAATAATTAGTAGCTAAAACTATTATGGTATCAAAATGAAATCGTCACTAAAAATAATTACCTACGAATATAGTTTAGTAGGGAAAAACTTTTAGCTACGAAACAAAAACGTTACACAAAACTATATATGAGTTCATTATTCTCGTCGGTTATACTTTTTACCGATGAATTATTTGTGTTGAAAAAACACTTTGGCGATGACTTTGGAAATACGTCACGGATGTTGTTTTACTACTGGGATTCAGTGACGATTTGGGCAACAATATTGTTTTGTCGCAAATAAGTATTTGCGATGATTGATTATTGTTTTGCGACATTTATTTTCGTCGCTAAATGTTCTGTTTGTTATAGTTCTAACATTACACATCAAACATTTTATAATCTGATCCAATACTTAGGTGCTATCCAGTGTGTAGGGTTGGTGCAAAATCTTCGTTTACTGGAAATTTACTACCATGTACAAAATACAGTTGGATTTACTCTTAGATAGTCCTAAAGAATCCACCACATCCTTAAGTTTTTTTCTCTTTTGCAGGATTTTAACACGAATGCAAGTAAAAGATTGTAATTATGGCCTATCATTCGTGGAAACCTATGTGTTAACTTTGGAAACAGTTCTGCTAAATTTCAGGACACAAAAGGTAGATACTATCTATCCTTAATTTGTAATACGTAACGATACCTTAGTTACATATCTCAGATCGAACGTGAAAGGTTAATAAACGAAGAAATGCGAAAAATAACTGATTTCAGTTCCATAACTTCAAACGAGCTTTCTAAAGTTGAAACGAGCGTGAATCCACTGCCATCTTCTCGGGAACTATTCACTGAAATGCCGTCAACGTCTTTCTATAGTTTTCTCAAAACGTAAGCTCTCTTAACGGGTTAGAGAATCCTTATGCTTACGAATGATATGAGCAACTATAGTGGACCTTAACTTTTATATATAGCTTGCATATTGGGTTCTCCATCACAAGCCCGATATGGGTTTGGTCCACACTAATTGGGCCACTTTATTATCATTTATTAAGTCACTTTATTATCTTTATCTGGAACAAATTAAGTAACTTAGCTGATAATTTATCAAAAAAATTACAATTAAATATTGTCTAACTTTATGGGAAAGGACAAAAATGTCCATCATTCTCCCCTTTATACAATACTTAATTACAGTTTTGACTTGAGTTTAAAAACAGTTTAAAAACTCAGTTAAGCTATGCTACTGTATTAGTCGACTAAGTTTAAAATAAGACATTTGATCCAAAGATAACGAAAGTCCATCATTCCGTCCTACAAGGCTTTCGATACCGAAAAGTATCAAATGCATGTGTCATGTGCAACATAGATTCAATACAATCACGCATATCTAAACCTCACTAACATGAATGGAAAAATGGAGTATGGCAAACTAAGATGATACCTGTATGATCTAAATTATATCGTCTTTGTTTGTAGGTCTCGATTTCTCCACCTTTATGCTAAACCGTATTAGAGAAATCCTGTTTTCTCTCACCAAATGCTAAACAATATTAGAGAAAACTTGTTTCCTCTCACTAAATGCTAAACAACATTAGAGAACCTTTATGAGATAAAAAACTTATATTCCCCTTATGTCATGTGAAACATTAAGGATATTCGTATAAAACTGTATGTGTCTAAATGACATAGGCTCAAAGTCAATCTTTATATATGCCCATTGACCTTTAAATGCTTAAGATTGACACAAATCTTAAGACTTTCATACGTATTATGACAATGTATGATAACACATATTACTGAGGATAAATAATTATCATCAAAATTGATGAACCATCATACCGTCATAATACTTCAAAACGTACAAATGTATATGAAACAAATATAACGATCCCCTAACTAACAGTGTCTAAGGACTTCAAAACACCTATACTATATACTTGTTTTCCAAACACAAATAGACAAAGTCCTTTAGTTAAAGAATCGACTTATAGTTCCTCAGTTCTTAAATGCCCTAAACCTTAGTGTCACCTTTTTGTATCAACTACTTTATGGTCAAATATTTGACCTCAAAATGCTAAGACCTTGTGATATTCAATGTTGTTATTAAACAACACAACAGTTTGATTATCACATTACAACCGAATGAGTCTAGCTACTGAATTAACCACAGACAACTCAGAAATCAAATTTCTGAGCTAAATCGTCTGTGAAGCAGCTTCATAACATGAACTCTGCATGCATGGTCGAGGAAATCACCCATGTCTACTTGACACTCTTCCACGACATTGTACCATCTGCAAACTTAAATTGTAACCTTAAGTGAACTTTCGATCATCCGAATACACAGCTTAATTTGAATCTGAATTCCCTACGAGGTTTAGTATGTTGACTTTTTTATATATCAACATATAATCCTTGATTCCCTTTAATTATCTTAACACTCGCTTTTCAATGGTCTACATCTGAGTTAATCAGATACTGACCAAACAGTCAAACAGTAAATGCAATGTCTTACCTAGTACATAGCCGAGCATACATCAGACTATTAATCATACTAAAATACGAAACATTCCTCATAATCTCTCTCTTTACTTTATTCTTTGGATACTGTGCCAATGATTATCTCTCACTATGAGAGATAGTTGCTACGACAGGTTTACAGTTAATCGTATTAAACCTTTGTAACATATACTTAATGCATGCACTCTATGAGAGGTCTAATGAGTGTTAACATCTGTCCCGATGAATCTGAAGACTTAAGACAAAAGATGCTACGTGAAGGTCCTTTATGTCAAAGTTCTTGGCCAAAAGTTGTTTAACCTTATACAACATAGTCAAGTAATTTGACGTGAGCAATATATCCTCCATATCCAATAATAGGAAGATAACTTTACTCCCTTTGACCTAATAGTACAAGCATCTTTTTAACTTTATTTTTCATGAAGCCAAAAGAGGTCAAACCTTATCAAATGTAAGGTATCACTTTCGGGAGGTTTGATGTAAATCATATATTGATCTGTATAACGCGTAAACTATGTCAGTTCCATTTGGATCCTGAAATCCTTCAGTTTATACCATATAGACCACTTTATAAAGATCTTTGTTCAAGAAAGTTGTTTTGATAACCATCTGATGTAATTATATTTCATCATGAGCTACAATTGTCATAATCACTCAAAATGTGTCCTTCGAAGATACGAGAGAAAATGTAACATTAAAGTCAACATTTCTCCCTAAGTGAACCATCAGGCAAATGAGCGAGTCCATAAACCACTGAACTTTATCCTAAAATCCTTCAGGTCTTTAAACTTCATTTACAACTTATGGTTTTGCAGTTCTGTTGCAAAATTAACTAGCTCCCAGACCTTATTATGCTTCATGGTTTGCATCTCATCAGTCATTACAACCCACCATAATTTCATATTGGGGTTAGAAATAGCTTCTTTGTAAGGCCCCAAATTGTACTCTAGTTGGAATGTTTCATTGAAAATATATTGCATATGTCTTAAATTATGGTTTAAATAATCATACTTAGAAAATTGGAATTTATTGTCTTTATTAGAGACTTAAGGTATTAATGTTGGGCTCGGGTCTCAAAATATATGTCATGGCTACATTACACAAGGTTTGGGTGATGATTAAGTGAAAAGAAGCCTTGAAAGCTCTTAAAAATCTAAGCTTGAAATGAATTTTTCGCATGATCAATTGTGACATCTAGAGTGACGTCTAGAGTTTGTTTGCAAACCAATGTGACACTCTAACTTGTAAGTGTCATATATTTTGATTTTGATGTCTAAAAATTACAAACTTTATACCATTAGAAAGCTAAGAGGATAAGCTACAACTTTTATGAAGACAACTTTTTCAAATTCGGCCTATATCAATACAGTTTATTGATGGTTTATACGTGGACTACTTACTTGGTGACATTTGACATAATTAAATGTGAGACAAATGGTCCAATTATTATGTGACAAGTGGGCAACTTTTAGAGTGACTTGTAGACTAATTTGTAGGAGACAAATGGCAGCATTTTAAGGAGATTAGTGGTAGCATAAATAATTGACACATGGCATTACATGCAAAGTGACACATGCTTAAGAAGTTTGATGACACCTAGCATCTAAAGATGGTGAATCACTTCAGCTCATTTGGTATTTTTTCAGCCTTCTCTCTCTCCTTTCCTCCTTACCACTGACACCTCTCATTTTCCTCTCAACTTCTAGAAATTTGCTTGATTTTTTCTCCATTATCACGTTAAAATACTGCATTAAGGAAGATAGATCCTGCTGTCTTCTATGCTGCTGTCTTCTTGGTCACCTTGATAGGAATTGTGTGATTGATTTGTTCTTTGGAAATGGAATTCGAAATTAAACAAGTAAGGGAATTTTGAACTTGATAGTATGTATTAATACAAGTGTTATGAGATTTAACTTGGCATGAATATGTGTTAAGATGATGAGAATTGAATGATGGAAAAATGATGGTTATATGATAATTCTAGATTGACT
>JAOTAY010000001.1:27544034-27558478 GCA_025629805.1 Erythroxylum baracoense
TCGGTAAATTTGTCGATTAAATACTGACGGAGCGTTATACCGTCGGTAACTGACGAAACAATTAAATTGCGGGAACGATTCCCGCATTTTTTCCGTCGTCGAGACTTTTGGCGTCACTATTTTCAGTCGGATATTTTGCGCCAAATTTTTTCCTACAATATTGCCGACGGAGGTTTAGTCCGTCGGTAAAACATTTTATTCTCCAACAGATTAGTAACGTAATATTCCGATGCTAATACGCGATTTTCTTGTAGTGAATGTCTATTACAATGCATGTCCAAAGTTTGACATGGTATATTTCAGAACAAATGGAAGATTTATGTCCGTGACTAAGTTGCTTTATCAAATATTACATAAGGCAGGTAAGAAACATATATTCTTAACCATGAAGGAAAGAGACCAATATTATTATCAAAAAAGAAAAATCTTGCCTAACAATACTATTCTATAGAACTGCAAAAATTAAAGAACAAAGACGAAAAGATCCTTAACTTTCCTCCATTGAGATGTCAAAATCTAATGTGGGGTAGCCTCCTTAGCTTTTTATGTGACCCAATAGTTGATGGGTCTTTTTGATTATTGTTGCCAACGTTGAGATACTGAAAGACTAGTGAGAAAAGAGTGAGGGCATAATAATCATTAAAGCATAATTTCATCAGCCAACGCCGAAATACTCCTATTGAGCATCTTATTAAAAATTAATTGATTGGTTCAATCAGCCAACCCAATTAGCTAATTACCAAACACAACGAGCAGTTATTTAACATGGTCAATCAGCTAATTTTTTACTAATAAGTCATTCAACAAACAGGGCCTTAAACTCGGACCGTTTGAATTATACTCTAATACTATTTAACTTTTAAACTGTAAATAAAATATGAATAAAAAAATAAAAAAGAAGGGTTATAATCTTTAATATAAATAAGATGAAAGATACAATTTTATTATTTAAAATTTTCATCAAAATTTAAATTTGACACTAAAATTTTGTAGTGTTTTATAAGTCACGAGTATTATACAAATAATTTTAATAATGTCTAAATAAAAAATTTACTAGTCATAATTAGGATTTCATTAGTTAAATTAAGTGAGTTTTTTTTATGAGGGATCCATTAGTTCTTCAACTTACTTAAGTCCAAAAAAAAACTTCATATAAAATTTAGATGGATTAATGAATAATTTAATTTTCATGCTAACAATAGACGTGTTCATTATAAAATAGAAATAATTAATTTTTATTATTAAAATATTATGTAATTTCATGTTAATCAAAATCTAATTAGAATTTAAATTTTTATAAAAACTTCAAAAACTAAAATATAAACTTATGCCATATGAGTAACCGTACCTTGGGTAGGCTTCACATGACATAACTAGTGGACCTTCAACCTAAACCGAAAGCCATAGGGCTTCAAAGGCCAGAGGGCCTAGAAATAAGAAATGAGCCTTACAGCAAGTATGTAGAGAATCGATGGAGAAGAAGACAGACATGACTTCGTCGGCAAAAAGCTTGAAGCTCACTTCCAACTTGTGTGCACTATGTTATCGTTCGATCAACATTTGAATTGACCAAGGAAAAGGATCTCATTTGTCGATGAACTTGTCTAGATAAAAATGATAATTTTTCATTGGTATCATCATATAAAAGTAACAATTTAATGAATATATGTACATAATATAGTAAAAAGTAGTTAGTCGAATTACAATAAGATCATAAACTATTTTATGAGTTCAAAGCTCTTTAGATTAATTTATAATTAATAAATGATCAGAAAGAAAATATTAGCTTATGGAATAAAATCAGGGTCATTAAAGAGGAAGCAGTTTCTTTCAAATTTTCTTTTTTGTACCAAATCTTGTATATAACTAATAGAAAAGCATGAATGATACTTTCTTTATATATATATATCAATGATTAAAAAACCCAACGTATTTGTTTGATTCAATCATAAAAATTTTAAATATTTCAACTTTTCAATTATATATATATATATATATATATATATATATACCAATGATTAAAAACTCAACGTATTTATCTGGTTCAATCATAAGAATCTTAAATATTTCAACTTTTCAGTTCGATTTTTAATTTTCTAGTTTGATTTATTTTAATTTTTCTTACTGTTAAAAACCAATTAATTTATTTATTAATCGGTTACTTTTTGTAAATTAATAAATTATTGTAAAGTAAAATAAATCAATTAATTTTCATTTATCAATATCTTTTTTAATGAAAGTTAAAATTTTTTGATAGGTAAAGAAAATCTCTTTCGATTATATTCTAAATATTTTTAATTTTATTTAATCTTATAACGATTTAATACCGATTAAACTTTTTAAACTTTACATAGATATATATATATAGACACACTTATACTCATCCGAAAATTTTAACATATGATTGGACAATTCCATGTATCCAAAACATGCCAAAAGACTTCATGACTTCATGTGCTTCCTTTTTCCAAATGTCTTGATTACTTTTCGCAGCCAGCATGCGCATGCATATTCTTTCTTCATCATGTTCATTCAATGAACTTTCCACATCCACTCGAATGACCAAGCAAAGATTATACTTTGCAAACCCTTAGTTGCCCGTTAGGTATTTTTGTAAAAATTTTTTAAGTGATACGTCATATTGGTTAGGGCATGGATTAGATGAGATAAGCATATGACAATGCCCAGTCTGTACTCTTTCTTTAGGCTTACGGGTAGCCACCCGAGCTCGGTAAAATGAACATAGAAATGACAATGGTCGGACTCAAACTTTAAAATTTCAAAGTTTAAGTATGTTTTATTTCACTTATTAAATAAAATAATTTCATTTTATTAAATTTAATAAGATGGTGTCGTTTTAATTGATTGAATTGAGTCACTTCCAATTAAACTATTATTTAAAATTTATATACAAGTTTGAGTACGATTCAAAACTTAAAAATTTATTTTGAAACTTAAAATCAAATTAAATTTCATTCAAAATAGTTTTTATCTTTTCACTTTATACCAGAATCAGGTATTTTTCCTACTATACATGAGCATGCTCAATTCTGTTTTTTCCTACTATATATGAGCACGCTCAATTCTTATACTAAAAGGGGACGTACAAAGCATGACATTTGCTATGAAAAAACAGCAATACTGGTGCAAACTTTGACCTCTTTGCTTCATCCTTTCATGGTTAAAACTTCTCAGAGATGTGAAGTCCTTAAAGTCCAAATTCGTGTAATTAGTGATGTTAAAGAAGCGGGACCCCATTAGAGAGTCTTTGAAGTTCACAATCACCATCACATTGTTAGTCCTGAGCCAATACTTCTGTCATTTACTGGACAAGTTCTGAGAAACTGGGGAAAGCGGCCAAGAGGTCTCTAATGGTGGAACAACACCCATGTGGGGTTTCTTTATCTTTACCTACCATATCTTCAGTTTAATATTTAAAACTAATCAGCTTATAGTGTATTCTAGTTCTTCTTCTGTTGGCTCTTTACATCTTGGGATTGCTGCCTGCTTCATCTGTCAAATATTAATGTCTGCTGTTAGGCCATGAAAAAGGATAGGGAAACACTAAGAACAAGAAAAGAAGAAATTTTAGTTTAGTATTAGAGAAAAAAAAGTAAAATGACATGGAATTTTCTATAGCTGAATATGTTTTAGAAAAATTTTTAATATTTAAAATTCTTGAATTTTTTTAGTTTTAAAATTTTTAAAAAAAATTCAGTTAAAAAATAACAATATAACGTGCCTAATATTAATATTATACATGAACTAATCAAATATCAATGATATAATAACTTAACTTAGCTTTTAAATCCAATCTGAACTAATTAAACTTAATTCAAATTAACAGTTTAAGATAATTATAATAAATTATTAGTTTGGGTATGATTTAATTAATTTGGTTTGATTTTAAAAGTTAAGTTGAATCGTAATCATATAAATAACATTTGATTAGCTTATATATAATGTTTATGCCACACATATTTTATAAGTTTTTAATCGAAATTTAAGAGAAAATTTCCTTTTGAAAAATTTGAAATTACACTAAATATTTTTCAAAATTTTAAAAAAAGGATTTTTATAAATTTTTTTGAAAAAGATCTTAAACAACAAGAAAACTTCATGCTTTAGAAAAAATTAATATGAAATATTGGGAAACAGAGGTGGCAATAAAACTGAAGTAGCACAACCAATGTGCTACAAAATTTCTAGACAAGTAAAACAAATGTTATGTTTCTTCGGGTTCTTTTCTTTGTCTTCTTTGTCATCTGGTACAACAGACATCTAACATTCTAACTCCGTATGTATATACAGATTGCCAATATCAAGAGGGTGACGGGGAAAAAGGTGAAGCCAAGATATATAAATGGCATTCAAGTATATAGTACCATTGCTTAGATTTTTGTTCATCCCTATCTTAAACGTTCTCTCATTCTACCGTAAGACCTTTTGGAACACTAGGAAATATCCATATATATTAATGAAAATTTATAAATAAAATTAGTCTCATATCAAATAGAGAAATAAAAATGAATTGAGTTATATATAAAAATATGACTCATTATTTATTATCTTATAATTTTGGGTTGAGATTAATATTCTTAATTGTATGTAGTCTTACTAAGACATGGTCCAAAGTACTCTCAAAATTTAATTACTAGAAATAGATATCAAAAATTTACAGGTAAAATTATCTCACATTAAAAAGAAATATAAAAATAAATTGAATTATATAATTTACATTTTTTCGAATTATATTTACTTGAACATCATCTAATTTATTCTTATTATGTTTGATATCTACATGCACTATTTTTTTTGTTTGCCTAAATTCCTTATCTAATCCAATAGAAAGATACATCTAAGAAATTTAACAAAAATAACATTTATTCTTTTTGTGTTATTTTATCCTATGTTCCTGAATATGATATTAATTTTTTTCCTAAATTCCTGTACATGGTATTTATCATGCATACAATGAAAAACAATGGGAGGAACCCTAGATTTATCTTCAACAAAATTCATATAAAAGTTCTAAATTTTAGGGTTGATAAAAAGGTACAATACCAATAACATAAATAAAAAGGAGAGAGACTGCAGTACGTAGTACTATCAGAGCAGTAGTTCTAACATAAATACAAAGGAGAGAGACTGCAGTAGTACTACCACTACCAGAGAACCGATGAGTTGCTATAGTAACTGGGAGGGGTACTACTAATAATACCAAACTCAAGATTAATAGTTACATTAAGTCTAGACTGGTAATGGCCAAAGGAAGAGTAGCAGTGGTAGTAGTAACAGTAGAGAACTTTGGGGACCATTGATTGTTCACAATAATTGTACCTTTGTATCATACCCAGAAATCAGAACTTTGTTAGAAACCTTTATACTGTTCATCTTGAGATGCCAAACACTGTTAATTAATTTAGAGAGACAAGACAGGAGAAAAAGAAAAAGAAGAGAACGAAACCCCAAAGGTTTTTCTCATCCATCTCTATCATTCTGTAATCTAGCAGAGAAGAGCATCTCTCACTGTCTCTCTCACACACACAATCCCATGTGTTCATTCTAAAGTCTTAAGTAGGGTTTAAAAAGCGTAACCTTTATGATAAATTTTAATGATCTTAAATTATTTAATAAGCTACTATTATAATTACCTACTAAATCATATTACATTCGTACAGTTCATGTCCGAATTTTTTAAAAATTAAGTTAATAACTTATAACTATCATATAACTTGTGATCTATAATTAAGTCATTGTAAATATTAGGGTTAGGGTTTGATGCTAACTTTGATCCACTTACTTTGAAATCACTAACTTACAATCAAATCAACAATTCTTTGTCATTATCATTAAACATGCTTGACTATACTTTTATGATCAATCATCATAAACTAAAAACAATAACAAGGCCAAATGGGAGTCCTGCTTAAATGCTATGCAACCTTACTCCTACATAATAGAGAGATTGTTTTTGATATACCTATATGTAGAGCAAATTAATAACAACACAAAACATTAATAAATATGTACAACTAAACATATAAAAATATATAATATAATTCATATAGAATATGGTAAAGATTATAATATAAAATAAAATATGTAAATAAATACAAAAATTAAAATAAAAAGAGACAAGTCATAAAGTAAATTAGTAATTAATTTTGAGTGATGAAACATAGTAAAATTTTAAATTATTCCATTAAGTTACAATTATATATAATTACGGCGCCCTAGTAATCAATTATTAGCAATTACATTAATAACTTACAATTACAATGTAAATTTTGATATGCAATTAAGTCACAGTAAATATTAGGGCTAGGGTTTTAATGCTAGCTGTGATCCACTTACTTTGAGATGACTAATTCACAATCAAGTCATTAATTCTTTTGTCATTGTCATTGAACATATTTGAATATACTTTTCAAAGTTGAAGAAACAAACTTGTATACGTTAAAATCTATAAATTTCTTCACCTAGAAAGGCTGACTTCATCAAGACTAACCAGAGTTTCTTGTGCTAAAAATGTCAGCTGTTAGGTTCTATTCAACAAAATCCAACTTGCTCCATGAATGTCTCTCCGCAGAAAAGTTGTGTGGTCCTCCTCGTCCTCAGTGGATGCCCTAGAGGTTGGTCCCGCACCTATATTCTAACTTCTTATAAGTGTTTTAAATTGCTACCATGTACACATCAAGCTGACACTGCTCTTAGGAGTATAGCCACAACTTTAGAGGCCATGAACAATAGACTTATCCAAATTCTTCTTCTCTTTCTTTTCTTTGTTTTGTTCTTCCACATTTAATTACCTCTTGGTTTCGAGCAGATGTTTCATATCGACCCATCTCTAATATGCTGTCGTGCTTCTGCAAAACACTACTAGCTAGAAGTTGTTTTGAGGTTAGAATTTTGAATTTAAAATTAGTTTTCATTGAAAATATTGAGAAAAAAAATAAAAAAACTTAAAAATCGCAAAATTTGTTTTCATTTATTCAAGAATATTTGCAGACGGATGGTTTTCTTTTTCACATGTCCAAACTTCACATTTCATATAATAATAAAAGACATTTTGATTAAATATATGCTAAAAATGGCGATTCAATGTTAGAATGAAGATTTATTATAAAGAATGAACACTAAATACTTAAATAAGGTAAAATCACTATAATCACTAAGTAATGATGCTCAGAACTAGTTCAATAGAAGATGAAAAAGATCAAATAAGATTACTGTCTTTTGGTTTATGTCATCAATCTATCAGTCATTGTTTCAACTAGGGAATTGGCATGCACTAGGATCCCGTGCAAAACTAAACTTGTAGTTGTCGATAAAGCGTGACTAGCCGCTTTTTGCAAATGTGCAGAATGGTCCCATTCCTGTTGAATTTATAGCATTTGTATTTGTTTGTGTAAGCAGCCATTTTTATCCTGCTAGAAACCTTAACCAGCATCAAAACACCAAATATGCACAGAATAATTTGGGATAAAGATGATTCGAAAACTCTTATATAGTTTAAGTAACACTAAAAATTTTCATCATCTTTAAAATTATTTAACAAATTTCCCATAGTTTTTAAGTTTCTAGAAAGAATATTTCTTATTTTTTAAAAAAGATAACTGTGAAATACAAATAGCTTTAATAATACATGTGAATTAATCAAATATTATTGATATAATGATTCGATCTTTTAAACCTAACTGAAATTAATTAAAATTGACTCAAACTAATATTTAATATAATTATAATAAATTATTGATTTGATCATATTTAATTAATTTGAATCAGATTTAATAATTATGTTTGGTCTTTATGGTAGTAATATTTAATTGGCCTATATTTGTTGTTTATGTCACGTATATTTCACTATTAATTTTAATAGAGATTTAAGAAAAAAAGGCTTAATACGAAGATTGTTTCTTAAGAAATTAAAAATTACAAAAAAAGTTGTTTTAATACTCTTAAAATTAAGAGATTTATTTAGAATTAGTTAAAGAATAATTTATTTTATTGGACAATAATAATCATTAAAAAAATTATTAAACTTGCTACTATTATGAAAATTAGTCCCGAAGATCATTCATTGAGACAATGATTGCTCAACATGCGTGAGAAAGGAAATGATAAGATAAAGACCTGCCTGCCTGCACATTTCGTTAATCGATGGTGAAATGTGCCACGTGGCTTCATATCTGCCATTGCTTTATCTTTACGTCTTCCTTGGACCATGGTCGGTCAAGTTCTTCCGGCATCTTCCTTTCTCAAACAGCTCAGCGTCCTCAATCACTTGATTCTCTGAATTTTTTGTTAAAAAAAAAAAAAACTCTTTAACCCTATACGCAAGCTTGATCGAACTAGAGTGTTATAATACATGCCATCTTCAGAAGGTTACTGATAAGGTTTCTTCAGGAACTTGGTCACCAGTGTAAGTCTAATCTTGTATCAATCTCGAAGTCTCACTGTTAGACATGAACTTGGGACTGAAATTTCACTTCTGAGTCGTCGCCTTCATGTAATTTATGGTACGATTTCTGTTTCCAATGGCAAGTTTTGAGTATATGGTTTTGGTTGATGCAGTTGTCCTCTAGAATCTGATCAAAACCAGATGTTTACCATGTTCATTCCTTAGTTTCTTTCTTTCAACTTTCTGTTTAATAGGTTTAGGGTTTTTTGTCTTGTGATTGCTCTATATTTCATAAGATCCTGTCATGTCTGTGCAGTATGAAGATGATGAGACGCATAAGATGATTACAAGTTCAAAAGAAGTGGAGTCTCCATCGAAGAAGAAGGAGAGTTGTACAAGTGATGGAAAGTTTGGTAAGGGTTCATCACCAAGCTCCGCCCAATGGCTGAGGTTGAAGGACCCTAGAATTGTGCGAGTGTCGCGAACTTCTGGAGGGAAAGACAGGCATAGTAAAGTTCGCACCATTAGAGGACTTAGAGACAGAAGAGTTAGGCTTTCTGTTACAACTGCCGTTCAATTGTATGATCTTCAAGATAGGCTTGGTCTGAATCAGCCAAGTAAAGTCGTAGATTGGTTACTTAATGCAGCTAAACAGGAGATCGATGAACTGCCACCACTTCCACTTCCACTGCCACCTGCAAACTTAGGCCTGAATTATACCACTGCAGTGATAGGTCATTCTCATGAAGTTGGCCACTCATCAGAATCAAACAAAGAAAGGTTTAAAATGAGTAACATCATCAATTGGGAAGATGGCAGTGAATTAACAAGATCAAACTTTTGGAATTCGGATTCACTTCTGAGAGGAAAATCGAAACAAGTTGCAAAAGATTTAGCAGATGAGAAGGAGAATTGGACTGAAGAAAGCAAACATGAAAGACATGAAGGTCCAGGTGCTAATTCATCTACCAGTTTCTTACTTAGAACAGCAACTCCCTCTTCCTCCAGTGGATTGACCATCAATGGTGTTCCATATGGTTCATATCTTCCTCCAAATTTTGCCTTCGGAGGTCAAGGATATGCAGCAACACAACCAGAAGAGCTACACAACCTAAATGATGTACCGTTGCACTCCACACTGTCTCTATCATCAGGTTCTCAGATTCTGTTTTGCCCTCCAGGAACTACACAATCATATTTTCCATCAACTGAGGTTGATCCAAGGCAAATCAACCATTTCCAGATGCTAAATTCAAGCTCTCCAAACCTGTTGCTGAATCCTACTACCCCAAGTCAGTACCCTATAAACCAATCAGTAAGACCTTTTCATTTCAGTATGACGACCTCAAGGCTTCTTCAATCTCACAGTAGCAAAAGTCCTCCAGATAAGGACCAGGATTTTCCATGTAAATGACATAAAGAAGTGATATAGAAGAAGGAAGATCCAGACCCTCTCCTCTTGCAACAAGAAAACCCTTAAAATTTATTTTTCTTTCAGGTGAGAAACGAAGTTACTGTACTTCAGTGTTACTACAACAATCTTACTTGCCTATATATCTTTGTGAGATTTGATTGAAGTTATTGCATTTGACAGCAACATTTCTCATACTCCTATATCTCCTGTTTGATTCCATAATTTTCTGAATTCAGTGCTAGGTAAAACCCCGAAGAAGCCTATGTTCTACTATGCTTGGTACTTATGAGCCGAATAATTCCATAAAAAAGCTTCAACACATTGAGTTCTTTGTGATTTTGTTTTTGGCTAGGCTACTTTAACAATGGCATGATTTCAGTCCTGTGCATTCACGTATATGTTGGAGATCATAAACTTAAATGTTAAAAATAAAGATAACTGTACTAAAATTAATTTGAATGTATGCATAATTATAAATTATCTTTTTAAAAATTTAAGAGAAGCATGTTTAATTATATATTAATATATATGTTAAGCATAATGTTATTATAATAAAAATATATTTTTGTTAAAATCCTCCTTCTCTTTATATTTCCTCTTGAAAGCTCTTATTTCCCTTTTTTCATAGCCAACATATATGCAATGACTTTTACTTATTGAAACTGAATTTGAGATATAAATAAATGAGTAGAGCAAAGATTGTTTACAAGCTCTAGTTCTTAGATATATTTCTGTTTTGTTTGCCATAGCATTACAAGAAGAAATTCCTATAGCCTGCAACTCTAAAGATAATTCATTGATGGTTCGTCTTTAACCTAGGAATAATCATCCTTAGATTAGGGTCTTAAGCTTTTCAGAAGAAGAAGGAGAGGAAGAGAAAGAAAAAGAAGTGTGACAGTGTCAATATTGCACAAGATCCAATAACATACAATCATGGAAGTAAATAACAGCTTTGGGTGGTCAAAGAAACCTCTGACGAAAGCTGCTTCTAAAGAAAAAATTACCTGTGGTCCTCAGCGAACGTAAGAGAAGAGAAGTTTCTTCTTCTTCTTCTTCTTTTTTTTCTCATCAAAAATTCATAATCGAAAACCCTAATGGATTGATAAAGGGGTTAGATAACTTTATAAGTCTTAGATATTTCTTACTTATTGAGCTTTAGACACTGTTCACTATTTTCAGTAGATTCAGTACTGCTGTTATAAGCCATGACCTAATGAGTATAGTGCTCACAGTAATAATGTCCTTTATTTCTATACATAGCTAAATAAGCTTCTTGCTCTACATTGCATACTAAGTGCAGTAGAAATCAATCTATTTGGATAGATAGTTATAATGAGTTTCCAGGAATTCAAACCCGAACCTGAACAAAAGATGAGTCTTGAAGAAATTATCTTTTTTATAAATAGTATTTATCATAATGTGGATGATTAGTACAAAATAGTATTAAATGATGATTTGCAAATGGAAAATTACGTATTTGGTTCTAAATTACTAAAAAAAATTTACTTGTTACTGTCAATAATGAAGAGGAATATGATGGATCTAGGCCTCTACATTGAACACTGTGAGAAATGAAGTTCTTTTGGTGTTTTGTTCATCATCTGTTACTTCTTTTTTCTGTAATCTGCAGAACTTTATGGCTAGTTTTTTAATGTTTACATACCAAAAAAATAAAAAAAGAAGAAGAAGACTGGTGTTTAGTTGCAGTAAGGCTTAAGTTTCTGGCTATTGTTTCTCAAGTGTTGGATCGACTACGTATCTCCATTATGGTTCCAATACCTTCACTCTAATTCTTTTGGTTAGGACTATGTCAAGTTTTTCTAGTTTTCTGCTTAATTCAACATGGACTCTGTGGCTTCTTGGTTTATATTTTATAATTAGATGTCTAGATACTTGATTGGAAAAAATAAAAAGTATAAAAAGAGATGTCTAAATACTTTCTTATGAAGTTAGGTTTTTTTAATTTATGA
Organism: Erythroxylum baracoense; assembly: GCA_025629805.1. Classification (NCBI taxonomy): domain Eukaryota; kingdom Viridiplantae; phylum Streptophyta; class Magnoliopsida; order Malpighiales; family Erythroxylaceae; genus Erythroxylum; species Erythroxylum baracoense. The sequence goes on from JAOTAY010000001.1 coordinate 27,555,823, forward strand.
GTGCTAATATTCTTGAGATAAATTAAATTAGAATGTTTAAGCATTTTATCTTTATCTTATTGTCAAACAAAAAAAAGTTTAATAACAAATTTTTAATATACTTTTTTGTGCCAACTCTAATTCAAATAAGATATTAAAGGATAATTTACATTTGCTTTTAAATATGTGTTAATAAAAATAATCTAATTATATTTCAAAATAATTTATTTCTAAAATTGTTCTTGTTTCTTATAATAGTATTGTTTATTGTCCTTTTTAGTAAATTTTATAATTTTATATAATATATAACCTCCTTTTCAATGTACACTCTACACACTTTCTGTAATGTAATTAGTGCCTGTTTGGATGAGTTTATATCAGTAGAGCTTTTGTCAGTAGAGCTTTTCTGAGAAGCTAGTTGACTGTTTGGTTGTCATTTAAAAAAGAGCTTTTTTGAAAGAGCTTTATAAAATAGACTGTTTGACAACATAAAAATAAAAAGCACTCTTAATTTTAACTATATTTTATTTTGTAATAAATATTATTTATGCATATAAATATTATTTAAAATATATTAAACAATATACAAAGCACAATATATTAATTACTATATAATTTTAAACTATATGAAACATAAATAAAAATATATCTAACCAAATCTTTTATATGGATTATAACATAAGTAAAACTAATATCAAAAATAAATATTAAAATATATAAAAAAGCTCAAATAATATTATATAAATCTCAAATAAACGTGAAAATGTGTTTGTGGGTATTGTGGGAATTATGTATAAAATATAAGGGTAAAAGGAACTAAAAAATAAGTTCATTAATTGGTCTGAAAAATCTATCTTAAAAAGTATTTTTTGAGAAGCTCCAAATTTGAGTTTCTTAAAAAATTATATTTTAGCTGTCAAAAAAATTATATCTACTAAAAAAGTATAATTTTATTTTACAGCTAAACACTTTTTTTTTTTTAAAATTACAGTAAAAAAAGTATTTATTTACCCGTCAAAAATTCCTTCGAAATTAATCCGGGCGACTAAAAACCCGTAAGAGAATTGTTAGTCCCATAATTATATAATCCTTTTAACCATGTAGGCCTAAATTGTTAGTTATTGGACTAGCTTAAAATCAGAAGATTTGTCCAGCACAAAGCTACATAAATAAGCAATAACAAACATTGGAAACGACTTCAATCCGAATTGAATTGTATTTATATCTTTATTATAGAATCATTCTTTTTAATTCTTTCTTTTTTTTCTTACGTACAATCTTTTTGCATCTTTTTACTAGACTATCAGGATGTTTTCTTTTAACATATCTAAGCTATATAATCTTTGTCTCCCTTAATTTTCTATTATTATTAGCCACATTTAATTTGTCTCTTACCTTTACATTCTTAAATCTATCTCTTTTAGTAAAATTGTATATCCAACGAAACATCTTTATCTCCGCCACTATTATCTTATAATTATACACTTGCTTGATGGGTCAATACTCTATTCTATAGAGCATGATTGGCCTAATTGCTAAACGATATGATTTACCTTTGAACTTGAGTAGTATCTTTTTATCACATAAAAATCCTGATATACTTCTGCATTTAAGTCACTTTGATATGATACGGTGAACTATTTATGCCTTCATTGATCTTTTTATTGCTTTAGATAATAGATCCTAAATAATTAAAACACTCTTTTTGTAGTATAACTTCTAAACTAATCTTTACCTCCATATCGAAAGCCACCCTATGGCCCGAAAAATTATATTCTAAGTACTCAGTCTTATTCCTGCTCAATTTATAACCTTTCAACTTTAACATATCCCTCCAAAGTTCTAAGTTAATATTGACATTCTCTTTTGTCTCATCTACTAAAATAATGTTATTAGCAAACCATATACACTAGGGCAAATCCCTTTGGATTTTCTTGGTGATCTTATTCATCACTATTTCAAACAAAAAAGAGCTCAGTGACAGTGAGAAGCCTTGGTGTACCCAATATTAATAGAAAATGCTTTGTATCTCTTCCTATCGTCCTTACTATAATCTTTACACCTTCGTATATATCCTTATTAACCTGTTTATAGGTTATAGGAATTTCTTTAACTTCTAAATACCTCTTCATGATTTCCCTAAGTACTCTCTCATATGCCTTCTCTAAATCAATAAAAGCTATGTATAAGTTACATTGTATTTCCCTGTAATATTCTATTAATCTTCTAAAAAAATGTAAAGCTTCTACTGTAGATCTTCCTAAAATGAAGCCAAATAGGTTTTCCAAGATAGGAGCACCCTTTCTGGCTCTCTTTTCCGTCATCTTTTCCCATAACTTCATGGTGTGACTTAAGTAATTTGATGCTTTTATAGTTGTTACATCTTCAGATGTCTCATTTGTTCTTGTATAGAGCAATTAGCATACTAATGGTGTGCTTGTTTAATGGGTATGAAAAAAGAGTAACGGTTATGGAATGAAAGATTAAGTTTGGTAAGGGGATATGATTATAGGGTTATTATTTTGATTACCCACTTTTGGGTAATATCCCATTCCTCTCCTAATCTAGAGGAATAGGTATCATTATTATAGAGGAATGGGTTAATTAATTATATTATAATTAATTAAAATATAATTAATATTTAATTAAATACAATATAATTAATTAAAATATAATT
>JAOTAY010000001.1:27558578-27575574 GCA_025629805.1 Erythroxylum baracoense
ACATAGTGCCATATAGCTCTGTCAGCTCTTCCCATAGAACAACCCGTTGAAACACAAAATTGGAGGCATACACTACTGTGACCTCTATCTGCATCTGTCCCATTACCTAGCAGCGGAGATGGATGTACTGGTCTCCCAATTTGACCACCTGCGCGTCCACTACTGTTGTGTCAAACCAGCACATTATTCTGCCATTATAATGGAGAGAGTGATTGGTAATGCAGTCCCACCGATTGCCCAAAAAGTTCTTGACCTTCGGCACAGCTCTACTTTTGATCTTAGTTTCTAAGAGACCTACCAAAAAAGGTTTTTTCTCAGCAACTACTGTCTTGATCATTTGTTGCTTGAGTGGGTCATTAAGACCCCTTGTGTTCCATACAAGGATCATCATTTAAAAGAGACACTCTGGGGAGATCATCCCTTTGTGTTTCTTCTTCTTGGTTTTCTTTTTCCAAGTGGTTTTTTCCCATACTCCAGTTGATACTTGACTGGCCGCCCCTTTGTCCTGATCACAATCTGCTTCAATGGCCACTGACTGACTCATTTCCTTGATCTCTCCTTCCTCAGAGTCCACGGTGTTTCCTACCCTGTGGGTGGGTGTTGACTCTGCCCCCTTAACCACCGAATTGTATTGATCAGAGTCAGACCTGACCTCTGCTCGACTCCCACCACTGCCAGAAGGGTTGTGTTGAACATGCACCCGTGCCCCATCTCCTACCTCTCCAAAAACAATCTCATTTCCCTTCTCTTGCAATCCATCCTGAGGCTGACCATGCCCCATATCCCGATCCCCTACAATTGGGTGTATAGGCTGTGTGCTGGCAATAGGTCGCACTTGTGACTCATCTTCATTGTTTCCTAAACTTGGAGCAGAAGGCAGGGTGGCTTGTGCAGCACTGTGCTCAATCACTTGACCAGCAGGCTCCACATTCTTCAGATCTTCTTGCCAACCAAACTGTAGAGTGCGACCAAAGTGGCCACCCATTGCTGCCGCATCGTTATTGGTTTCCAAGGATAGGTAAGCTTTATCTCATCTTGAATCAACTCACCATGCTCACCTAATCGAAGAATAGCTAACTGGTCTGGGAGTGTTGCATTTTTGGGCACCTTAATGCAAATTTTGGCATAGCCTATATGATCCATTGACGCGGTCTGAGAATCCATACTAAGCGGTTTGCCCAGAGCACTAGCTAGGTGACTTAACCCTTCCATCGTCCAATATTCCATTGGGAGCCCATAGAACTGAACCCATAACAGTATGCTTACAATTGTGCCTCTGTCAACATCCATTCCTGGTTTCCATTGTTGAAGAGACAATGGTTGATCCCCTATATCCCATGGGCCTTGTTCCAAGATCTCAGCTATACTCGAAGAGTTAGAAAATTTAAACAGTAGTGTCCCGTCTTCTCTGAGCATGACTTTCTCTAGTCCCCTGTTACCCCACCTTGCCTGAGCCCAGGCATTTACTACCGGAAATGCTACCCTTTTAGACCAGAAGAAACCTACCAATGCATATGACCACGGGCGAGCCCCAGCCTCTAACAGCTCTATCGGTGGAGATACGATTCCATCTTTCAACATATTCGGATAATGATTGAGCTTACCGCGTTGGGACTGTGAGTGTATCCGATTTTGCCAAGCGCTGCCCGTCTGCAGAGGTCGACGTGTCTCAGAGGGTTCCCCCCACCTTTTTCCCTTTGGTCCTGTGGGTGAGAGGCGGAAACGCCCCTGTTGCTGAGGATGACTCACCCTTGATAATTTTTAATTGATTGCCAATAAAATTAAAAAGGTAGAAAGGTCAAATTTTTAATATCATATTACGTGGTTAAATCATTAAAATCATTTTTTTCAAATTATGGTATTTCAAATGCTTTGATTCTGAATTACTCCTACAGAAGAAGTCCACCAACACTTCTTTTATATGGACCAACCAAAAATAAAGTAAAAGCAAGTGGAGAGAATATTTAAAAAATAAAAGACTAAAATACTAATTTTTTTAATTTTCTTAATTAAAAATTACACTTTACACAAAATAATACAAGAAAAATATAAATAAAATATAATAACAATTATAAAGACAGAAAATATGTTTAATAACAAGTCGTCTGGATGATCCAATTAATTACATAATTTACTTTAATTTAAAATTTAATTTGATCAAATTCGACTAGAAAAGTTTCTCCACAAGGTTCTCCGTAATTAATAATACTATTTCACCTTTCTTATTCTAAATTATTCAATATTTTAAAAATCAAACTGGAAGTTAAATCGATAAGATAAGAAGTCTAATATTTAAAAGATTTGATCGAAATTAGACCGTCATAAAACTGACTAAAGATTAAATAAAATTAAAGAATTTAAAATATTATTGAAAGAAATTATCTTTACTTATCAAAAAATTTAAAGTTAAATTGAAAAAAGAGATTGTTAAATGAAAATTAATTTATTTATTTTGCAAAAATTGAACAATTAGTTAATAAATTAATCAGTTTTTAATATCAAGAGTTATTAAAATAAATAGAACCAAAAAGTTAAAAACCAAACTAAAAAAATTTTACCATTAAAGATTTTTTAAGTTGAACTAGTCGATAAAGACTAGATTTTTTAATCATTAAAATTACTACGTTAGTTGTTCATAGAATCATAGTATACGAAAGATGGCATAAGTCTATGCAAACTTTGCTGGTATAATCTGAGGTTAATGCTTTCGACATTGTTCGAGGATTGGAGCAATTGAGCTCAGCTCAGGGGTTTGCTGCCGCTTTCGACCATTCATTATTGTATTGCAAGTCCGGGCACAGTCAGGGAGATTCTTCGGTACGTTGAGGAAGACACACCGAAAATGGGACTGTGGTCTAGAGATGAAAATGCAATAGATGACAAGAAAAGGAGGTCTGTGAAAGTCCTTAAACAATCTATGCAAAACCTAGAGGAGCTTGCTCATTTGTAAATCGGGTTTGGTTAGAATTTATATACCTCTTTAGGATCTAGCAGCAGAAGTTGGTCACAGTGTGGTTAAAAGATAGGAGCTTGCATTTGTTAGCATGTGATTGTTGGCCCTGATTAAAGAAGTTTTGGAGGTATGCACGTTCATCTTGTCATAATACCCCGTCAGTTAATCATTTTTGCTTGTGGGATTTCTTGACTTTCATGATTTTATACTGAATGGAATGAAACTATAGTGCTTTGGGGCCACGTCAAGTTTCACAGAGTATATATAGAATCTTTACCCTGTTTCTTTACCAACGGAATGTTGATTTGTTCGTTCAAAGATGGTTGTGTCAAATGGGTTTCTTGAGAGAGTTTTAATGTGAAAAGCTGAGTTTCTTGCTACTTGTTATATCAATTCCTTTGTTATGGAACTGTGATTGGGAATGACTATTATTATTATTGTTCTTACTTTTTAATCTTGCGATAAGATACTTTATCAGTAGAATATAGAGGAGAAAATGAAGTTTTGATGCACAATCATGCAATTCATCATGTTGAGAAAAAGCCAAGTCATACAACTTTTACGCACCCTTTTGCCATATAATCGAGTTTTCTTACAAGTATCATGCTGATTCATCACCAATGATTTAGCTACAATTAATGAAAAAATGATTTGTCTTCTAATTTTCAAATAATGATCAGGCTTTTGGGAAACTAAATAGCCAATGGTCGATCAACTAGCCATGAAAATTGGTAAGGTATCATTGAGTTCAACAGGGGAAAGAGCTAAGAAATCTTTTAATGTTCAGTGCACCCCAGAATGTGGAAGTTTGATAGTGGAGTTATCTGTATCCTATTTACTTTGCAGCTTGATTAGCATCGATAGCTCCTTAGGTTGTTTAGATTAATGGATTTTGCAAATTTTATTATCAGGTTTTTTAACAAATTTGTACAATTTTAACTGTAAATTATATTGGAAAATAATTGTGAAGACAGCAGATCCAGGACTCACTCGTTTATCTGCATACTTTTACCTGAGAGATAAAGCTATAGTTCCTAGTTTTCTGCATAAGAACAGAATGGTGTACTTGCTGCAAGAATTGACCATAGCTATAAATTCTTGTTAATACTTTATGACTGTAATCTGCATTTATGCAAACTTCTTTGAGAGATTTACAGTCTAGCGTTAAGCTAATGTGTAATTTATTTAGACTTCTTCTTTTGATGGGCTAAAAGGAACAATTAAAAAACTAAAACTAGAGTAGACTTCTAACTCTGGAAGTTTGTGATTGAGAAACAATTTTAAACTGGTGCCGAAATCCTATTTTGAAAAGAGTTGCCTGCAATGGCCAGGTGACCTTCCTCTTACATCCACTGCTACAACTTCATTTACCAAGTCTTTAAAAATCAAGCGCTCAACATCCAAAACTAATCCGGGAATTTCATCCGGGAAAGCAGTCCAACGGGTTGATTGATTTTTCAAATCTGCCCATATAATATTTGCCAAACTGTCTTCTTCATCATCTAAGCTGCATTTGGTATTGGCACTTTGCAGTCTATCTATCTCTGAGCATAATTCTCCCAAAAGCTGATATTCTCTCTGTCCTTGTCCAGCCGGTATGTTTGATGAAAGGCACCACTTGGGAGAACGCTTCACCTGTAATTTTTGAGGTAGAATTTCATTGACAAAGTCAAACACCAGTTTTCTTTGGATATTCACTTGAGGTTCTGAATCACTCTGTTTATCACTGCTTCCATTTAAATGCCTAGGTCTTCCACTGGCTTCTTCCAGGGCAAGGAACAAGTTGTGATTGATTGGATAACCAGTCGGGTTGAGGCTGGTTGTAAATTGAGATTCAAAATCTCTAAGAAGACCTGATGCTAAAACTATTTCTGAAATGTATCTGTGGTCTGGGTTGGAGCTGGCATAGAAAGCAGTAACTTCATCAGGAATATTTTCCTCTAACATAAATAACGTCTGCTTAAGATGATGAGAAATGGAGTCTGTGTCCATTGTTTCGATAGGATCAAGCAATGGGTTGAGCGTAAACTTTGCACTACTGGATGAGTGATTCACGTCCACAGGATTCCATTGCAGCTCAGCAGAATTCACAGCCTCATCTTCTGCTGAGAACATTGAACAAGTATGAGAGAATGATGTATCATATATGGGTGTAAGACTCTGTCTCTTCTCTCCCTGACATGTATTGGTCTAACTTATACTGAATTATCAGCTAATTTTCTTCGAATGGGAGATAATCTAAAATCACAGTTAGGCTAATGCAATTATTGTCTATTGAATATTCTCACCTTTGAATGCAATTGATATCTTCTTTATTGGAGATGGTAATTCGTCAAGGCAAAGTGCTGCATCAAGAATGGAAACTGGACTTGGCTGTTCTGAGGAAGTAATTACTGGTTTTGTATGTGATCTTGCTACGCGATTCTGGATAGAAGAAACTGGATCAGTGAAAGCTGATAAAAACAAAATACAGATACTTGAGATGAAGAACACATACCTTTTGTGTCCTGTGAGCTTTCTCGTTAAGGGCATAACTCATCTTATCAGATCTATCAGTACTTGATACTTCATCATCAACCAATGAGGCCAAACTAACTGTGCTTTCTGATTGCATAGAAACTGAATCACCTTGGAAACTCAGGTCTCTCCCATTTCTAAAAATTGCACTGTATCCTTCATCAATTGTCTTTCGGTTAGATTTTCTATCTGGGGATTCTATTAGCTGTCTGATGGGCTGCCGTCTAGTCCTGTTCAAGTTTGATGCTGACATCTTGGGACAAAGTTGCTTCTCCAACCCAAGCTTCTTCTGTTGTGTTAAGTTCATGGATGCTGAGCCCTTGCCCTGTTTGATGCTCATTCTGGTGTTAGGCTGAGGATCGTTTGAATTTTGTGCTAATCTTATCAATCTGGCCCCATTCTTTTTGTTGCTGGTCTTAAAAGCTTGGCTGGATCGCTCACCAAGACAATTGGTGCTTGGATTTTTGACAACACCTTTGGTAGGACCTGATAGATTATTTGGTGCATTCATTGGTGCTGTAGGATGACTGGCCTTCTCTATAAATTTTCTTGGTTTCATAATCACAATTGGTGATTTAGATCCTTTCGGCGAATTCATACCCTTGGTTGAGGCAGAATTTGAACACCTATTTGGTAAGTTCTGCAGAATTGTTGTCTTTGAGTGCTGATTGAGACTGCTGTTGCTGCTTGAATGACTTAGAGGACTTGAAGCTTCATTTCTACTCTCCAACATCTCTTTAGTCTTCTGCATTGCTTCAAGTATCTGCTTAAGAGCTCTGAGATCTTTTCCAGACTTGTTGAACTCTAGATGTGCCAAACTTTTCTCTATTTCGGCATAAACAGAGAAAGGAGATTTTGGAGTTTTTGGTAGAGACACTCCAGTCTTCAAAGTTGGTGTTGGACAACGTCTACTTTCATCTATCTGCTTCCAGGGAGCTGGTTCTATTGGAAACTTCAAACTTGATGCAGACTTCTTGTCTGATTCAGCATTTTTATGCCTGATTGAAAGAGATTCCTGCTGAGAATTTCTTGGTGATCCAGTTGAAAGAGATTCCTGCTGAGAATTTCTTGGTGATCCAGAAATTAGATATTGCTTGTTGTGATCAAGTATTCTTGATGATACTGAGAAAGGATCAGTTTCTGTATCAGGGATAATTTCATTTCCTTTTGTCGATGCAAGTTCGGGGAGATTTTCCAACCCCATCAACTTGGCGACAACACTACATGGTTTTCCATAGCTTCCTACTTCTTGTTGCTGAGAGTTCTGATTCTCCCTTGTTGAATTATGTAAAGTGTGATTTGATTTCATTTCAGTTTTCAACCCCTTCATGGAGCCTGCACGACTGTCCAATGATAGCCTTGGGAGTTCCTTGAGCTTTATGGTGGATTTGAATGTGTCTCTTGATTCTCTTCCATCACAAGAGAATCTTCGAGCATCTCTCAATGAAGACGTTGAAGAACCATGTTTGGCAGCATTTGGTTTGTACGACGACCCTTGAAGTTTCTGATGAACTTGAAATGACTCTTTCAGACCTGAAGCTTTGGAGTCCACTGGCTTGAAGTGCTGGGAAGGTCTCGGGGAATCAATGTACTTCAGGGTTTGGCCCCCAGTACTTCCTCTGCTTGCAGTTTTAACTGATAGGCCACGGGCTTCTCTGTAAAAGGAGTCCTTCACAACATCCCTGAGATCAAGAGATTGCTGACTTGTCTGCAAGGGAGCATTTGACTTGCAAGTGGGTGAGCTCCAAACATGAGTTTCTTGAGCTATGCTGTGTCTGACTGTAGGTGGTTCTAGCTGAGATTGTTTGCTGCATTCTAGACAAGAGTGACTAGATGAACAAGAGGACGATGAGAAAGAGCTTCTTGTTGAATCTATGGAAGTTCTTCGTTTCTCTTTCACTACCTTCTGATTTTTCTCCTGTAATTGTAAGTTACATTTGCTTAAAACAGATTGTCTACATCTCCAATCAAGGAATAGCTAAGGATTGCGTACTTTACCGTGTTTTTCTGGAATTCCCTTTTGAGCTCCATTACATGGCTGCTATTATGACCTAGAAAGAAGCAAAACATTAACAATTGATGCTTGAGAAGTCAAAAATGAAATGTGCACATTTGAGAAGTTCAATGGAATTAAAGCTCATAAAAATCAGAAAGGTGAAGTGGAAACTGCAAGTAATGTTGCAAAAGTATTGGACAAGAAAGGATGAGAAAAGAACGCCAGAACAAGTATAATTGAGAGGTCTCAGAAAGTTCTAACATGGATATGGAGGCAAACACTTGCATTTTATTTGCTTCAAGGATTTGAGGGTGTTGATATGTCAGGGAAGTACCTGGTGGGAGGCTCTTGCCGTTTGGACCACCGATACGGCGGCCACCGTTGAGGAAATGCCGGCGATCGAAGAGCTGAAAAATTCCATTCATGCATCCAATTTGCTTCCGCAGATCTGGTTTGTCATCTGACAAGGTATATATGAAGTTGGCAGACATATTCTCCTATCTTCAACTGTGAAAAACAACAGAAAAATGAAAAAACTGTTACATTTCTAATGAACTTCCATTAATCTCTGTCTCTCTTACTCGATGGTCTTAGCATATTTCTTATTGTAATTTGAGTAAGAGATACCAATAGAGAAGATGACTAACTAGAATTGAAAAGATGGAAACATTCATTTGACAGAAACTCTTTCACTTAAAATCCAAGCCATAGTGGTTCCTGCTAAACTTACTGCTTCTCTATCAAGTAAGAATTACGTACATTGTACCTGTAAAACTCTTGCTGCAAGTGGTCAAGGTTTCAGAAAATCCATTGAAGCAACAGAGGAGAATGATGGGGGAACAAGAAAAGAAGGAAGAAGCAACAAAGACCTATCATCAAGTGAAGATAATTTGTCTTTAAGGGTTTCACAGAACAAAGCAGACAAAATCTTCTGCCAAAGCCAAAAGGTAAGCAAAAGAAGAAAAGAAGCAGGGACCCAAAATACAGTTGCCCACTAGCGTCCCATCTCGATTGGAATATGAATGAGGTATAGCTGCAGACCCAAGAAGAGATGTTTTCTGGGTTTCCTCAATGAACCACTGAATAAGGTTTGTCTTTTGGCTCCTCTGTGAAAATGGCAGCTCCTGAGTGCTTGAACTTTATATGGAGAGATAAGCGTAGAACGTGTCAAAACAAAAAGAAAAAAGGAAAATCTGCTTTGAGAAAGCTGTTGCCAACCTTTTCTTTGTTACTTTGAATACATTAGTGTGTGTAATAATATAATGTGAGTTACAAATTCAAAGTTGAAGAACAATGATAATGTAGATAAACAAAAAATGGAAAAGAGAGGCCATTGTTATGGTAGTTTTCTACCACTTTCATGTGGACAAGATAACGTTGGTGGGCCTCTGAGCCACTCTACATGATCATGTGGAGCTTGTCAGGGAGTGGAAGAATTACAAGAAAGTGGATTGATGATGACTTCCAAGATAAAGGCTATATACTCCAAAAAACCTTAAATTCTCACACAAGTCTCCTTTCATCCCACTAGTTTGGTTATTTTTTATAGTAAAGATCTTGTACTTGCTTTTATGAGTGGTTGATAAGGCTGCTTTGAAAATTTTACTAGTTATTGAATAGTATTCGAGTATTTTTATTCTTAATAATTTGAGTGTTCGATAGTTATTTTATTAATATAAATTATTATTTGTATCTAATAATTCACTAAGTATTTAATCAATAAAGACTATAATTTTTTAAATTAAAAAAATACATATTTTACTTAAAGTCTTCACCTTACATTGTGAAGAAGACGTGACATCGGAGTATATTAATTTAAGGGTCACTTGTTTCTACATTTATTTTTTAAAATAAAAGCAAATTTTATTTATTTATTAATGTCAATATAGTTATATTTTTATCACTAATAATAATTATATATTAAATAAAACTTAAATATGAATTATTTTAATTAAATAAAATTTATTTTAATCTCTTGTATAATATTTTTTAACAAACTATTAATAAAATTATTTTATTTTATTAAAATAAATAATATGAAATTATATTTTTAAATATATGTTAATTATCAAAAAAATTGAAACTATAGGTAAAAATAAAAACTCAAACGTACATATTTTTTATTAAATTTGAAAACACAAATTTAAAATAAAAATAAAAAGTATAAACAAGCCCTTAATTATTAGTTAAATCCGGTCTGGGATATTTTATTGAGAAATTCAATTATTTAGAGCTTTTAGCCTGAGATATGAGTGATGGGAAATTTGGTGGCTATGGCTTAAAATGGCTTAAAATGGTCCTGTTTATGTTTTTACGTGTATTAGACGCTATAATGATTACTAATATTTCAAGATCTTAAAAAAACACATTAAAATTTTTTGATCCGGTTGCCTTCTTCCAATTCGTTCTATTAAACCTCATCTATATATTTATATGAAGTTTACGTAAGTATATGGATGAGATTTAATAGAACATGATAAAACGACCGTAACTGAAACAAAAAATCTAATCTCATTTCTTATTTATTTGTGTTTGAATTAATTAAATATTTGTTTGTTTTTCTTTTATTTAAAAAAATCAGAAACAATAAAAACTGAAAAATACAGGAATGGAATTGAGGAAAGTTAACTTTAGAAATATAAGAAATATTATGGAAAATGTTAAATAAAACATGCTCCATGCATGCATGTAATTTATATTTAAGTATGATTAACAATTTTAATTTGAATAATATCAAATATAATAAACAAAAATGTTAAGATAGAATTTTTTAAAAATTAAATAAAATAATAAATATGAAATATGATTAAACATGCTTGTGATATAAAGAAGTCTCATAATGTTTTGAAAATTTAACTAAAAGTTAAACCAATAAAACAAGAGATTTAAGATTTAAAATGATCAAATAATATTAAATCATCATAAAACTAATTAAAGATTAAATAAAATTAAAGAATTTGAAATATGGTTGAAAGAGATTATACTTAATTTGAATTTTAATTAAAAAAGAATGTTAAATAAAAATTAATTAGTTTGTTTTGGTTTATAAAAATTTATTAGTTTATGAAAATCGATCGATTAATTAATAAACTGATCGATTTTTAAAATCAATGGTTATTAAAGCAAATCGAATTAAAAAGTTAAAATACTGAATTAAAAAATTAGCCGATTTAAAGTTTTACTGTTAAACCAGTTGAATCAGTTCAATTTTTTAGTCGTGTATAATTTTACTTTTCTTTTTAAGTTAAATAGCTCAAATTCAACTTAACAATAGAAGAGATAAGATAATATGTTTTAATTAAACTCTCACTCATATATACCTAATTACGTTTCAACACAAGTTTTAATAATTGGGTCAATTATAAAAATAATCCTAAACTTTACTATTTTACAATATTATTCCGAATTTTAAAAAGTGACGTTAAAATGCTTAAAATTTTAAATTATAAAAAATGTTTTGATGTTAAATTCTTTATTAAATTAGATGACATGTTAACCATATCAAATTTATCTGTTTACCACGGGATTGTCACATAAAATAGTTATGTCTAATATAAAATTTATTATCTAGAAAATTTAAAATATTTTAAGCTAATATAATTTGAGTTTCCATAAATGTTAACATATTGTTAATTTATAAATATTAACATTTTAGCATCACCTTTTAAAATTAAGGCTTGTATTATAAAATTAAATAAAATTTGAATTTTTTTATAATTTACCTAAAATAATTTAAATCATATTCATAAAATAGTCATAATCAAGCAACTTACCTTCGTTTTTGTATTATATCGTTTAATGTATAGACATTATCTTTCGAAAACACATTATTAAATGATTGAATATACATAATAATTTACAAATTACGTGTATCTAACAAATCACCCCAGAATATAATAACTATATTATATATAATGATCATACTCGTTGAAGGTCACATGTTACATTATCCATGACGAGAGGTGGGAATTCCTAGGTTCTTATGTTTCTTCCAATAAAATTTCAAACATGAGTTGGTTCATATGCATGCATTTGCTTCGTGTGGATTCTGTAATAAATGCTTCAACGAGCACTTGTGGTCCTCCTGACTCTCTCTATCCAACCGTTACCTGTGTTTTTGAAATTTATATTTTCGGTAATTTTCGGCAAAATCATATCATTCTTTTTATAAAACTTAGTATATAAATCAACTAAACATTGAGGAAACAAAATCAATCATGTATGTATTCTTTCGTCCAATGTTTGGTCCTTGTTGATGCATCAATGTTATCCTTAATTTTCGTATTTTCCGAGGAACTAGCTGTGGTCCTGTAAATGCGTACTGAGATACCTGTCATTTGCCTAAGAGGAAGAAGAAGAAGAAGAAGCGTTTTAGAATATAAAAAAAGGGTCAATAACCGGACATTCAGTACAATACAATCCCTCAATTCGTAGCATTAAAAGCATACTTGAATGTATCTAAAAAGCATCCGAATAGCTTCGGATTCATTGCTGAAAAAGAAATATAACTAAGTAATTAAACCTGACAAATGCATGTTAGAGCAAGGAGACCATATCACGTGCTTTGCCTGCAAAAGTCATTCCTTCTCAGAGCATGCTTTTATAGTCCTTACAAAATCGAATATTACCTAAGATACATTTAACTAATAATAAGAAAGTTGAGTGTGAAAATTACGTAAGGCCCGCAATGATTTGGTTCTGGAAAATGATTCAAGCTTTAAATTTTTGTGCTAATTAATTAATTTTTTCCCATGACTAAACAATTTTAAAATTTTTGACTATTTAATTTTTCGATTTAGTTTTCAACTTTTCGGTTCTATTTACTTTAATAACGTTTGTTGTTAAAAATCAATTAATTTATTAATTAATCGATCAATTTTAATAAATTAATAAGTTCTTATAAACTAAAATGAATCAATTAATTTTCATTTAATAATCTCTTTTTTACTAAACTTTAAATTTTTTGATAAATAAAGGCAATTTTTTCATTCATATTTAATTTATTTAATTTTATTTAATCTTTAGTCAGCTTTATGATGATTTAATACCGATTGAACCTTTTAAACTTTAAAACTCTTATTTTATCGGTTTAATTTTCGGTTCGATTTTTAAAATATTTATTTTTACATGATATAAGTGCCAATTTTGCTAAAAATTGTAATTAGAACAAAGACTTTTGGCTAATTTATACATCACTGTACTGCATTTAGTCGTTCTCTCAACTCAGAGCTTTAAGGAATCCTACGTTTCATGGCTTATGAATAAAAATCCAGAAAAAATTTCAACTTTCACAAATCTATAGCAAAGTAATTAAGTAATAATGCATATTTGAATTAATGAGCATAAATCATTTTTTACACAGCTGTTTTGTCTATCAATAAGCTACTCCAGTCCAAACTTTAATTAATTTACAAATATAAAACACCCCTAAGACTTTTTTTTGTACCAATACTTAATCTCTACATAATTATGGCTAATTGAATTTGTGGTTTGTGAATGTGGGCCATATTTTGAATGGGATGTTTGCATGAGAGTGGTCTACTTTCAATGTTTGTATATAGAAAATAGTTAATGTCTTTGAAGCAATCACATTATGATGATTTGTCAAACACATGAAGAAATACACTGAAAAGGAGTGATGGAGATTTGTGATTAGATAAATTGAAAAGATTGGAAAAAAAGTGGTGCAAAACCACATGCATAAAGTGAAGATATCACATGAGGGATGCCTTAACTTCATTGGGCAGGGACCAACTAAGCTACTTGTCATCTCCATTATCCTAAACTATCTTCCAAAGAATTGTCATTGCTCCCACCTTCCCACCATGATTGCCTCATGATGTCCCCGACCAAATCAACCTATTAATTAATTGATGGTCCTTTAATTAAAAAATGAATAATTCCTTAAAGTTATACAATATAGTTAAGTATGTAAATTAAGGAAGTCAATTAGGGATAAAGATTTATAAGTAACCATTATTAATTAATTTTGTAGGCTGATGAGAATGGAAATTTGCATCAGCAAATTAATGGAATTAACATTTTAAATTAGATTTCTAATAAATTTAATCTTTTTAAATACTATTTTGGATTTAAATGTATTTTCTCTTTAATTAATTACTGATCCTTTAATAAAAAAGCTTTTTTTTTCCCTCAAAGTTATAAAATGTAATTAAATAAACAAACCACAATTCACAGCCAAGTGTAAATTCCTACTCAGACACAGAGTTTCCTATAGGACTTCAAGATTGTGTGACCATTAAACTAGGAGCAGTTGCATGTTAGTACTAACATGTTATATTTATATTTTTTTCTCCAATGCAACGGCTAAGTCAAGATTCCATCTTATCCTTTATGTTCACATGAGAGGAGAAGACCTATAGATCTAAGCTTGAATTGTTAAGACTTTCATCTATTTTAAAACCCTATTTCTTTTTCTTTTCTCTAAAGGTCTTATTCTTCAATAGCCACATGAAGCTAGGGCAATATAGGCCCTAGTATTTCTTCTTCTTCTTTTTCTTTTCTATACCTTTCTATATCGAGTGAGGAACATGATTGTTGTGGCTTGATGCCCAAGTCTGACACCTCGAAGTTTTGAAAAAATGGTACATCCCCAGTTAGCTGATGATTTTGCAGACGTAAAGCCTTTAAATTATGCCCTGAACTATGATTAACTAGTGGCATGTGTCCTAAGAAGCAGATTTGATGCTTAAGAAATGATCGTTGCATTAATCAGACTGACAAGCACTAAAAGTCAAAACCAACCATGCAATCCAATTGCCAGTTCATTAGAAGCATAGCACATATACCTTGCACATGACAAGTTGATCACATCTATATTAAATCCGTCCCTTGATTTTGAGTGATTCGTTAGTTAATTAGTTTATCTTAATCACGTATTTTATAGAATATTATGATTTATTCGATATACACTCCAAAAGGCTAAAGAAGTAATTTACACTTCAACGTTTCATAAAAAGTCTATATAAGTTCTTAATTTTGTCATCCATACTATTTTACATCCTGCTGCTACTAAAATAGTACTTACTGCATTCTAACGTTAATAAAATAGTGTGAAAGAAATATCACAACAGACTTATTTAAACTTGTGGATTGTTAAGATGAAAATCACACATTTAATAGTTATTTAAAAAAATCATTTTTAAGATCACATCAATGCTTAATCGTCCTAAGTGATCTAATTGTAACACGATATAGGCTAAATTTATGACTTATATATTAAAAATTGTCAAAAACTTAATTCAATTAAGATTTAGGTTGCTACTTAAGATATAATACGATACTATAACTAATGATAAATATTAATTCAACCTTTTTTAAGAAATGTTAGGAACAATTCATATCATTTGCATAATAACTACTAGATTTATCAGACTTTGATATTTAAAGAACATTGGTTACCATACAATATTAGCTCAAGTCATGATTAATATACTGTCGCCTCTACAGCAATATGGATTCTAGCTAGGTGTACAATATATCTTCTTGGAGTAGGTTCAGAAGGGATGGGCAATGGGTCCTAGAACTATGACGGGTCTCTACCAAATCTCTGTGCGGTTAAGAAAATGATGAGAAAAAGAAGAGCGTGATAGGATGCCAAAAGTCTTTGATAATTTGTCCACAGTATGAAGTCAGCAACAGTGGAATTGGCAAATGGTTATGAAAATGTGCAATGTTTCACTTATTACTCTCACTGGGCTCGTCTCTGAAAGTGACAGAACAGAAAGTGCTCGTCCCTCTCTATTGTTTTGTTGTTGCATAAAATAGACGAAGACAGGCAAATTTGAGGCTTATTTGTAGGTTCGTTTGTGGACTTACATTTCACAAAAGTATACTTACCCCCTTTTTTTTTAAGTCTCACTAACTCTTAGTAACAGTACTAAATTTTCTTTTCTTAAGATGCAACAAGGCTTAACAAACAGAAAATAAATGAAAATAAAAAATTAAGTTTTCATGTTGAGATATAATATAAGATAAGAGTTTATGAAGGAAATGTAATTGAGATAAAATATTTCTTGTTTTTGTTATTTGTTAAACACAAGAAATGTATAATTTAATTATATAAGAAGCCAAATCCTAAACCAGAAAGAAAGTATTTTATGCATGATTTTCGTCATTATCATCAACACCCAGTTGAAGTCTCGTTGACGCATAAGATTTGGAGAGGTCCGATAGTACATAATCGTACCCCTACTTAATAGAGAAATTGTTTTCAATAAATCCACATACAATGTGTCATGAAGATCTTACCTTTCATGCATGATTGTAATTATTCAAAGAATCATAAATTTACAGTAAATAATAGTAAAATGGGTGTAGAGAATATTTGAAAAATATTTTCAAATATTTGATATCATTAATATATATAATTATATACGAGCATGTTCACACTTGACCTAATTTTTTATTATCTTCTTTCGTAATTGAAATGTGAATACAATTTAATTTATTCTTTGCCTCTTTCTCGTAATTGATAGGTTAATACACGAGGGAGCGATGAATTACTACAAAGTTGGTCAGTACAATCAAGGAAAGTTCATAGTCCAGCAGTTTCACGGAGGAGACAGGTTCATTAACCACGACGAAGAAATTGTCACGTCGATCTTCATGTCGGTAACCAAAATGTGCTTCATAAGCTGTTTGACAAGTCAATTATGTTGGCTACACCTACATATGCGACATTTACTTGTACCTCTTCAACCTTTTTAACTCATGTTTGGTCTCCAAAGTAAATAAAGGATGTTTGATTTGATAATGCTCTCATGAAGTTTCACCATCAAATTTTGGTTACTTTGAAGCAATGAGATGCTGTGACATCCAGTCACGTTGAATATGGACAACAGCTGTTACCATCAGATGAAAGATACTAAGTGATGCATATACATTTGTATTGATTCACTTTTTCTACGTGATGCATATGGAAGTGAATTATGATCTGAACTCTTTCGGGTTTGTTCCTAGGTCTCCAAATGGTGAGGAGCTAAGAGACTATATTGTTGAGATTTTGTTTGTCAAATAGACACAGAAAAGAATTCAGAAAAGTCTGTTTGGACCACTTAGGCTTACTAGGAAGAGGTTTTGAGGGAATAGTTTGGGCCAAAAACTGGTTTAGGCAAAGCCTCGATGCTGTTACTATAGGGACACATGGAGGATAAGTTTCTATAGTTTCCTATCTAAAGCATTCAAAGTCATGTATGGGGATGGCAATTTGGGTCGAGGATTTTCGTGGGGATTCCTGATTTGGGGCAGAGATTGGGAAAAAAATTACCTATAAAATTAGAGATGGGGCAAATATAATCCTTAAGACAGAGTCGAAGATAGGGATAGGTTGAATAATCTCCGCTCCGTGGGGATCCCCGTTTACGATAATTTTATAAATATATTATATATTTTTAATTTTATACTCTTTACTAAAAGTTGGGTATAATTGACGAAGACTACAACGTTTCAGTTGGATTAAATGAAAATTTTAATTGAGTAAATATTAACAATTGCAGTTCTAAGAAGCA
>JAOTAY010000001.1:27583818-27594587 GCA_025629805.1 Erythroxylum baracoense
AGGGACTAAAAAATAGGCTCATTAATTGATATAAAAAATCTACCTGAAAAAGTGCTTTTTTGAAAAGCTCCAAATTTCAGCTTTTGAAAAAGCTGTATTTCAGCTTTTAAAAAAGCTATTTCTACTCCAAAAGCGCTTTTGAAGTTTATAGTCAAACACCCATTTTTTCCTTAAAATAACTTTTGCGGTTGAAAAAAGTGCTTTTCTATCTGCCAAAAGCTGAACCAAACACACCCTAAAGCTACATTCATAGAATTAACATCCTAATAATTTTCATTAATGCAACTGTTGACACATACATTAAATTCCCATTAAGTATTGCAATAATTGTATTACAATAGCGTAATTTTAAAATATAAAGAAAATTAAAACTACAGAAAAAAATAAAAACTGAAATAGGTCTACTATGACATGAAGAAGATATAACAAATAAGCTGAACTCAGATCAACCCAACAACCTATTAAAGATCAGCAAGCACACAATCAGGAATTTCAAGTGGGGAGGAATCAAAATTGTATTAAATGTGAAAAGGCACTTGTGAATTGTTACACATAGCACATAAAAGAAAACCTTTGAGCAAGCTAAACAACTAATGGAGTCATTTGTCAAATTTCCTCAAACAATCAAATATTAGAGAAAGGTAACATATATCAATCTGCTAGCTCAGGCACCAACTCAAAGTTCAACCTACTTCTTAACAACTCTTGCCCTCTGAACCAGAGGAATGATGGAGATGAACAACTCCTAACGAATCATTAATCCTTGCGATCCCGGTGCGCCATCTTCTGTTAGCTTATTAGCTTGGATCGTGTTGATGACACTTGCAATATTACCCTGGATAAACATGTAAGAAAACCAAGTTCTCAAGTGTAATTATAGTAAACTTTGGTTCTGATAAAAAAGGATTCACCTCTCCCAAAAGATTAGCATTTAGCAGTCTACCAAGCATGACAATGTAAAACCATATTCGGGATAGTGAGATTAAATTGCATATTGAATAATAAGACCTTACCCTCCAAGTAGCTAACTTTTCTCTAAGTGTCTGCCACTGATGCTGGCCGAACACACGCTCGGTAGAGAAACTGCATTAAACGTGAAGGCCCGTAATGTAAGAACCACCTTTAAGACTTCAAAATTAAAAGAGAGAAAGGTAGGGACTGTGGGTGCTGAAGAAAGAATAGATTACCTCACAATTGCAACTTGATTCATCTGATCCATCCGCCACTTAATTAACTTAGAAGTTATTGCCTTCACAATCCATAACTCCACCTCCTCGTCATTAATCTGCCATGACAGTTGAATTAATACAATTCAACAAAAGTCACTATGTACCCCGTGAGAACAGAACGATAAACCAATATACCTGAAGAGTGTCCTTAATAAGAGCATATGGGACTCGACCGGACGCATTTAAGGCAAGGTCCACCAATGAGATCAATCTCATCTTCGTTATGCAATTTTCATGAACAAGACCTGTGCGACGGAGGTAGTGTTTTGGAAGAAGCATAAATTATGTCGAAGATTTAGCTCATCTAGGAGACTGATATTAATTCATGCTGGATACAAGTATTACCATAGCTTTCAAGTAACGCAGAATTTGCAGCCTGAAAGTCCAGATAAGCATCCAACCTTTGAGTCAGAAAGATCTTCAAAAGCTGATATACCAATGTATACTTCGCATCCTTTTCCAGTTGTGCTATAGCAGGCATATCTAGAAGATCAGACTGCAAAAGAACCCTCATATTAGTGCTTAGCAGCCCAATTCAGGGAATAACAAACACTATTACAATCATAAAGAAACTAAAAGACAGCTTATCACTAGCTGTAAGAAGCCAGGACCTAGGAGAACGAATACATAATGCCTATGAAGTCCTAAAGAAAGCTAAAGACAGCTTCATCACAGCAACTGTAAGAAAACAGGACTAGAAGAAGGAAGTGATCATCAACCAAACCATATCAGAAACCAGTTATGGATTCCCAATCATAAGTGTAAAAATCTTAACATCTTCAGGCTGCTGCAATTAATGCATTACATACCTCCATTAGACATAACAGCAAAGCCTAGGAAAAATATTCTGATTTCAGCTTTAACTCAAAACATAACAAGGTTAACTATACCTGAAAGATGTCAGACGCCCTAACAAATTCAATAATTGTGAGGACGGCTTCCTCTTTGGCTTCACCCAATGTGTATGGATCCTCATTGTTGAAAGTTGCCAAATATTTTGTCCGGAATTTGAAAGCATCTTTCACATAACTGGAAAGGAGTGAGGCATAACAAAAGAACTTTAGAAATGGCACTCTCATGGACGAAAACAAAACTTGGTCTAGAGTCTAGAGTTTGTTAAGAAGCCTGCAATACCTCTTGCTCTCTTTCAATACATTAGATACATTGAGAAAAAGCTCTCGTTGATCCTTGACTTTAAGATTCCACTCATTCAAGAAGCGATCTAGCATTTTAAAAGAAGGTATTACAAGCTCTGTCACTTTTCCATTCCTTGCCAAATCTAAGGCCTTCATATATACATAGAACCGGCTGTAGGCATTCTCCAGTAGATTGTACAGATTGAACAAGCTGATAAAAGAAGTATAAGATAATGCCACAAGAACCCAAACAGCAAACTGAACTTGTTATTCAAATTACATCTTTAAGCGCAATGCAGGTTTGTCAGTTGGCTGTTGAAGGACTTTTGCACATATAAGCTTAGCCATCTCAAGTGTTTCATCCAGACTTTCACAATTGGTGACAAGGTTGCAGATAACAGTGAATATGCACTCAAGATCTGGGTTAAGACAAGTCAAAAAGGCACATTATGTATATCCATGAACCAGAATAAGCAACTTCAAAATTAGTATAACATCACCATATCATTAATTGAACAAAAAATCATTAAACTTTTCCAGGAAAGGAAAAGATCACAATATCGCAGCAATAGACAAAATCGACAAACCTTTCTCTGAGAACTTGGAGCTCGAGAATATCAAATCAGCTGAAGTGAGCATCAACGATGTCAAATCAAACATTCTGCCCCTCACCATGCATTCTTGGGCTTCCACACAAAGCCTACTAACTTGTTGCTCTGCAACCTGCTTGGCAATCAAGGAACAACAATCAAACAGATTTGCAGCTGACAAACTCATTGAAATGGATTCCAAATTTGAGCACTAGATCATCAATTACAATGACAATTAACCAAAATTCTGATATTTCTGCTCTACAGTAAAACACTACTTTCTTTCAGACATGAGCTAAAAGAAAGTGGCAACTTACATTAGGAAAAAGGGCAATAATGTTGTGAAATCCATCAGAAATACAGTAAGCAATGCATGACCAAACAAGCTCCCAACAAACAAAGTCATCGAGACGGTTAATGAAATCAACCAGTAAATCATAAATCATAATAACAAGTTAACCCAATTTCTACCTTTTACCCTCCAACAATCATAAAGCTTCCAACTTTCTTCCGGCCAATGACCTTAAGGCAAAGAAAGTCATTCCATATGAAAAAAGCAACAATTTTTATCAAACCAACATTTCCGCACCCCTCATTCAATCCCCCAAAATCCACACACCCGCTAATTCAAAAAAAAAAAACCCATCACCCGTTAAACCTTCCTAAATCTAGTAAACCCAGTATGGAAAGAAAAGTACCACAAAGTGAAGTAGCAGCTATGCATATGTGCATATTATACCTCAGGACCGGCGTCGGCCCAGGAGAGCTCGGAGGTGAGGCGAACTACGGCGAGGGTAGGATCTTCCTCGGAGGTGGGAACGACGGTCGTCATTGTTGGATGATAAAGCTCTCTTCAACGGTTGACCTGTTAGAATTTGGATGAATTGTGTGAATGTAATAACACTCAAAACCCTAGTTCAAGGCTAGGAGGCTAAAGTTTGGTTCTTTCACTTTGGTTGGGTGCTTGTGAAAAAATCAGTCATCTTTTTGTTTTTCCATATTTCCATATGATATTTTACTTACTCTTTTTATCTGTTTTCAATTTGGTATTTGAAATATACTATAAATTAAATTAAAAACAATAAGAAGTCAGAAAAAAAAACTAAAATTGATAAGTTTCATAACGTTATTATGAAACTTAATAATATTAAAATTAACATTTTTTATAAAAATATATTTGTATTGCAACAAAAATATTAAGGACTAATCATTAAATTTTAGTATATTAAAGACTAATTTTAAGTATTTAGTAGTGATAAAAATTAGTGAATTAATGCAAAACAAAATATATTATTTTTTAAAAATTCTTAAGTATAATAAAACTTAATAAAATATTTTTAAATTTTAAACATAAATAAATACTTATTATTCATTGTTTGTAGCATTATTATTAATTTTTCTTTAAATATGAATATATGTTGACTTTAAAATTAATTTATACATGTAGGTTATCGATTTTCTTAACATTGTTGTGTCACTGTTAAAGACTTTATATAAAGGTGGCAAATTAATTTTAGTCAACTCAATTTGAAATTAATAACTTAAATTCTAACAAAAATAAGTTTGAATCCATTAAATTTAATTAAACTAATATTCGAATTTTAAAAAATATTTTTTACTTGACTTGACTTGAAGTTCGGCTTAAACTTGACTTGAAGTCAACAAGATAAATTTGTATGTAATTGAGTTTTAATTTGGTGCCCCTAGGGGTGATCGAGTTGGTAGAATGGAAGGCATGAGGCTAAAAGATCTTGTGTTCGAATTCTCCTACTTACACTCTCTCAATTGAGCTTGTCGTACAGGATTTATTTAGTGCAGAGTATCCGATTGACGTGATTTATAGAATATTACGTCAATTTGGATGTTTACCCAGTACACATCTAAACGATAATTACTGCGAATTCCTCCGTTTAAAAAAAAAAAGTTTCTCGAGCTGCCAATTTTAAGGATGTTTTATTTTGATTGTTTGCCATTCTTGTGGATGTCTTGGAAGCTACAATTGTCTCAACTGATCTGAATAAAGTGCATTTACAAGGCAGGAATAGGATGTTTTGATCCATATTGTCACACAATCTAAAGCAACCAGTCCAGTTCATGAATCTTAAGATATAAACATTATGAAACATCCAAAGCTAAATATGTTCAAACACAACAGGATTCATAGTACAAGGATAAATTCCACAATTCCATGATGGGGATAAGTTTGCACATGGATTATACATTCTTGAAGATTGAACGACTCACTTGCCATTGCCACCGAAAAGATAATCCAGAGAAGATCCACCACCGGGGGCAGCATGAACTTTGGTGGATGGCCGATCCTGCACTCCGATATGGGAGTCGTTAAGACTAGATGCTATTGTAGGAAACAATCAACAATCAACAATCAAAGGGCACTGAGCCCGCAAATGATAAGCTTCTGATAATCTTGGTTTGTTTTAGGCTTTTAGCAACTTCAATTGGCTGATATTCACCGTATTACTTCACAATCTGTGAAAAAATTATCAAAACTTGGAAGCATATTTCTTGTGCATGCTATAATGACTATGACAAACATCTCCAGAACTCCAAGGGGTAAATTTAGAATCAATGGCTTTGACCCTGCATTACCGGGATAAAACCGAATTCCATCGCACTTAATGCACTTTCCAACTTCAATTCACTGCTGGATAAGTGAGGTGCTACTTACTACCTTAATCCAGCTGTTAGTACCAAACAGATCATATGCAACTGACAACATAAAACAAGGTCCTGACACCTATCCCGATTCATGCATATACAGTATGATATTGTATGCTTTGAGGTTAGAGTTTAGCCAATAACTTCTCGCTCTCTTTAACATATGAATCAGAATAAGGAATATTATGTGCAGCTCCTTTCTTGGTTTGCACCGAGGGGCAATAAGTTCAATAGCACCGTACCGTGATAAAGTTACCACTGTTCTGCCCATCAGCTCGGTGGTAGTTGTTTTTCACGTTTCCAGGAATGCCTGCAGGAATCTGCTTGTCAATTGGTTGTGAACTAACAGCAGGAGTTGGAGAAGGGCTGCTATTTGTTGTTTGTCCCTCAGTCTTATTAGCCGAGACATTTGCAGCAGTCTCCCTGCCGCTAAATAAGTAGCCCAAAGAGCTCTGTCCACCGCCACTGCTGACTCCGCGACCCATTACCACTAATTGCTTGTTTTTACAACACTAAAGGTGGAAACCTGCACATTATTTCATATGGAAGAACTCTCAGATGTTTAAAAACTATAGTTTGACATGAGGACAGTTGAATTACATGACACTGATCATAATTGCAACAACACTAAAAACACACAGAAAAATGCAGATAGAAGCAGAAAGCACAAGCAACCACAGTAGATCGAATCCATTTCGAAATATTTTTCCAAGTCTTAATAGGTCAGCCGCATAAGATTTCCACCGGCAAGCCCTATTGTATTCGCACCGCCATATATAATAGTAAATTAGAACTTCCTTCATTATGCATCAAAATATAACCAGATCCAACAACAAACTGGTTTCCCTAGCAGCAGTATCGACAACAATTGATGTGATTTTTGAAGGGTCAGAATCACATCCTTGCCTCAGTTTCTAGTGGCAGATAAACTTGGCAAGGAAATATAAAATCCAACAGGAAACTAACAACAAATTTGATTTCAGTAATGCTCAAGGGAAAAGTGGTCATCTATGATCAGCAGAAAAAGGTGAACATATCTCATATCTTCAATGAGATTCAACTACATTAAACATAAAAGGAAATCAATGCCCACCATAAAATAAAAAAACCCAAGATTCAGATTACATCCAGATGTAAGCAAGTTAATAAAACGAATGCCATTAACATAGCTTTCCAAGATCTCATTTCCAGGCCTCTACCCACAACCATAATTGTTTAATCCAAACAGATCCAAACGCTAAACTCTCACAACACACATCAGATCCATCAAAATGAGACATAGAAAAAGAAAGAAGAAATCTTGAAATGAGGAAAAGAAAACCAATGAAGTGTCATTGTTTCTGCAATCAAAACCAGAAAACAAAGTATACCCATTAAGGATTTTAGATGTGGGATATCAAATAAAAAATGGAGATATTAATCTATCGTTTGCATGCAGTTAAAATGGCGTCTTTTTTGCTTACCTTTCACTTCTTCAGGAGACAAAAGGAAAACAAAAGTGACACTTTTCAAGAGAAAACAGAAGAAAAGGAAACAACTTTATACCTGGGATTGAAGAGAATTAACAATAAAAATGAAGTCTTTGAAATATAAAACAAAAAGGTAACAGATTTATGCGCAGTGAGCTGGCAAAGGCAGTAGATATTGTTTTATATATGAACGGTATAACTGGATGGGACCAGCAACAATGGATTCCAAAGATTCACGTGTCTCTCGTCCTTCTGACATCCCAACTTCCATATTTTATTGTTCACTATGTTTGCTCCTGTTTGTTTGTTTAGATTTATGGAGCCCAACCAGGAGAGAGAGATCTTACGAAGGTACGATGCCTCAACCGATACTTAGGCTCGGCAATAATCTTATGGACATCCCAATATCAACTGGCGGCCCAAAAAATGTCATCCGAGTTTTGATCGTTGGAATTAATTCTCTAAATATGATTCCAATCTAAAGTTAGATTGATTCAAGTTTAACTTGTTAATTTAATATCAGATCGAATTGATTCAAGTTAAACTCATGATATTAAAATAGATGGAATTAACCTTATCATTTTTATCGGTAATTATATGATAATATTCAGTTTAAATTAAGAATGACAAAATTACTCATTTTGAAGTTAACGAGTGTATCTCAAAAAATTATGCTTCAAATTAGATTTGAATTTGAGTCGGTCGACTCAGCTCTACCTAAAATTCAAAAATGATAAACTAAAAAATTTTAAAATTTATATTTGATCGAAATTAGTCTAACCTTCCCTACTCAATTGAGTTTTGGGGTACCCAAGTTCCATTGACTTCAAATTCAAATATGAAGACTATGTTAGGTTAGGCCCGAGCTCAATCAAAAATTTTGAGCCCGGCTTTGACTTGTTGCCAGTCCTAGTTTAAATGGTAAAAGATGTTTACTTATCCCATTTTTCAAGAATAAGGACACAAATTTGCAAGTGTCATATGATGGAGTTATTAGCTCTTCAAATCATTTAGTCAAAGTAAATTACTTACAAACTATTATATGTATCCAATAATTTACTTAATGCACATTCCAAAAGTAATGATTACGAATTTTACTAATATAAAAAAGAGAGTTATGTAGAACACATGATGTAGATTTACATGTTATCATTAATACATTCAACAATTTATTTAATTGATATTTAATGTGTGATCATTTTGCTTGATCTTAATAATTTTGTTTATTTTAATAGGATTCAGGTTGAAAATGCTTTAGTGAAAAAATGATTACGCTTTAATCTAAATTCAAAATTTTAAATGGAGAAGAAATCTTAATAATTATTAAGTGAATCAAGAATATTTGAACTAACAAAATTTTCATTTTGCAGATTTTGATAAAATAATATGGAGTAAGTGAAAAATGTGTTAGAGAGGGTGTAAAGTGAATATAAATAAAGTCAAGGTGTGAATTCACCTTCCTAAATTTCTCTTTTTCTAGATGATAGTTGCAAGAATGATCATTATTAACTTAAGTCTTTTATTATTGGTCAAAGGAAGTAAAACATTTTTTGAACTTTAAAGACTGGGAGACAATCAGATCTAATTGTGGAGTATTTCATTTATTCATGTATTAAATTGTTTTTCTATGCTTTTATTTTTTGATTATTTTCGATTGATTTTTAACGTGAGGAATTAGCTTATTGATCGAAATGATCATTAGCTATATTAAAATTTGAATTCGTAAAAATTTAATTCTTGTAATCATGCATAGCAATTAAAAAATTTAATTCGTTGCATCATAAATTTTTACTTCTATGAAAAGTAGTTAACTAAATTAAATATTACCGTAGACGATATATTATCTTATTTCTATAGTCTTTTTTTAAATTTATTATTTAATTATATTTTAAACCGTACCTAAAGTTATTAAACAATAAGAGTAAATTAAATTACGTGTTTTTCGATTAACTAATTATAAGGAAAGACGAATATTTAGTATCACATCGAATATAAGATTTGATAAAATAATTATTTTTGCATGAATGATCAATTATAATTTCAAAGGGTAGAAGCAAATGTAAGTTAAGATTTGTTTTATTGAAAATCTTATTTTATTATTTCTTTATTATAAATTTTTACAACTCTCCTACTGTCAATTCAACGTGATCCTCCTAAAGAAGATTGTTGAATAAGAGTAAGAACACTTCAACGAGTTTACAACTTATTATATTTGTTCAGTAATTTATTTAAAATATTTAATTCATAAATTATTCAGTACACCATTACAGGTTCTATTGACATAAAAATTTATATGAAATAAAACACATAAAATTCATCCTCTAAGAAAAAGCACACTATGAGATCATCCTGAACTTTAACAAACTGTAGTGATTACGGATTCTCAGGTCCTGTTCAAATTTACTGTTTACTAGAAAGTTAGGAAGAGAAGGTCTTCCACGATAAAGTTGAACAGAAAGGGAATAAAGATGCTTTTGCTTTCAATTATGAGCCAACGTATATAGCATGACGTAGATTTTTCTTAATAACGATGAAAATTAAAGTTATTATTAAAACATCAGATAATTGCAGTAATAATTTATAAATTATGT
Source organism: Erythroxylum baracoense (assembly GCA_025629805.1). Taxonomy (NCBI): domain Eukaryota; kingdom Viridiplantae; phylum Streptophyta; class Magnoliopsida; order Malpighiales; family Erythroxylaceae; genus Erythroxylum; species Erythroxylum baracoense. The sequence goes on from JAOTAY010000001.1 coordinate 27,593,513, forward strand.
TTTTGTTTGATTAGTTTTAAAGTCAATTAAAACGTTTTAAAAATTAAAACAGTTCGATTAGTTTAATAGAAGAAATCTCGAATTGATTAATTTTTCGGTTTAATTTAATATAATAATTTTTATATTAAAACTTTCAGTCTGTTAATTAATTGTCCCATTTTTTTCAACTAATAAATTTTTATAAAGTAAAATAAACCAATTAATTTTCATTTGACAATATTTTTTTAATTAAACTTTAAAATTTTCGATTTGTAATAATAGTCTTTTTGTAAGGCTTTAAAAATTAGATTAAACAGGCTGTTCTAATAACTTCTATATATAAAAACAGACAAATTTATCATTGACCCAGCCGATTTTTCATAGAACCGATCCAATCGATCTGTCAAAATATAAATTTGAGTTGCTCAACTCTATTCATGCTTAAAAAGCTCTAGATCTTTTCTTAGAAAAACTTGGGGTGAAGGGGTGTGGGTGTTGGTGATTGGAGTTGTCTTTGGGTTGGCGTTGATCGTTAGCTTTGTCCAGTTGGAGAATGCTTGATCTAAGCGTCTTACTCAACTTGTTAGTACTTGGTTTAAGATGATTGAGGGGAGACCTTTAGTTATGGGTTTTGGTCGGTGCTTGATGGGTGTGTCTGTTTTTTTGGCAGCGACTGTGGCCGCTTTTGTGAGAACTAGCAGACATAGACTGCGCAAATGCGCAGTCGTAATCTGAACTAATATGCCCACTTAGTTTAAAATTCAAGATTATTATATTAATCAATATATTCTAATAAAACAATTTAAGGGGAAAAATAGAATTGTTATATTGAAGTTTAAATTTTGTAATAGGTACATGATATATTTATTAATCGTGGATGTGTTTTATATGAGCATAATAATTTTGTTCAAAAGAAATATTAATCGATAATATTTATAGGATGGGTATAAAACGTAAAAGTTGTTTCAAATATAGTAAAACATTAATATTTTGGGAAAAACTTTTCTGAATTTGTTATAGTAGAAGCAGCTTACGCATAGAACAGTATAAGATCTGCCTGATTGTTTTATGTAAAGGTAATATTATGGTTAAAGTT
>JAOTAY010000001.1:27701285-27719139 GCA_025629805.1 Erythroxylum baracoense
CAATCCTCTCTACCTGTCCGCGGTCCACGTCTGCACCCATCGCCAGAGACCAGGAACCACACACCCGCACCCTTCGGGGAGGCCACGAACCCTTTTTTGATTAATCCCTATGGTCTATCCAATTCCCGCACTTGGGGCTTTTGATGGCCACTTAGGGCATTTCTGTAATTCCATTTGGTCGTTTGACCACCTTTCAATGTAAAAATTAAAAAAAAATGCAAACTTCACATTAATCTGAAAACTTCTAATTCCAATTGGATAACCATGACTAAAACAATTCTAATAGTCTTTCTACGAACAACTAGAGTACATGTTTCATTAAATCAACTCCAGGTTGTTATGAGTAACTTTTACTACCAAGAAAGCATGTAATTTTGAATGCTTCCATCTTTATTGATTTTTTTTATACACCCACTTTGATCTGATCAAATCTCTTCTTTTAGGCATGTCAATAAGCTTCCGTGTGTAGTTCACTTATGCTGGTCATTTCTTTATTCATTATCTTTCTCCATACTTCTTTTACAGTTTCATCGAAAGATTGGGCTTTATAGGAGAAGAAAACAACATTACTTGACTCATGAACATGAATTAAAGAATGCACCTTTCTTGGAGATGAGTCAAAATAAAAGATTGAGGGATCAATTTCATGTAGATTTGGTAAATGAGGTCTTTCACTAAAGCTTTCTCCTACAACTGACTCGTGTACAATTTCATGCTATTGAATGTTACCAGATTTAGAAAGAATATAACCTTTCTGGATATTCTTCATTCTTTGTCCAACTTGCAAACTCATCAAACACAACATTTCTGGATATTCACAATTGACTGGCATTTAGATTAAAAAGGCGATAACCCTTAGATTTGTCACTGTAGCCAACAAAAATAAAATTTTCTCCTTTCTTGTCAAACTTCTCTTTATTATGAGAAGTATTTAGACCATAGGCAAATGCCTTCAAAGATTTTAAATTGGTCTACCATTATTTTGCGACCACTACAGGCTTCAAGAGGCGTTTTGTTGCGAACCGCTTTTGTTGGTGAATGCATGAAGATATGAACATTTGTATAAATAGTTTCAACTTATAAGAAATTAAGAAGGTTTTAACTTGCAATATGCTCCATGCCATTTTAATATTTGTTCTGCTCTTACATTTACCCACTCAATTTTGTAGGGAATATTTAGTTGTCTTTTAATCCCTTTTTCTTACAATACTCCATAAATGACTTGTAAATATATTCACCACCGTGATATAATCAAAGTGTCTTTATTAATTGATATCCATTTTGTCTTTTTACAAGAGCAATAAACCCTAGAAATGTTGGAAAAGCATCTGACTTTTTCTCTAACAAGTACAACTACATCATTCTTGCATAATCATCAACAAAAAAGATAAAATATCTCTTACCACCAAGGGACAAGGTTCTTGATGGTCCCCAAATATTAGTATGTACAAGTTCGAAAGGAGCATGTGCCCTTCATGAAGATTTAGAAAATGAAAGACATGCATTTTAACATAAATATTACTTTCACGAGCCTTTTCAATTTCACCAATTTTAGTTAGTCCAATTACCATGTTCTTCCTCTTTAAAAGTTGTCGTCCTATATAGTTGAGATGCATATATACAAATGCCAGAGGAAGGTTTCATCACTTGCTTTACTTTACAAAACTAAATTTTTATTTGTGTTTGAGAAGATTGAAAAACATTGTTGGAGCGCATTTTTACGTCTACAATAATTTGCTCAATTTTCTTTTCAATGATGGTGCATATAGATCATCATCAAAAGTTAGTTTCTAACCCTTCCTTGGTATCTGACCAACTCTTAACAAGTTATTTGCAATAATACAAGCATATATATGAAACATCATATACTTACCTTTATCTTTGGGTTGGACTGCAATAACACCTTTTCCTTCAACTTTTATGATCTTGCTATCACCAATTTCTACTTGCAAAGAATACTCTTTATCAAGTTCTTCAAATGCTTCTCATTCTCGTGTCATATTCTTGCTACATCCATTATCAATATATTCTGCTCACATGCTTCCAATAATCCCATCAACTAATAAATAGAGAATTGGAACACCAACTTTAAGTTATTACAGCACCAAAGTTGCATAAATCTTTTGATAGGAGTCGCCGATTGCTCATGATTCCCATCATTCTAAAGTTTTTCTTCCTTTTACGATGTGAACTTACAATAAAAGTTTGTCAAGGAACCTATTATTCTTGGTTGTTTTGTCAGTATCACTCCTTAGTGCTTACCTTTAAATCAATTCTAATACGAATGGTAATTGTTAGTGACATATCTAATGGTATGAACAGCGACATTGCATGAATCTTAAGGCTTCAGCATGTGCACAGAATCTACGAGCAGTAGAGAGTGATAAGACTACTTTTCAACTTGATGTCCTTACCTCAAAACACAACATTATCTTCGAAGTCCTTGTACAAAATTAGGTGCCAAACTATGCATCGAACTGAGATATTCTAAGATAACGTAAGTACTATGTTCATCATCTTGAATGTTAGGTTAGAGGGTAGATATTGACTCTAGGGCAGGCCTGGGCAATGGTAGCCTGGGCGCCCGTCATTATAAATAGTAAAATATGTTCTATTTTTATTTTCATAAAAAATAAAATGAAATAAAATAGTCACTCTTAATTTTATAAAAAATAATAAAAGATTTATATTTTGTTTCTTTTATTTTTTATAAGAGCTAAAAAATAAGTAAAAATAATCATTTATTTTTTATTTTGCTTAAGGCCTATAAAATACTAGTAATGACCTTGATTGAAATCTTATCCTATCAGAATACAGAGGTTTTCGATTATGTGAGGCTCGGAAACTAGAAAAGAAGAAGAGAGAGTAGTGTGAATCAAAATGTCAAGTGATGCAAAAGAGAGCACACAACATCGTTTCACTTGCTACGTTAGTAGTGGTTTTAATGATTCTGTCAAGTAGGAGTAGTGCAAATATTATTAGCAACCAGCTGCTGATGAACGGTTCATGGAGTGATCAGGACATAGCAGCTAAGTTCATTGGCGAAGAAGAAGAAGGGTTTTCTATCATTGTACTTACTATACTAAGAGTGGACAACCACATTGATTGGGACTAAGATGAGAGGAGAGACAAGACTGATTGTTCGAAGAACAAAACATTTATGGGTTTGAATCTCTAGCTAGTTTATGTAATTATGCGGGTGTGAATTTAGGCGGTGTTCTTCTTACACAAATATAATCCCTTTGAACCATTTGAAGTTAAAAAAAAAGTGGTTCTTCAAATCTCGGAAAAATGTATTTTCTTGTGTCAAGACCTTTCTTTAATAAAATGACCATAATTTCTTGTAGAAAACTTCAAATGACACGCCTGTCAGAAATCTCATATCGAACAATTATAAGAGTATTTAACAATTTATAATAGTATGTAAACTTTCACCTCTTGAGCTAACTTTTAGGAGTGAGTTAGGCTTCTCTAACATGGTATCAGAGTCAATTTGTCTCGATGGTTTGGGGCGGTGTCCAGTTATGTCCCTTTGCATAATATGTCCATTAAATATCCGGTCCTGCTTTGGATTGAGGGGGTTATGTCAGGATTCCACATCGGACAATTACAAGAGTATTTAACAATTTATAATAGTGTGCAAACGTCCCCCTCTTGAGCTAGCTTTTGAGGGTGAGTTAGGCCTTTCTAACATGGTATCAGAACTAGTTTGTCTCGATGGATTGGGGCGGTGCCTGGTTATGTCCATTTGTCCAATATGTCCATCAGATGTCCAGTCCTGCTCTGGACTGAGGGGGGTATGTCAGGAATCCCACATCAGACAACTACAAAAGTATTCAACAATTTATAATAGTGTGCAACCTCCCCCTCTTGAGCTAGCTTTTGGGAGTGAGTTAGGCCTTTTTAACATGGTATCAGAGTCAGTTTGTCTCGATAATTTGGGGCGGTGCCCGGTTATGTCCCTTTACGCAAATGTCCATCAGATATCCAATCCTGCTCTAGACTGAAGGGGGTGTGTCAGGAATCCCACATCGGACAACTATAAGAGTATTCAACAATTTATAAGAGTATGCAAATCTCCCCCTCTTGAGCTAGCTTTTGAGGGTGAGTTAGGCCTCTCTAACACACCCTTTGAAGCATTAGAAACTAGAGAGAATAAGCTTTTCAACCATATATTATTTTCATGGAAACACAACTGAACTAAATGTCATAACGTTAAATTTATTTATATGATACTGAAGGATATCTGCTTTCACGATCCACTTTTTCTGCAAATTTAAATCTTCAAACCAAAGCTTTAAATAAGAGAAAACACCACAGTTAGGATTATTAAGTTTTGAATTCGATTCTCTTTAAGAACTCATTTAAGTAACACTAGACCTTATTGAAGTTGTTTAATAATATTAGAAGGAGTTGTATACACGTTCATAATTTAATTAGAACAGATTTTTAAAGCTGAGTCACACAAATCTCTTATTCTTATTTTTTTCAGTTTACTATTTTTAAATTTTTTTATTTTAATACAGTGTTAAGCTATGATTAAAATTTCTAATATGTCTAGCCTGTTTAATGATGAAAATCTTGAACCCTTTAATTTTTTTTGTTTAGTTTTCAACTTTTCGATTCAATTTATTTTAATAACTTGTAGTTAAAATCGATCAATTTATTAATTAATAAGTTCTTATAAACAAAATTAATTAAATTAATTTTTATATTACAATCTTTTTTTTCAAGCTATGTATAATCTGTTTATACCAGTTGAACCTTTTAAACCTTAAATATCTTGTCTTACCAGTTTACTTTTAATGATAATATTACCCTTTATTTTACTATAACTTTTGTTCTGTGGCCAAGAACAAATGTTGAAGAGGATAGTGCCATAAAACAACGCCATTGTGATCCCCATAACTGCCTAAAAGAACAAATCGCAAAGCTTTTGCGTGCCAATTATAACGAGGGTTGATAGTCACACACTCTTTATCGCTTACAGCTAACTATTTTTGTTTGAGCTTTTTTAAGTCCTTTTCAAGGTTTAATCGGCGATCAGAATTTTTTCTTCTTTTCTGAATTTTATTTTTCCCGTCGGTGGCATTCCTTTTCGTCCTCATCATTCTAAAATAGTTTCTCTTTTTAAGACGTGAAATCGAATTAAAAGTTTGTTACGAATGCTCTATTATTGGAGTCCTCCTCTGTACCATTCCAAATATCTTCTTTTTCATTGAATTAAAATAACGGGACCTTTGAATTCTTAGATAGATTGAAATATTCATTAACACGTGATTACATTTTATTTAACGTTTACTTTTTATATTAATTAACACCTTAACCAACATCCTTATTTTGAATATTTTATTTTATTTATTTATCATTAATTTTCTATTTTACTTTTGTTTAAAACTCTTTTAAAGATAAATTGGACTTTCCTGTTTAGAATTCTTCTTAATAATTATATAAATCTATTTAAATAACTTTTGGTGGAGATTGACGTAATTTTCTATTAATAAAAATTTTTTCTTAGATTTTTATCCTACGATTTTTTAATTACAATTGTATTTATTCGCTACTTCACAAAATTTTGTCGTTATCGTCAATGTCAATCCTAGTCTATACCATTTTAAATCAATCTTATATTATTAGAAATTTGTTCTAACATGGTTTATAATGATTACTTTTCAAACTAATCTCATAACAATTCTTCGAATGATAATTGTTATTGACAAATCTAATGGTATGAACAGTGACATTTCGGCGAATCTTAAGGCTTCAGCATGTGCACAGATTCTTCCTGCAGTGGAAAGTGATCAGACTACTTTTCAACTAGACATCCTTACCACGAAACACAACATTATCTTTGAAGTCACTGTACAAAATTAGGTGTCCAGCTATGATTCGAGCTGAGATATTCTAAGATAAAGTAAGTACTATGTTCATCATCTTGAATGTTAGGTTAGAGGGTAGATATTGCCTCCTTAACCTATCAAAATATATAGAGAGAGGTTTTCGGTTCTGTGAGGCTCAGAAACTAACAGAAAAGAAGAAGAAAGAAGAGAGTAGCGTGAATCAAAATGTCAAGTGATGCAAAGAGAGCACACATCATCGTTTCACTTTCTATGTTAGTAGTGGCTTTAATGATAGCGTCAAGTAGGAGCAGTGCAAATATTATCAGCAACCAGCTGCTGATGAACGGTTCATGGAGCGATCAGGACATGGTGGCTAAGTTCATTGGTGAAGAAGAAGAAGAAGAAGGGTTTTCTCTGACGATCCGGAGGAATCTTGGAAGTGATCCACCACATATCAGCTATGTATCCTTGGAGAAGCAACCAACTTGTAATCAAAGAATATATGGTAGCTGCCTAGCAAAGGCCAATCTTGGAGACGCTTCTCATTGTACTTACTATACTCGGTGTCGAGGACAAAAATGATGGGGATTGAGATGAAGAGAAGAGTTCGAAGAACAAAACATACATGGGTTTGAATCTCTAGCGAGTTTATGTAATGATGTGGGTGTGAAATAAAAGTGATGTTCTTCGTATCCAAATAAAGTCCCTTTGAAGGCCCTGCATTTTAATCAAACAATAGCATTCGATTGTACCTTTGTATCTTAACCAGTCACCGAGTTTTCTTGTATTATGAGTTTGTAATATGTTCTCTTGTGGGAATTATTATATTATAGAAGTCTTCAATGTAAAGGTGTTTTGTAATCAAATTCACAAATTAAAATGACTTAAGAAAATAATGTGATAATTATTTATAAGGTTAAATGTAACATTCAAATCAATGTCATCAAAGACTATGTATCCTTGTAAATAGAAGGGTTCAATTCATTTTAAAAGAAGAAGAAAATTAAATCAAGAAGACTTCACAAACACTTCCAAAATTTAAGATAATTTATATTTTCATTAATTTTATCAATACTCATATTAAAATAAGTCAAATAACTCTTTAAGAAAATAAGCAAACACGTTTAAAAGAGTTAAACGATTTTTGCGTAATACTAAAATTGATTGATTGAATTACATGATTAATCAAAATTGTCATTTTATTATAATTATTGTTAAATTAACTTTTGCAAAATATTTTATTTTACAATTTAATCACACACAAAATATGTTTTCACACACACACACATACACACTATATATATATCTTGGAGTGAGACTAATTCATTAGGACTCAATTTGTCCTTATTCTCATGCAAGAGTTCAAAGACTTTATCTTGATATCAACAGTTAAATAGACGTATTTTTTTAAAATAATTTACTATAAGCACAAAAATGAGTAACTTAATTACTTATAACTTCAAAAAATATTACTATGTCAAACAATGAAAATTCTTCAATTAGATTTATGTTTAATGTAATTACAACAAGCTAGAGGGTCCCTAGAGGATGGTTGAGTTGGTGAAGTGGGAGCATGGGACCAAAAGGTCCTATATTCAAATCCTTTTATCTACACTCTCTCAATCGAGTCTATTATACCGGGCTTGCCTAATATGAAATACCTAATTGACATGATTTACAGGTTATTGCGTCAATTCGAAAATTTACCAAGTGCATATCTAAAAGATAGCAACTGCGGGTTTCTTTCGTCGTATTATCAATTCATTCACATATGAATAAATTTGTTGTACCAAAATTAAGAATGACAATGAGTTAGTTCGTGAACCAAATAATTTTTTTTATTCTACCCAGGCCCAGACTCAATAAAAATATTATTTTACACTTTTAATTTTTTAAAAATTATTTTTTAAAAAATTAATGAACCCATCCGACCCTAATTTTAAACGTATATAATAATTTATAATTTGAATATCTTAATTAAGTTTATAGTCATTATTTGTAAATGCATATAATAATTCATATATTACATGTTTTAATTTAAATTATTTAATAGTTCAATTATTTAAATTAAATGGCAACTTGTGGTGCTGCTCTAAGTCACGTTAATCAATTCGGTCTCAGCCACTTACGTTCATATCCAAAATCCTTGTGTACCCTCACTTAGACTAACTTTCATAACTTTCCAAGTCAATGGACTGTACCTGCAGCCCCTCTCACACGACATCCTTAGAAAAATCAACCCCTGATATGGGGTTGGCCAGATTTGATAGTCCGACTTGACAAACAAATCGGTCTTGAGTTGATAGAGTTTTAAATTGATATTAAATTTTTTCTTTTAATTTGAGCTTTTAATTAGGTTCAAACTCAGTCTGATATAATCATATTATAAATTGGGTAAGTTTGATTTGACTCATGTTCGAAACGAGAATTTCATATCTGGTTGATCATAAAATTTCAAACCAAGCCTAAGTTATAAAAATAAAAAATTGTATAACATAACATATTAAACAATTATTTTGAAATTTTATAAAATTTAAAAATTATCCAAAATGGTAAGGATCCAGTACCGAGTCATTACTATAACCCAAACATTGAGAATCAAAGGCATTTGAAATTGGTTTTACTATTCAAACCAACTCTTCATCTTTCATATTTATAAGAAAGAAACTTTAGCTAAGGATTTAGAAGTTGTAAAACTAGGCCTTCTTCAATATCCCTACACTTTCTTTTTCAACATGTTTGAACACAAACAGTGACAGCCCAATCCCAAGCATTACTCTTTACCTTTCGATGATCATCACTATCCTAAACCTCCTCCTCTCCATAACCATACCGCAAGCTTCTGGTACTTACCAGCCCACGGACGTTATACTCTTGAATTGTGGTGAATCCAGTTCAATCAAAACATCAGATGGCCGGACTTGGGAAGGCGACAACCTGTCCCGGTTTCTTCCTTCCAATGCATCGATGTTGTCGGAAACTTCCTCTGCATCACCAGAGGACTCTTCGGTCAACCCCGTACCTTATATGACAGCCCGTCTCATCCACTCCAACTTCACCTACAATTTCCCTGTCGTGTCCGGACCAAAATTTGTACGTCTTTACTTCTACCCGGCAGCCTACTCAAGCTTCAACATTTCAGCTTCTTTCTTTTCAGTCACTGCAAATGGTTACACTCTTCTCAGCAACTTCAGTGCCTATTTAACTGTTTCCTCCATTAAGCCTTCAGCTTCCTCCTTCTTCAAGGAGTTTGTAATAACTGTGTGGGAAACGGAACAACTCAAGATAACTTTCACCCCATCTCAAAACTCGTTTGCCTTCGTTAATGGCGTAGAAATAGTATCCATGCCAAGCAATCTATACACGAAAGATCTGAGCTTATTTAGTTACCCTTTAGTGAACAGCGGTGATCTTTTCAATTTCGACAACACCACAGCTCTTGAAAATTCTTACCGGTTAAACGTCGGCGGCCAGTTCGTAGCCAATGTTAATGATTCGGGAATGTTTCGAACGTGGCGTGATGATACGGCCTTTATCTTGGGTAATTTGGGAGTAGTGCAATCGGTAGAAAATTTCACGATCAGATACACAACTGAAACACCTGAATATGTTGCACCGCCTATCGTGTACATGACTAAACGTTCAATGGGAAGCAACAGTCAGGTTAACCTAAACAGCAACCTGACATGGCTCTTCACTGTTGATTCTGGTTTCAACTACCTTTTTAGACTTCATTTCTGCGAGTCAGAAGTGTTCGTGGAGTCTTACGAACGACTTTTCGACATATTCATCAATAACATGACAGCTCAGAGACAATTAGATGTGATGACGTCGAGTGGTGGACGTGGTTTTCCGATGTACAAGGATTATGTGGTGTTCGTGCCTTCTCTGAAAGGAATCACCGGCAAGGTGGACTTACGGCTCGATTTACACCCAAATATTGATAATCATCCTAATTATTATGATGCGATTTTGAATGGTTTGGAGATATTCAAGCTCAACAGATCGGACGGTGCTCTTGCCGGACCAAATCCTGAACGACCGGAAGCACTTGCACCACCGGAATCTGTAGCAATTAGAAGTAAGAAGACAAAGAGTAGAAGGTTTCTAACTCTGGTAATACCCATTGGAGCTGCAGCTATTGCTTTCTCTACTTTGTTAGTTATCTGTTTCTTTATCTACCAACGAAGAAGGAAAATGGAAGATCACGTGTCATCGTTGCCTCCCACCACCACCATCACAATCCCTTCCCTGCCAATTGATCTCTGTCGATTGTTTACACTTGATGAGATGAGAGAAGCCACGGAAAACTTTGATGTTCAAAATCTTATCGGTTTTGGAGGATTTGGAAACGTTTATAAAGGATACGTGCAACCTGGGTCGATCCCAGTTGCGATCAAGAGGCTTGATTCATCATCGAAACAAGGGATGCGCGAGTTCCACACAGAGATTAAGATGTTGTCCAGTCTCCGCCATGTTCATCTTGTTTCCTTAATTGGATACTGCAAAGATCAAAGTGAGATGATCTTAGTATACGAGTACATGCCAAATGGTAGCCTCAAAGACCATCTCTACGAAACAGAGGGTCCTCCTCTTAAATGGAAGCAAAGGTTAGAGATATGTCTCGAAGCCGCAAGAGGGCTGCATTATCTTCACACAGGTTCCAAGAACACGATCATTCATCGAGATGTGAAGTCCACGAACATCCTACTAGATGGGAACTTGGTGGCAAAAGTTTCAGACTTTGGTCTGTCGAAAATAGGCCCTACTAGCGTATCTCAGACTCATGTCAGTACCATTGTTCGTGGCAGTTTTGGTTACATCGACCCTGAATACTACCGCCGGCAACAACTAACAGAGAAATCCGATGTCTACTCATTTGGGGTAGTGCTGTTTGAAGTGCTATGTGCTAGGCAACCATTGGTTCACGACCTTCCGAAAGATCAGGTGAACTTGGCCGAATGGGGCAAGAAGTGTTATCGAAGAGGAATGCTTGATCATATCATGGACAAGCATTTGAAAGGTCAAGAAGTTGACCCCGTGAGCTTGATAAGATTTGGAGCCATCGCAGAAAGCTGTTTGCACGAGAAAGGAAATGAGAGGCCTACCATGGGTGATGTAGTATGGGGGCTTGAATTTGCACTGCAGCTTCAAGAAACTGCGGACAAGAACAGAAATGTTACAGTTGGTGCGAGTCAGGAGAGTCCATTGTTGGAACGTAGAGAAGCTGTTACCACCGACAACGACGAGCCATTTTCGAGTTCGAGGATGCCGTCCCCCTACCAGAACAGCACATCTGAAACCAAAGCCACTTCAACTGATTCCAGAGGCTTAATTTCAGGGGAAGTGTTCTCAGAAATAATGTATTCAAGGGGACGATGAGATTGCCCTGTAAATGCAATTGCGGTTGCTATATAAACGGTTATCATAATTTATCGTAATTGTGCGTGTGTTATCTGCACCAGTTTGCAATTATCCAGAAACACAGAAATACAATGTCATTCATAATCTGGAATATACAAACTTTAGAACCACCTTTTTCTACATGCACTAGTGAACTGCTTCCACATTAAAGTGGTCTCTCCTGGTACTTGCTTAGTTTTGAAGCCTTGGAATCAGCTATTAAAGATAACCAAGTCCAAGAAACTTGTCTACAGAGTTATTGGCAGGAAGATGAAACAATATATCAAGAAATTAAGAATCTTGGGAATGTTAAAACTTGAATAATGAACAGCAGGAGGATCTGATCTCCCTAAAAACAGTCAAAAATGGCCAAGAGAAAGCAGTAAGGCAGATTCTTTAGAGAAACTAAAACCTCTGATAATATGCGGATACAAACTACTCAGATATCTCTGCAATGCCTCATCAGAAGATTTCTTCTAATGCTATTTCCTCTCTTGTTTGTATGTCTCCTGACAATTGTCATCCTGAATTTCAATGTTTCACTCTCTTATTTGCTCCTCACTACCCATTCAACCAGAATCTCTCACAGCCCTGATACTATTCCTTACTCACTTCACAGCCAACTCTCCAACTTGCAGACCAAACTGGGAGTTCTGCTAGAGCACTTGCACAATGAGAGTTCAGTCTCAAGATGTGTAACAAAGTTTTCTGATCAAGTTCTTAACATAGCTGTATGCTTGGACAAACTCGCTGACAGTCTATCAGAAAATGTTCCAATTAATGGCAGCGAAACAAGCAAGGTCGATGAAGATTTAACCGAACCTGAGGAAAGTGACGATCAAGAGAGTTGAGAGGTGCAAAGTTCTTCAGTTCAGGTGAGCTCTATAATTATACCTCCCCAAAAACAAACAGACAAATTGGGAAGAATTTTCTTGGAGTTGAAAACTATCAATCCTTCCATTGGGTTACCTTGTTCTCACATGGCTAGATCGTTTCATAAGTTACAAAGCTTATGGTATGTGCCCAGATGATTGGGATTTGGCTCAGAAACTTGTAGCCAGTGGATGTGAACCTTTGCCTAGAAGGAGATGCTTTTCAAGAACACCTCCAAGTTACAGCAAGCCTTTTCCAACGAATACCTCTCTTTGGACACAACCTAATGATGTTAACATCCTGTGGAGTCGTTACAAGTGCAGAGCTTACTCCTGTCTTGTTTCAAATGAAACAACAGACAGGAAAGGATTCTATAAATGTGCGGACTGTTTCAATCTTACAAAAGCAGGGTGGATGCCAACAAATGAGTCTGTTTCAGCGGAATTCACCATTGATGAAGTTCTGAAATTAAAGCCAGGGGAAATCCGCATCGGACTTGATTTTAGTCCGACAACAGGCACCTTTGCTGCACTTATGAAAGAAAAGAATGTCACCATCGCATCAGCAACCTTAAACATAGGAGCCCCTTTCAGTGAGGTGATTGCATTGAGAGGTCTTCTTCCTCTTTATGTATCAATAGGGTCAAGATTGCCATTCTTTGATAACACTCTTGACATTGTTCATTCCAGTCTCTTCTTGGATGGGTGGATTGGCATGGAACTTCTCCAGTTTGTGCTTTTCGACTGGGACCGTGTTCTTCGACCAAAAGGGCTCCTTTGGGTAGACCGCTTCTTCTGCAAGAAGGAAGATTTGAAGCTGTACTTGAATGAGTTTACAAGGATAGGATACAGAAAACTGTTATGGCAAGTGGTCCCGAAGACAGACAAACTCGGGGACGAGTTTTTCTTCTCTGCAGTCCTGGAAAAACCAATTCGAAGATGAAGCTACCTACGAAGGATTGAAAATCCTTGACAAGTAAAATTCCGAAAATCCCTGAGCTTCTGCTTCACTTGAGTCCTGTAACTGAATATTATGTTCTCAATGAAAAGAATGGGAGGTAGCAAACATTTGCAGTCATTCTTGTTGCTAGTAGATGAATTGATCAATCTTAATTCATCAATGATCAATGATCATAAGCATAATGATCAACTTGTAGCAGTCTGTAACTACATTATCAACCAACCAGAGTACCAAATATAGATCATGCGAGAAATTAAATAAGAAATAAACAGGCTTATTTACTTCAGAAAAAACGGGTCTGGTTTCTGTATTGAATGATAAATGACATGTAGTGGCACATCAATTGTTGCATGGAACAATTTTGTCACATTGCTACTGAAGATTGTAAGACAATGATGTCGTACAAATTTAATTCTTGGCCAGTATGGCTTACATTTGGTAAACACGGAAAATGATACAACTCGTTCAAATTTCCTGTAAAATGACAACTAACAGAAGCAAAGTAAAAATTATATGCCTAAAAGAATTGTGGCTTGATCCAAAAATCTTCTAATCTAAAAGTAATCGGGCTATAATAACAATGAGGTTGGCTCCTCAATTAATACAACATAAGAGCTGCCTGTAGTATCTACAATGTTATATCAGCTTAGAAATGTAATAAAAGACCAGTCAAGGGAAGAATCTATGGCAAGCAAAATCTAGCCAGCTTCAGATTGCAAGTCCCTTCAGCAGTAACAGATGTGGGAAAGCTCAGCAGCTCATCTACTCATCCTTTGCACACAACCTCTCTGAGTTGGAAAAAACATTTTAAGTATCAATGGATTTATACATCAATGTTGAACATGCGCATAGATCAATTACAGGAAAACAAACTAGACAAAGAAACAAGTATTACGCCAAAAGCAAAAAACAGATAAGTCATAAATCAAATAAGCGTTATATTAGATAATTCATAAGGTTTGTAATCACAAAATAACTACGATAAAGGATTCAAGCCTTGAGCATCTAATACAGATAAACTCGTCAATAATAAATTGTCAATGTAATCTAGAAAGAAGAAAGAGATCATACTCAAATACTCCTAAGCTAAAATCATAGAGGTTCCCCATGCTGACATGCTGACAAATCTTGGACCCAATCCTTTGTATAAGCCTTGTCCATCCATCATCCTTTATCAAATTTTTAACAACTTGTCTGGCAGAGCTTTTCCTTTCATTTCCCATCACCTGGAAGAGAAAATTAATCACTACATATGAAACAAAATATGGGGAAGAAAGAAGAAGGTACTATGTAGTAAATCATAGTGCAGAAACATCTTTCCACCCCTCAAAAGCGTGTTAGATAACTCATTCTATTTCTGTCGGTCATTGCATAATGACTAGTAAGCTTATCACGAGTACAACAGATGAGCATCTGTAAGTTATTCAGCCACATATGTCTTGCTGGTTGCTGTTGCTATCCTACTTCTTCACTCAAGCTGCAACTTACAGATTAGATGTTCGAAATTTTCTTCAACAGCTACTGAACTTTATGCTTCTGCTCCTAGAAAGATGAAGAGGATTGAACGTTCCCTTTAATGTACTGATTGTATTTTCAGTGGGATTTTGTAATTATCACTCTAGTGATCAATGTAAATTCCTCACAAGTGTTTGTAAAGTTTTGGTTTGAGCTGTAACTATGAGATTCTGCCAACACTTCAGTAATGGAATTTTAATATCAAATTCTGTTTCTCTCCACTCTAAGTTTTTCAGCACAATTCTCACAATACTCTCAGCACAACTTTCACAACACTCAAAAAGAACGACAAGAAAAAAAAGAAAGCAAAGGTATTTTTTCATATATTTCTGCAACTGTTACATTACTAAAAAGAGATCTGGAGCTTTACATGTTAGCTCTCACACACTTTGTGCCATCTTACATCAATGGCTGGAAATGAAAACAAAAAACAAACTAAAGAGCAAGATTTTGACATATATTTCACTCTCATTGGTTGATCAGAAATAAAAAACAAGTGTGCTGTCTGAATTTTTAGCAAAACCTGACAATGTTTCTGCTAAGGTATTAAGACCGCAAAAACTGATATTGTTGGGACCACAAGCTACATGAAATTCGGATGTGAGCTTTTTGTGATCACTTTTGATGACAATTAAAAATTAATTATGAATTTCTTAGCTTCAGTTGACTCCTTTTTGCAGCTTCCTTGGAATCATTGACTTTTGCTTCAAGTCTTCTTCTTTCAGCTGATTTGTAAATTCCAGACTTTGCATTGGTTTTGTTCCAGTTCTTCATCTTAAAGGTCTTCACTGCAACTTGGTTCAGACTTTCAATTCTTCTTGCTTTGATCTTCAATTATTCAAGCTCTCTTCCTTTGATCCATCCACCTCTGAATAATTCCCATGATCATCATTTCCAGCTTCCATTTACACCTGGAATCCTTCAGTTTTCCTTTCAGCCTTCTCTTCTTCCTTGCTTTGACAGACATAGCCAATTCCTCCACCATCTTCAATAATGCAGGCTGCATAAAACAATTCAACTCAACAGCTTCTCCTTTGTTTTGTGGAGCCTGCATACCCATCAATTTCCTTAAAGCTTCGAATCTCCATCTTGGCAATGCCTTTGTGAATAAATCAGCAAGTTGAAAGTTTGATCTGCAAAAAGCCATCTTAATCTCCTTTTCTTTGATCAATTCCCTGACATAGTGATACTTCACCTTCATATGCTTAGTTCTCACATGAACAGATGGATTATAAGCCATTGAAATGGCAGCACTAGAATCACAGTAGATTGTCACACATTTCTCCTTCAATTCATCTACATCCATCAGAATTTTCTTCAACCATTGAGCGTGTTTGGCAGCCATGTTTACTGCC
The DNA here is from genome assembly GCA_025629805.1 of Erythroxylum baracoense. Lineage (NCBI taxonomy): Eukaryota > Viridiplantae > Streptophyta > Magnoliopsida > Malpighiales > Erythroxylaceae > Erythroxylum > Erythroxylum baracoense. The sequence goes on from JAOTAY010000001.1 coordinate 27,717,232, forward strand.
ACATATTCAGCCTCAGCTGATGATTGTGCTACACTCCTTTGCTTCTTTGAACACCAAGCAAAAATTCCAGTCCCTAAACTATAGCAATAACCACTTCTACTCTTGCACTCGTTACTTCCAGCATAACTTGCATCACTAAACACATATAACTCTACCTTTTCTCCTCTTCCATACCAGATTCCATGATCAATAGTGTGTTTCACATACCTCAATATTATTCTAGCATATAAAGCATGTTGTCTCAAAGGGTTGTGATTGAAACCAGCCATTACATTCACAGCATATGCAATATCAGGCCTTGATGCACTTAAATACATTAAAGATCTAATCATGCTTCGATAATAAGTTACATGAAATTGCTCACTTGGTTTTGTAGCTTCTAGCTTCAACTGATACTCCATGGGAGTTGTCATGCCACTACTATCCTTCAAACTAAACTTTTCAATCAGCTCCTCTGCATATTTCCTTTGGTGAATGAAGATTCCATCACTTCTTTGATCTATTTCCAATCCCAAAAAATATCTCATTTTTCCTAAATCAGTCATCTGAAATTCAGACTTCATTAGATCCTTGAAGTCTTCTATCAGCTTGTTCTTGGTTCCTATTATCAGTAAATCATCCACATACAAAGAACAAATCAGTTTTTCTCCCTCACTGTTTTTTACATACAGTGTAGCTTCACTTTTGCTTCTCTTGAAACCATTCGGTATCAGATAGCCATTGATTCTTGAATACCATGCTCTTGGAGCTTTTTTCAGCCCATATAAAGCCTTAACCAGCTTTTAAACTTTTTGCTCTTGTCCCTTTTTCACATACCCTTCGGGTTGCTTCAGGTACACGTCCTCATCCAACATTCCATTAAGGAATGCACTCTTCACATCCATTTGATGCACTTTCCATCCATTATTTGCTCCCAATGCCAGCAGTAGCCTCGCCGTATGAAGTCTTACCACTGGAGCATAGGTTTCAGTGTAGTCCACTCCATATTCCTGCTTATACCCTCTTGCAACCAATCTAGCTTTATACTTGTTGATAGATCCATCCGGATTCAGCTTTGCCTTATAGATCCACTTCGAGTCTACTACTTTGGTTTCTGGATTAGGCAGATCTACCAGCAGCGAAGTCCCATTTTCCTCTATTGCCTTTATCTCTTCATCCATTGGACCTTGCCACACACCTTTTTTAATTGCCTGATTGTAAGTTTTTGGTTCAGCTCCTGCAGACATGGCATATTCGGATACCATGAGTGCATCATCTGGTTCTTCTTCATCTGCATCATTCTACCTGAAATCAAACAAGGGGTTAGTTTCATTATAAATTGATGCCAGATCCCTCTCCTTATGTGCACTGTCAGAACTAGACGTCTCCTCCTGATTTTTTGAACTCAATTCCTCATTTTCTGAGGTAGGTGACAACTCCTCCTGATTCCCTTCTTCTCCTGAATTGTTTGAATTTTGTTGTTCTGGCTGAGATGTCTCACCTTGATTCCCTTCATCTTTAGAATTATTTGAATCTCCAACTGCTATCACTTCACTCCAGCTGCTATCACTTCATCATGTGGTTCTTCTCTCATAACCTCATCAACAACTGGTTCATTCAGTGGTATTTTAATGTCAACTCCTCCTGACTTCTTGACTGTAGGCTCTCCCCACTTCCATCCTTCATTTTCATCAAATTTCACATCTCTAGACACAACCATCTTCTGAGTTTCTGGATTGTAAATTCTGTACCCTTTAGATTCTATACTATATCCCATCATAACTCCTTTAACTGCTTTTTCATCTAACTTTGTTCTCTTAGCATCTGGAATATGCATGTAAGCTAAGCATCCAAAAACTCTCAAATGTTGCACCTTCGGTTTAACACCAAACCAGATTTCAAAGGGAGTTTTCTCCTTCAGTGCTCTAG
>JAOTAY010000001.1:27719239-27735256 GCA_025629805.1 Erythroxylum baracoense
GCTTCAGCTCTCCATACTTTAAAGAAGCCAAACACTTGATCTTTGCTCTTCATAAAGTAAATCCATGAATACCTTGACAAATCATCAATGAACTCCACATAATATCTACTTCCTCCAGCTGATTGTGTCTTCATAGGTCCACAAATATCAGTTTGTACCAATTGTAACTTCTCTGTGACTCTCCAATCACTTGCTGGAAAAGGTAAAACATGGCTTTTTGCTTTTGCAAAAGCTTCACACACTGATTTTAACTTGCTGCTCAAATGTGGTATTCCATGAACTGGCTCTTTCTTCTACATATCAATGACATATTCCGGTTTTGCATGTCCATATCTTTTATGCCACAATTGAGTTAACTCTGTCAATGGAATGGAAGCAAATGCTCCATCCACTTTTGTTATTTTAATCTTAAAAACTATGTTGATCATCGGAATCTTGTGCACCAACTCATCTTGTTCATTAAAAATCCTACACATTTCATCTTCAAAATGAACTTTGTATTTCTTTTCCAATAACTGACCAACACTAATCAAATTCTGATCTAGTTCAGGGATGTAATACACTACCTCAAGAATTGTGTTTCTAGCCCTTGTAGCTAATTTCATAACCCCCTTCTAAGATACTGGTATGATTTCTCCATTTCTAATCTTTACCACTGTATTTATACTGGTATCCTTTTTCACAAATGCTTCTTTTCCTTTTTTTTTCATGTGGTTGGAACACCCACTGTCTACTAGCCACTCACTTCCTTTCTCATCCTTTGCAATAGCTTTACTCATTTCAACAACAGACTCAATTTCCATGTTTCTGTGACAAGCCTCAACGACAAATACACTCTCCTCAGTAACTGGTTTTTCTGTTGGTTTACTGGTTTGTGATGATCCAGGTTGATTGTTTGAGATGTTCTGTTGGTTACCTAAGAAGTTAGGACAATTTTGGATTGTGGCTAAGATGAGAGATTGTTGACAGAATATGTAGTTTGGGGTTGTTGGCTTGATGATTGGGTGTGTATAGGGTGGTAAGGCATTTGGTGAGTGAAGGTTGATTGAGGTGCATATGACTAAGTTGTATGAGGTTAAGGTGTACATGTTTGAGATAACAAAGATTGAGAGGTGTAATGTTGGGGAAATGGTGCATTTTTAGAGTTTGCAACATAATGTCTTGATAAATTTGTGATGCAGGAACATTTTGGTAGGGCTGAGTTTGAATTGGTATCTGGTTTGATGTAGTGTTTTGTTTTTGTAAGGGATGGATTGGTGGTGGCTTACCAAAAATGGGGCTTTAAGGATTTTGTTGCTCTTTCAACCATTTCTCATAACAAACTCTCTTTGAAGGTCCCCTTTTTCTGCAATGTATGCAGTCCATATTCTCATTCCAGAAACATTCTTCAGCCGCGTGGTTATTCTTCCCATAAAACTTGCAATTTGGAAACATTCCCCATCTTGAAGTTCTAGGTCCACTTTGCATTCAGTTGGAATTTTTTCCAGCATATTGGTTGGTTGCTTGGAAATTTTAAGGATGGTTTAAATAAGGTAATTGCTAAGGGAATGGTGTTTGGGGATACATTTGAGTCATCTGATATGGCATTTGGTTTTGGTTTTAAGTCTAATTTTGAGTTTGGGTGAGGATTGGGGGGGTTTTCTGGTACTTTAAAACGTTCAGCCTTCAAAGCATACTCCTCTCCTTCCCTTCGAATCCCATGTTTCTCTTCATGCATCTCTAACACATTAAAAACTTGCTCCAATGTCACAGAACTTGGATCATTACTAAACTGTCAATCTACAAGTGCTATGCTTGGTTCAAATCTCAAAGGCAATCTGCCCAGGAACTTATCAACCAATCTATCAATATTGGTGTTTTCTCCAAACCCCTTCAGCTGTTGGACTAAATTCATAAATCTAGTTTTTGCAGCTCCCGCATTCTCTTCATCCTTCATCGAGAAGTTCTCAAAGCTTCTCATCACAGTCTGTTTCTTCAACTTCAATGACTAAGCTGAGCCCACATATTCCAGCTTCAATGTTTCCCACAATTCTTTGGCACTTTTGCAACTAGCATATCTTAGCAAAATTGTCTCACTAACTACTGACCTTAGAAAAATAAAAGTTTTGAAGTCCTTGTCTCTGTCCTGCCTGATTCTTGTTAATTGTTGGTCTGTTAATTCTATTGTTCCCTCAATATCAGTCACTCCTTCATTTACCACATCCCAGCATTCACACATTATAAGACAGTCCTCAACTATAAGAGCCCAAGCTCTGTAATTTTCACCAGTTAAAACTGATATGTTGGCCTGTACACTTTGCAGATTCATTCCAAGAAAACTCATACTTGTTATGGTTTTGGTTCAGTCCAGGTTGTGTGAACCGTGTAGCTCTAATACCACTATTGCTGGTTACTGTTGCTATCCTACTTCTTCACTCAAGTTGCAACTTCCAGATTAGATGTTCAAAGTTTCTTCAACAGCTACTGAACTTTATGCTTCTGCTCCTAGAAAGATGAAGAGGATTGAACCTTCCATTTAATGTACTGATTGTATTTTCTATGGGATGTTGTAAATATCACTCTAGTGATCAATGTAAATTCCTCACAAGTGTTTGTAAAGTTTTGGATTGAGCTGTAACTATGAGATTCTGCTAACACTTCAGTAATAGATTTTAACATCAAATTATGTTTCTCTCCACTCCAAGTTTCTCAACATAATTCTCACAATACTCTCAGCACAACTTTAACAACACTCAAAAAGAACGACAAGAAAAATGAAAGCATATATTTCTGCAACAGTTACATTACTAAAAAGAGATCTGGAGCTTTACATATTAGCTCTCACATAATTTATTCCATCTTACATCAATGGCTGGAAATGAAAATCAAAAACAAACTAAAGAGTAAGATTTTGACATGTATCTCACTCTCATTGGTTGATCAAAAATAAAAAACAAGTGTGTTGTTTGAATTTTTAGCAAAACCTGACAATGTTTCTGCTCAGGTATTAAGACTACAAAAACTGATATTGATGGGACCACAAGCTACATGAAATTCGGATATGAGCTTTTTGTGATCACTTTTGATGACAATTAAAAATTAATTTTGAATTTCTTAGCTTCAGTTGACTCCTTTTTCAGCTTCCTTGGAATCATTGACTTTTGCTTCAAGTCTTCTTCTTTTAGCTGACTTATAAATTCCAGACTCTGCATTGGTTTTGTTCCAGTTCTTCATCTTAAAAGTCTTCACTGCAACTTGGTTCAGACTTTCAATTCTTCCTGCTTTGATCTTCAATTATTCGAGCTCTCTTCCTTTGATCCATCCACCTCTGAATAATTCCCATGATCATCATTTCCAGCTTCCATTTATACCTGGAATCCTTCATATTTCCTTTCAACCTTCTCTTCTTCCTTGCTTTGACAAACACAGCCAATTCCTCCACCATCTTCAATAATGCAGGCTGCATAAAACAATTCAACTCAATAATATGGTGACTGACAATAAGGTGCAAGAGGAAAATATAATATGTATAAGAGAAAATAATAGTTTCACGCTAAGTATAAACAAACATACTTGCAAATGAGTTTTAATAGTGTCCAATGGGGTCATTATACAGGATGTTGTTGCTCCAGCAATAACTCCTCCTGTAGCTTGAACAAGCATAATCTTCATATTGCTAGGTAGAGTTCCTTCAAAGTCAGTGCCATGACCTAAAAGTCTGCACAAAACAATTAGATGTTGACCACAAAAGATTAAACACTCCAATGAGAATGAATAATTAAATTATCAGAAACTAAAGTAATCTTAGATAACAAACTCATAAAGCGCTATCCTAACACCTTGACTAGCTTTATACAGCCAGTTCCTATGCACTTGCATGCATAGAGCATAAGCCTCTCAGGGTATCCTAGAACCCAAATTAAGAAAAAAAAGTATAGCTCAGACTTCTGAATTCTTAATACATGTTTTTATCATAACCAATATAAAGCTCTTCAAAAATATTGTAGACAACGAAGAAAATGAGAACTCACCTCCAGATGACACGCTGGCTTGAACCATAACTTGCCCACCATACAGCACTAGATGGAGAGTAAGTCATAACTGATAGACCAAACCCCCTGTATAACCCTCTTATGCCATCAGATTTTATAACCTTACGAGCAACATCCAGACCCCCATTGTACTTTGTATGACCAGAATATCCTTGTACCATTAACTTCTGGCTAACCTGGACAATGATATCAAATGAAAACTTAGCAACTCCCACACTTCTGCTTCTCATTGAGAAAATGTAAGCATTGGGCTGGGGTGGTGGGAAGGCACAAAGCATAAAAACCACGTTCCAGGCACAACATTCAGTACTCCCGACAGATGTATATCTGTTACTAGATTTTATATTTGTGTAATGGAAGATAAGTACTAGAATGACAGATGAGAACCTTAACCACATACCACGTCAATTGGAACAAACACTGCCTGGGCGCAAAGTGATGAAATCATGCCAGCAGTGCCATTAGCTATAGCAGCTTTGGTAGGTTCTGACAGTTTAAAAGGTTCAACTATCTTGAAAGCAGTCGCTTTTGTAGTCTCCAACAAAGTGAGAAAAATGATCCTAGTTGGAATTGCACCAATAATAACTGTTCCAAACCCTCGATAGAGACCTGGAATGCCATCTGTTTTAAGTATACCTCTGATTACAGAAAAAGCATTCTTCTCAACAGTATCCTTTGTAGCAACCTGAAGCCTAGTTTTCACAACAGACATGGGATATAATGCCACTGTAACCCCAGTAAAGAGGCCAGCTCCTACAACATAAAACTTAGTCTTATCAAGCCTGCAAAAACGGGTGGAAGTAAGCACGTGATGGATATCGAGCCATGTCTCAATAGAAGCAGACAAACTGAACACATTCCCACAAATCAGTGACGAATAAGAGAGCTAAAGCGAGGCAGGTGGATTCAAACACAGCCTCAGGCCTATCCTAAACACATTCCCACAAATCAGTGATGAAGAATAACATTAGCAAACAGTTCGTGTTCCTCGAGTAAAAAGAACAGAATCCCTTCCTACCAAACTACTACCCCTAATAGCTTCTGCAAGGATCATTACCCAAAAAACATAACAAAATGCAGATAAAAATTAACCCCCATCTCTTCTTTCCGTAATCAATTTGCAAAAGAACCAATTATAACACCAATACATTCTCAAATGGGTAAAACAGAAACTGCCCATTTATGTTTAATAAGCTAATCGATTGTCTCGCTCATTAATTTTCCCGGTAACCAAACAAAAACAAAATGACAATAATAGGGAAAAAAGAGAGAAGAAATGAAAGGAAGGTAAAGGAGAAAACGCACTCACTTGTCCCAATTAATCTCGGTATGGCCGAGAGAATGAACTCGCGCGTTAGATGCCTCCATTTTCCCTAATCAGATTCCCAGGATCCCAAATTCCCGAATTCTCATCGTAGAACTATACAGTTGTTGCAGTTATATATTATATATGAGCCAATCAACACAAAGATCAATCAACGCAAGGCAGCCCCCATTCCCGTTCTGTTTTCCATTTCCATTTGAACAACAAAAAGGCAAAAGAGAAAAGTATAATAGGATTTAACTAATTTTTTAACAATAATATTTAGATTTTGTTTGTAATTTTTTTAAATTATTTATCTTAAAATTGATATATATATATATATTATCATGAAAATCTAATACTTATGATAATAGGACTTTACTAATTATAAACATTAATAAAAAATATTTTCTTAAACTTCTAAAATATATATAAATATATAATTTATTTTGTAAATTAATTAAAAGTCAACATAACTCAATACACAAGACTCTACATTTTGCATGTGACTTTATTACAACAAACGCTCCATCAATTTAGTTACTAATTTAAAGTAAGTTTAATTAATTCTCAATAATATTAAATTAATTTATGTGTATAATATATATATATAATAATTTAAAATTATGAGCCAATACATTTGAAAAGTCCCTAAAAATTAGTAAGAAAAAATAAATACTAGTCCAAAGAGGGAGAAAGATAGCCGACACGTTTCCATTGGGTAAGCGTGTTTGACTGGGAACCCCATGGTCAAACATAGATCTTAGAGGAGACCTTTTTAAAAAATTGGGTTTGAGTTCACATTAATTTTAAAAAATTAGAGTCGAATTAATACGTGAATATAAAAATATAATATAATATTCAATTCGATTTTAAATATAAATTATATATACAAATTTGAGTTGAAATTTTTAATAAGTAAGTTGGAATTTTAAATTTCATAGCGAACTTATACTTACTAAATTCTTGAGCCTAAGCTAACACAAGAAATTGTCAACTTAGTCTATTATTCTATATTAGGCAACATTTTGCTAATTCAAACTAACTTCTTAATATTTTTAATAATGATTTTTATCTCATAATTAAAATAATTATATATTAAATATTTTAAAATTTAATATAATAAATAAACTTATATTTAAATTTCAGAGTAACGCATAGTATTTATGAATCATGAATAACAATTATCTACGAGGCAATTATATTTTATTAAAAAGTATAATTTTTAATTTTTATAAAAAAGACAATTGAGTTTGAGTTCAAACTGTAATCAATTTTTAATTTTTAAATTAAAAATAAAAATTTGATGTCATATTTATAGTTGTTAGGTGTTAAGGTCTGAACAATTCAAATCCTAACTTACATATGATCTGATTTTTAAAAAATAAATCTTGATTGGGCTAGGTTGGGTCTATCGAGCCTGAGCCTGATTTCGAAGCCTACTTGTTGCTTCTCAATATATATCATTAGCCTTGGCAACCGGTAGGGCTCATCTAAGCCTGAGCTTAGCCCAAAACTTTTTATTTAAACCTAAGGTCTACTTGAAATCTGGTCGAGCTTTCCTAACTTAGATTTTTATTTTTGTAATTTTTAAACTTTGCACCACAAATCAATTGATTTAGAATCTAATCAGGCCTAGACTAAAGTCTCATTCCGTAATAGAAGCCACTCTGTTGTTTATAGTTAAATCTAGCTAGTTGAATGTGGTGTGAGTGCAAGAATCAGGAATGAAACTAGGAATAAGATCCGCATTAGTCTAACTCGAAGTTAACAGGCTAAAGTATAGTTTAAAAAATTCAAAAAATATGAATAAAATGAAATTCTTTTAAGTAAATTATTTAAAATGATATTATTTCAATATTAATTTTTTAAAACTTCAAATTAAAATGTTATTGTGTTAAAAAAGTTACTCAAAATAATATTCTTCTTATCAGTTTGTATGAGAGTTGAACTCGAGTTCAATCCAATGACAAAAAGCTAATTCTTTTGTTCTTTTTATTAAAGACCAACCATATGTCATCTATATGTAGCCACAAATTTCAATAAGTCCTAACAAAATTTTTACAACCGAATCAAGTAAAACCGATTGAATTTTTTAATTGCAGATTACACATTTCCGTGGCCATTTAGAAGAGAACCAATGTTTTCTCTAATCTTTTTAATTATATTCCCTACTAAGAAACTAATAAAATTTCAATCATATTCTGTAATTTGTATGAGTTCGATCGTCAGAATATTTATTAATTTTTTTAGTTTAAAATCATAATTGAATTAACTTAATTAACTACAATTTATTAAACTTAAAAAAGAATTAGTAAATTTAAATTAAGTTAAATTCAAACCGGAAAGAATGCAGAATTAAGATAAAGGAACATTCTAATGACAGATTGGGAAAGTTCCACAGTTGGAAACTATATGCAATTGGCTGATTGGAAAACTCGTAATTTAGCAAAAACAAGATGCTAATGCCCATAGTTTTCCAGGCAAAGCCAAGGAAAACGTATACTCAGCCCACTGGAAAACTTTGCAAAGAAAAGTCAAGTTCTGACTTTCCTCTACTCGTCATCTTAACACTCTATATATATTTACTAACATGACTCTGAGTCTTGATCAATCCTCCGTATACAACAGTTGCTTGCATACTATATATCGTGTGTTCAAGTTCCAAGAGGCACCGAAGGCTCGCTTCAGAAGCAGAATAACCTTTCAAATGGCTCGTTGGATGAGACCAGAGGTAAGTACAGGAGAAACCATTAGTTTCCCACTTTATCTTTTTCTTCTTGTGTTTAATTAATGTTATTTTAAGAAGTATATACCTTAGATGGAGAGTTTTTCTAAGTTACAATAATTATTAAATTCAAAATTTATATTGTTTAGATCATATTAAACAAAAAAATAAAACTATTTCATTTATATTACCATCTAGTCAACTATATATATATATATATATATACACACATGAATTTGCATTATATCTTGTTCTATCCGAAATAATCTCTTAATTATATGAGTAAGGTTATGTATTATTGAATCTTTTTATACCCTACTGAAAGTAGACTCTTAGATTACATGCAACTATTCGTCTTGAATTATAAGTGAACATTTTAATATTTAATTGAAATTTACAAATTATTTAGTAAAAAAATTGTATTAGTTCGATCGGTTTAATTTTAAAAATTTACAAATGGTTAATTATTAATTTAGTTTTTAATTTTTAATTTGATTTACTTTAATAACTTTTGTTGTTAAAAATGATTAATTTATTAATTAATTGGTCAGTTTTCTTAAATTAATCGATTTTATAAATCAAAAGTAATTAATTAATTTTTATTTAACTATCTAATTTTTAATTAAACTTAAAAATTTTCGATCGGTAAGAACAATCTTCTTTAATAGTTTTTTAAGTCTTTAATTTTATTCAATTTTTAACCAATTTTATAACAATTTAATATTAATTGAACATTTTAAATTTTAAATTTTTTATCTTATCGATTTAACTTTCTTCCGAGTGTTTAAAACATTAGATTTTTCCTTTGAAACTTTATTTTGTTGCTTCTAAGGTGGCTCCACTTAACCCGTATCAAGTAAATAAGTTAGAAAAAAAAAATGACTTTTGCTTAATTATGTCACCAGGTCTATCCACTATTGGGTGCAATGACCTTTGTCACGAGCATGTGTATCTTTCAGCTTACCAGGAACATTTTCCTGAACCCTGACGTCAGGTAATTATGATGGCATATTTTTATTAGAGTAGGATTCTTAAATTCTAATATAGAATTTAAACTCGATCATACTCAAAAATTCGGTTTTAAATTTAAATCAAAACTTAATTAAATGTAATTCAAATTTTATTTATTAATTTTAGATTTATTTAATTAGAATTTAATTAATTTATTATAATAAGTTAATTTAAAATTTTAATTTAATTAACCTGAATGCCTAAATTATATTAAATTAACTATTTTTACACTTGATTTATACTAATTTATTATTTATAATTTTTATTTTTCTCTTTTAGGTCCGGAAAAGATTTTCACAATGGTTGAAAAATTATTTCGTGTTGAATTCTTTTTCTTTTAGATAATCTTTGAATCTCTTTCTTTTTGTGCGGTTGGAATTGATTATCCACAGAGTAAACAAAGCCAATCGCAGCAAACCAGTCCTGGAAAACTACGAGGAAGGAGAGAGATATGCAGAACATAAGCTGCGCAGGTTTCTTCGAACTCGTCCGCCTGAAATCATGCCTGCCATTAATCACTTCTTCTCTGAAGACAAATGAACATTAGATTCAGTTCCTGTCATATAGAATGTGCAGTAATTTGTTTAATGAAATGATTTATACATAGAATCTTGCACTTACACTTGATGTCTTTGAAAGTGTATGATTAAATTAAAGGACACAATAGTTAAAATAAGATCAAAGGCTTTCTTTTAGTTTCTTTTTCGGTCACAGCCTTGTGATAATCAGAGTTCTTTTTTTTTTCGATTTCTGTCATATCTTGTGAATAACGAGCTTGTCTGGACTTGGAGCAGTAATTACCGGAATTATTTTAAGTATATAATTTGCTAACACAGTCTTAAAACAAAATATTTTTTAACGAAGTTCACGAATACTCTTAAGGTTAAACGTACATTCATAAAATTTCGTAATACTAAAATTTAACTCAATATTTTTAAAATATTCAAGATAAACCCTAAAGTATGAAGTTAATTTTTTTTTTTAAATTTGAAATGAAATTTATATTACCAAAGTTGAAATACTATATACAATTCTCTGTACCAGCATGAGAACAAAACACAGCGTCAATACTAAACTACTATTAACAAACATCCAGTGGTCACATTACAACCACTAAAGAAACCACTTCACTCGAAGTTCTTGGCTAAGTGTCTAGTCTTCCTTTAGTTATGAACAATTCTCTGATCAAATTGACAATTGTAGCTGTAAGCTCTTTGGTATTTTGCTCCACTTCCTGATAAAGTCGTCGGTTCCTCTCCCGCCATATATGGTATATCACCATCTGAAATGATGTCCGGATGAGAAGGCCATCTCTCAACCCAGGTTTGGAAAAACCTAGTACATCATTCAAAACATCCAACCATTCATAAGACATAGTTTGCAGCCCAACCAACCGCCCTTTTCTGCTCCACACCTCTTTGGTGTAGTGGCAAAGAAAAAACAGATGATTTCGACACTCATTGTCTTGTTTACACAGCACACAAATAGGATCATACATTACAATCCAACGGTTTTTTGTGCTCAATCGATTTTTAATAGCCAGCCACAAGAAAATAGCAGCCTTCGGACTAAGCACTGTCTCCATACCAAATCAGCCCATGGAACTACCACAAGCATTCCCTTCACGATTCCATGTGCCGATTTGGTTGAAAAATCCCCTCCATTATTAGCCATCCACATCAATGTATTCTGCTGATTACAAAGGTGTATTCCTCGCACATATTGTTCAAGTTAGCTACTGAGGGATGCGATTTTGATTATACTATCTGGAAGGATGAACCACCTAAGATAACGAAGGACAACACTACAACTGAAATTGCACATTATAAACATTGGGAGTGATCTAATCACCTAAGTGTGATGTTCATTAAAACTAAAATTTTTGCTGGCATTCGTGGTTCTGTAGAACAACATGATAATGTTCTTATTCTACTGAAGGTTGTTGATGATTAGTTTGAAAATTTAGACAAAGCACTTGCAAGCACCCTAATTATGAAATTTTCATCTACAAGACTCACCGGTGTCCGAGGTGCGTGTGAGCACATAATGAAAATGAGAGACATTACGACTCAGTTAAAGAAACTAAAGGTTGAGATGTCTGATTCTTTCCTCGTGCATTACATTTTGAGCACCCTTCCACCACCATACGGACCCTTTAAAATCTCTTATAATGCAAATAAAGATAAATGGTCAATAAATGAATTAATGACTATGTGTATCTAAGAGGAAGGGAGAGAGTTCGTAGAGTGCACATCTAGTTGTTCAAGGAAAGAAGAAAAATAAAGCCAACTCAAAGGGAAAAGGTCAAATACCTATCAAAGCTGACATTAAGAAGGAATCCAATGCTTTTTTTGCAAGAAAAAAGGACACGTGAAGAAAAATTGTGTCAAACGTAAGAACTGGTTTGAAAAGAAAGGTAATATAATATCACTAGTTTGTTTTTAATCTAATATTGCTGAAATTTATCATGACACATGGTAAATTGATCGTGGTTGTACAATCTATCTTACAAATGTGTTGCAGGATTTGCAAAACTCAAGGAAGCTAGTAGGAAGTGAGCAATATATCTTATACGGAAACAAGATACGTTCACCGGTGGAGGCTGTTGGAGATTGCAATTTAATTTTATGTACTAGTTTTATTTTAAAACTTGAAAAGACATTTTATATTCCCAATTTCTCTAGAAAATTGATTTCAGTTTCAAGACTTGTACCATTTGGATATTCCTTTCATTTTTCAGACAAATCTTTAAAGTTACATTATAAATATGAATTTTTTAGGAATGGTACATTATTTAATAGTCTTTTTTGTTTTAATTTACAAGATAATACCTGTTACAATACAACACATGTTCATATTAGAACAAAACGTTGTTTCATGAATGAAAATTCTTTAATGTTGTGGCATCGGAGATTAAGACATATCTCTATAGAAAGGATTAAAAGATTGGTGACTGACGGAATACTTAGTACTTTAGATTTTGTTTATTTTGATACTTATGTGGACTGCATAAATCAAAAAAAGGTGTCAAGAGAAGTTCAGACATATTAGAAAATCATACATACAGATATTTGTAGTCCAGCTATGGACTTGTATGGTCAGAAATACTTCATCTCATTTATAGATAATTGTTCACGATATATGCATCTCTACTTGCTTCATAACAAGAATGAAGCACTAGATACTTTTAAAATGATCAAAGTTAAAGTAGAGAAACAATGCGGTAAGCAAATTAAAGTCCTGAGATCTGATAGAGGTAGAAAATATTATGGTAAATATACTGAAGGATGATAAGCACCTGGTCCATTTGCAAGGTATCTTCAAGAAAATGGGATAATAATCCAATACAATATGCCTAGATCTCCAGACTAGAATGGTGTGGTAGAAAGAAGAAACCGAATAATATTGGACATGTTATGAAGCACGCTAAGTAACTCCAAACTTCCCAAGTCCTTGTGGACTAAAGCTCTTAAGATGGCTATGTATATATTAAACTGGGTACCAACCAAGGTTGTTCTAAAGATGCCATTTGCTATCTGAAATAAGAATTTATAATCCATAAGAAAAGAAACTGGACCTAAGGACCATAAGTGGGTATTTCATTGATATGTCGAAAGGTCTACGGGATATAGGTTTTATTGTCCATTACATCACACTATAATTGTGGAACAAGAAATGGAAAATTTCTTGAGAATCATTTGATTGGTGAGAGGGATCAATTTCAAGATATAGTTTATGATAATGATCATTTGGATACTCAATCTTCCACCTCAAAAAGTAAGGTGATTGTCTTTCACAACGATCCTCAAGTTCAAATAGACTTTGCATAACCAACTGTTGAAATTCAACAGCCAACATAAATGACAATCAAGATGCTCCACAAATTGTTGATAATCTAATAGATCTAGTTATTCAGGAATTACTTGAAAACATTCAGCAACCAGTTGAACAACAGACTCTACAGGAGGATGTTGGTGCAATATTAAGGAGATATATTAGAACAAGAAAATTAACTATTACTAGTGATTATGTTGTATATCGATAAGAATCTGACTCCAATATAAGAGTCGAAAATGATCCTGAAACCTTTTCACAAGCCATGAGTTACAATGAGTCAAATTTATGGTACAATGCCATGAAGGAAGAAATTAATTCCATGAAGAATAACGATGTTTGAGATCTTGTTGAGTTGCCTAAAGAAGCAAAACCCATAGGTTGTAAATGGGTATTTAAGACAAAGAAATACTCATTAGGCAACATTAAGAGATATAAGACAAGACTCGTTGCTAAAGGATTCACTCAAAAGGAAGGAATCAATTACACAGATATATTTTCTCCTGTGTCTCAAAAAGTTTCACTTCGTATAATTTTGGCAATGGTTGCTCACTTTGACTTGGAATTGCATCAAATGAATGTAAAAATGGTTTTCTTAAATGGTGACCTAGAGCAAGAGCTTTACATGAAACAACCGGAAGGATTTTTCTCTGATAATGGTGAGCATTTGGTTGGCAAGCTTAAAACATCCATATATGGATTGAAACAATCGTCCCGCCAAAGGTATTTAAAATTCCACGATATTATCTCATCATTTAGTTTTGAAGAAAATATCATTGATTAATGTATTTATCAGAAGGTTAATGAGAGTAAATTTTGTTTTCTTGTATTATATGTGGATGACATATTACTTACAACCAATGATAAAGGCTTGTTATATGATATGAAACAGTTTCTCTCAAAAAATTTTGAAATGAAAGATATGAGTGATGAGTCTTATGTCATTGGCATTAAGATATGTCGAGACAACTTTCGTGGTGTTTTAGGTTTGTCTTAAGAAACTTATATTAATAAGATTTTAAAGAGATTTCAGATGAAAGATTGTTTACCTAGTGTAGTTCCCATTGTGAAAGGAAATAGGTTCAATTTGGACCAATGCCCTAAAATTGATTTTGAAATGAAACAAACGAAAAACATTTTACATGCTTCTGCAGTCGGAAGCCTAATGTATACTTAGGTTTGTACAAGACATGACATTGCATTTATTGTTGGAATGATAGGCAGATATTAGAGAAACTCAGGATTAGATCACTGGAGAACTGCAAAGAAAGTATTGAGGTACCTTCAAGGGACCAAAGATTACATGCTTACGTACAAACATACCGACAATTTGGAGGTAATAGAGTACTCAGATTTAGATTTTGCTGGGTGTGTTGATTTATAGAAATCAACATCAAGTTATATCTTCATGTTTGCTAGTGGAGCCATATCTTAGAGGAGTACTAAGCAGCCTTTGGCTGCTACTTCCATCATAGAGGCTGAGTTTATTTCTTGTTTTGAGGCTACATCACATGATGTGTGGATTAAAAGTTTCATATATGGGATTAGACTCGTGGTTTCCATTTCTAAGCCAATAAGCATATATTGTGACAATTCAACGGCTGTTTTTTTAGCTAAAAACAATAAGAGTGGTAGTCGAAGACATCAAGTTTTTATTTATAAGGGAATGTGTTAAGGACAAGAAAGTGGTCATTAAACAGGTTAGCACTGAATTAATGATACCTAATTATTTAACAAAAGGCATGCCAACAGTGACGTTTAAGGATCATATTGTTAGAATAAGATTGAGTTCCATTATATAGTTTTCTTTGTATGGACAATATTATTTTCATGAAAATCTTATAATATTTTTCTCATATTACGGTGTACATTATTGAATTTTAAGAAAATTGATTATTTTGGACCTGGAATAAACATAAGGTTTATTCATTAAGTAATCTTACCACATTCGGATTGATAGAATTATAGTATAATATAATATATGGAAGAAAATACTCAAACCACTAGAGGACTTATCGCCATAATTCGTGTATTGTACTTAGATCATATTAGGATTTGATATCAAGTTAAACGTATGGACCAAGTGGGAGAATGTGAGAACTGTTCATATTCCTTATAGTAATGGTCCAAACGTTATGTAGTTAATGGGTATTGAATTCCTGGTTTTATTGTAACTCTTGGTGTGCTTGATGGAGCATATTTATATAACCGTTCTTGCATATTTTTTAGGGTCTCCTAATCTTCTTTTCTCTTATAAAAACATACACCATCATATTGAGAATTGAGAGCTTAGAAGAATTCCAAAACTCAGCTCTTTAAACATAAATAACAATGGCAGGAGGTGCTTCGTTTTTCTTCCGCATTTATTTTATACATTATTCTAATGTATATTATTGTTGAATATATGTTAGAATTTGCTTACGTAGCCTTCAAAAAATTCAAAATTAAATTTCGTTAACATATATTGTTCGGTTGACTTAACTTTGTTAACTTCAAATTGACCTAATCTATTTTTCATAATAGATAGGATTAATTTTTTTGTCTAAGTCAAAAAATTATATTTGATAATAGAAGAATCGATTAAACATGATTAAAAAGTTTAAATTTTATTCAATGCTTTAAAAATCGGACTGACAATTAAAATGGTAATACAAAAAGTTGAAATTTTAAAAGGTTCAATCGGTATTAGATTGTCTAAAATAGACTAAAGATTGAATAACATTAAAAAATTTGAAATATGATTGAAAGAAATTGTCCTTATTCATCGAAGAAATTGAAGTTTAATTAAAAATAAATTATTAAATAAATTTTAATTGATTTATTTTATAGTTTATAAGAACTTATTAGTTTATAAAAATCAATATATTAATTAATAAATTGATCGGTTATTAACAACAAGAGTTATTAATGCAACATCCCACTACCATAGGGTACATACCCAAACTTTCAGGAACATTCAAGTACATATCTTATGATAATGGTATGTTAGAGCAAAATAGATCCAACTTACACATGGCATCATCTAACATAATTAGAAGTCATCAAATTTTAAAACCATTCACTTCATTCATTCATAAAGCTTACACTGTTTCCATCAAACAAATATTTAC
>JAOTAY010000001.1:27739483-27750954 GCA_025629805.1 Erythroxylum baracoense
TTAACAGCTATAATATACAATTATAATGTCAGGGATATTTGGGATATCCTTGATTATGTACTGCTGGAATCACGTTGCTAGTTGTTGACTAATACCCCCCCTCAAGCAAGAGGACTCCTTCAGAGGACTCGCAGCTTGGACTTTAAGGCTAAGAATCTGGGTGTGCTTAACGGTTTGGTGAAAATGTCCGCTATTTGATCTGTGGAGGAGATATACTTGATTATAAGTTTGCCTTGTGCGCATTGCTCCCTCACAAAATGATAGTCACATTCCACGTGTTTGGTCCTGGCCTTGAAGACTGGATTAAGAGATAAAAAGGCAGCCCCCATGTTGTCGCACCAAAGAACAACTGGTTGATGGACTGTGTGACCAATTTCACGAAGAAGAGATTGTAACCACAATACTTCAGTAACAGCGTTGGCAACAGATCGATATTCGGCTTCAGTAGAGGACCGGGCCACTGTTTGTTGTTTCTTGGAACTCCATGAGATGAGATTTTTGCCAAGATAAGCTGCATAGCCACTGGTGGAACGCCTATCACGCTGATCCCCAGCCCAATCAGCATCAGTGAAAACCTGAAAGCTTGTAGTGGAACTAGGAACAAGCAAGAGTCCTTGGTTGATTGTCTCTTTTACATACCTGAGGACCCTTTTGCAAGCTTGCCAATGTAAATCTGTAGGACTAGACATATATTGACTAAGCTTGTTAACAGCATAGGCCAAATCAGGCCATGTCAAACACGCGTATTGTAAAGCCCCAACACACCGCCTATAAATATAAGGATTAGGTAGGGGCTCTCCTTCAGAAAGATCAAGTTGATGTGTAACGGACATGGGTGTTTTAACTGCCTTGGCCCCATCCATGTGAGCAACTTTCAAGAGATCATTTAGATACTTAGCTTGACTCAGCAGTAAACCATCTCCTCTGGCATGAACTTCAACACCCAAAAAATAGGTAAGATCACCCAAGTCGCGAAGCTCAAATTCTGTAGATAAGCACGTGACAATATTATGAATAAGAGTACCACTGCTCCCTGTCAAAACAATGTCATCGACGTAGAGTAACAAATAAAGAACATGAGAATCCTGTTTTAAGATGAACAAAGAAGCATCTGTATTGGAGGATTGAAATCCAACACGCAATAGAAAAGAACTGAGCCGATTGTACCAGGCCCTTGGTGCTTGTTTAAGACCATAAAGTGATCTTCGCAACCGACACACATAATCAGGACACCTAGGATCAACAAAGCCTTGTGGTTGTGCCATATAAACTGCTTCGTCCAAATGCCCATTGAGGAAGGCATTAGAAATATCCAGTTGTCGAAGATGCCAGTGGTTGGAGACGGCCAAGGATAGAAGCAGTCTGATTGTGGTAGATTTGATAACTGGCGAGAACGTGGCTGAGTAATCAACTCCTTCTTGTTGTGTGTAGCCTTTGGCAACCAATTTGGCCTTCAATCGTTCAAGACTCCCATCTGCATTTTGTTTAACCTTATAGACCCATTTATTGCCCACTACGTTGGCATTAGCAGGTTTAGGGACAAGGTCCCAAGTGCCATGCTTGAGTAGCGCAGTGATCTCACTACCCATCGCCTCTCTCCACTCTTTGTATTTAGATGCTTGAGTGTATGACGTGGGTTCCAAGATGTTGGAAATGCAGGAAGTTGAAGAAATTGCTGCTGCATAAAGAATCTTCTTCTTAGGATTGGGTCGAAGCTTCATTGGATGGTTGTGTTGTCTAGTGGATGCCAGAATGGGTGACTGATGCTCGCTGTTTGAGGATAACTGAGCTGATACCAGTGGTTCAGAAGCACTAGAAGCTGGTGGAGATATTGGTGTGTTAGAAGAACCATCTATCAGTGCTGGAGTATAAGGAGGAGATTCGAGTTCTGTGAGTTGGCATTGAGGAGCAGAAGAGATAGAGGGAACAGAACTAGCATGTGGCGTCAATGAAGAAAATACTGGAGGCGTGACATGTAATGTGAGCCAAGGAGAATAGTCGTTGGAGGCAGCAGATGGTGATCCCAAGATGGACTGCTGAGATTGAGATGCATCATGATACAAAAATCGCGTCTCATCCAGCTTATAATGCCTGCAGATATATATTCGATGATGTTGAGGATCAAAACAAATAATACCTGCATGATCAGTCGCATTCCCAAGATAGACACAAGGTGAGCTTCGAAATGAGAATTTGTTGGCATTATAAGAGCGGAGCAATGGATAAACTGTACACCCAAACACTTTAAGAGCATGATAAGTAGGTGGGTGAGCAAACAACTTTTCATAAGGCGAGACATTATTAATGACAGGAGATGGTAGCCGATTCACAATGTGAACAGCAACAGCAAAAGCATGATTCCAGAACTTCAAAGGAACTTTGGAGTGAGCCAGCATAGATAAGCCAGTGTCAACAATGTGCCTAATTTTTCTCTCTACAGTCCCATTCTGTTCATGTGTATGAGCACAGACAACTCGATGCATTATTCCTGAGTTCTTTAGAAATGTATTTACATTTCGAAATTCACCTCCCCAATCGGACTGAAAAGCCTTGACGTGCATATTAAACTGTCTATCAATCATTGCCACAAACTGACAGATTATATTATACACATCACTCTTTAATTTAATTGGGTAAATCCAAGTGTAGCGAGAGAAATCATCAACCAAAATCAAAAAATACTTTTCACCAGCAATAGAAGTCATTGGAGCAGGGCCCCATACATCTCCATGAACTAAATCAAATTTATTTCGAGTAACAGTTCCAGTTGATGGTAAGTGTAATCTACTCAATTTGCCAAGACAGCAGGATTCACAAGTTTGGACTGGAACATTTTTTATTGAACAAGGTAAATTAAAATCACGAACAATTTTTGAAACCATCCCATATTGAGCATGTCCAAGTCGAGCATGCCAATCCTTCAAACTAAGTCGCTCGGCCACAAAAGCTTGAGGTCCCTTCCGTAAATTTTGTAATTGTGTACCTGAGAACTTGTACACACCATCCTCAACAGGCCCCTTTAGTAGGATTTTCTTTGTGATCTGATCTTTCACAACAAAATGTGAGTCATAAAATTTAAAAACACACTTATTGTCTTTGGCAATTTTATGGACAGACATCAATTGCTTTTGAATTGTAGGCACATGAAGAATGTTATTCATAAACAATGGCTTATGTTTGGTTAAGAGAGTGGATTGACCAATGTGCTTAATAGATATACCTGATCCATTTCCAATAATCACATTATCTGTGCCCTTGTATTCTTCTGAAATACCCAAGCTCGCCAGGTCTGGTGTCATATGATGACTGGCTGCCGAATCAGGGTACCAATCATTATTTTTGACTGATGAATTGCAGACTACCACATTAGCCGTAGGTGTCTCATAGTTCCTGTCAAACCTCTTTCTGCAAGTATTGGCTTGGTGATTATTCATATTGCAGATCTGACAAGGATTAACAAACCATTTCTTTCCAGATTTGTTGTTGTAATTTCCCTTGTTGTTACTGTTGTTCTTGTAGGTATTATTTTTGTTGTAGCTGCTGCTGTTGTTTCGGTATTGGTTTGATTCATGCCGAGCCATATTGGCAACCATTGATACTGGTTTTCGTGAGCTGTGCAACAGAATCTCATGTGAAATAAGCATACCAGACAATTCAGAAAAACTTACTTTATCTTTCCTATAGGAAATTCCAGCAAGTATGGGGTGATAATCGGCTGGTAACAATCTGAAAATGTTGGCATTAAACTCTGCATTTCCAATCGGCATTCCCGCCTGTGCAAGTTGATCTTTGATGTTTTTGGCTTCTTTGAGAAATTGAGCCATCGACTTATCTTCTGGAGATAAGTTCTGCAATTGCATATGAAGCTGGACTTGCCTTGCGCTTGATTGAGCACCAAAAGCATCCTTGAGGGCTTCCCACACCTCATGAGCTGATTCCTGCCCAACGACATAGGGAAAAACTTCCTCTGTAAGAGAGGCAAGTATCTATCCTACCAAGAGTTGATCTTGATAGACCCAATTTTGGAATTCAGGATTGGGAACAGTGGTTTGAGTCTCTTGATCAATCATAGTTGCTGGAGGAACAATTGTTCCATCAATGTGAGAGGTAAGATTGTATCCTTTCAAGATTGGATTGAATTGTGTCTTCCATATTAGATAATTGGTTGGTGTGAGTTTAATGGCAAAAGTGAACTGCGCATGTGGTAAGGTTGCAGGGTTTGCTGGAATAAGTGAGGAAGGAGAAAGAGACGAAGAAGGTGTGCTAGAGGATTGAGTTTTGGAAGACATGGCTGAATCGTGCTCTGATACCATAACAGAAAACACTAATAGATTGGAGAAACTTGCTCAGTTTTCTATTCAACTAAAGTAGAAATATATACAGGTTTCTGGAGTTATTATCTTGCTAAATCATGATCCTATAATCAAGTCAATAAGCTAACAATCTGCTAACTAATTATAGAAATATTAACAGCTATAATATACAATTATAATGTCAGGGATATTTGGGATATCCTTGATTATGTACTGCTGGAATCACGTTGCTAGTTGTTGACTAATAGTTGGTTGTCACTTTCACCAGGAGTAAGAAGCAATAATTCATGCATCTGGGTCACGAAGATACTGATTTCTATGCCTTGTCCTCCCCCCTCATGACCACCTTAACACGGGGATCAAATCCTCTGTACTCATAATCCTGTGCCAACCTTGTTCTAGACAACCCCATCCATACAAATATGTAGGACCTAGAGAAATGTACAGATGAGATCGTCTGAAATAGAGTTGGCACAAGATTATAGGTACAGAGAATCTTGTTCTTTCAACATGCCCTTATCTCCTTGAATTATTTCCTTCTTTTCAGAAATGTTTATGATAGCACCTAATTATAACCTGACATTCCTGACAACAACTTTTAACATGTAGTAAGGGAAAACAATACGATATCAAATTTTCTGTTCCAGTTAATCAGTTCTTATTCTGTTCTATTAAATCATATCCACATATTTATATAAGATCCACACAAATGTATAGATAAAATTAAGTGACACAGAATTAAAACACCTTAACAGAAATAGGGTACTCCAACCCAAAGAAAAAGAAAAGAAAAGAATGAATGAATGACTTAAGTACCACTGCAGTACTAATTTCATGTAGCACTTGATTAGGTAATCTGTGGGTGGCGGTTAAATGTGCTCCGTAGGTATCACATCGATATTTTTTGATAAATAAAGATAAATAAGTACTACAACAATAATTATAAAACTCGACCATTATATAACCTATACTTTAATCCAAAATAATAGATGATCTCTCAATATGCCACATTATTTTGAAGCAACTAAATATTGTAAACAAGATAATTAGGCCCATGTGAAAAAAATAAACTAACAAAGAATTGAAATTAAAGAAGTTGTTGAGCAAGTATGCTTACTAAAGATTTGAAGTTTTGTCCATAATTATGCATGCCTAAAAGCTTAATGAGATTATAAGAGGAAATCATATAATTTATCTAAAAAAGTAAGAAGTTTGTTAGAAATAGATGTATGGTTATGTAAATGAAAAACAATTAAGTAGAAAATGTTTTCATGTCCTGAGTTAATTAAGCATATGAAAATCACATCATGAATAGTTAGATGCACTTTTTAATGATAATAGAAAATTGAAAAGAATCAGTCACTGTTTAAAGGTTCATTTTCAAGAATCATAACACTCACTTTGTTGTAGAATGTCTTTAACATGACTTTGTGATGGTCTTATATTAGAGAATAAATTAAAGAATCAAATGCATTAGACTATAAATTAGAGAACACTCTAAGCTTCATAAATAAATCAAGATTCCATTCTCAAACCTCAGTCAACTAAAGAGAATCAAATTCATTAGAGCATATGTTGAAGAAGGTATTTGAAAACTGGATAATGAAGGATATTCAAAATTGAACTATTCTCATTTTGAAATGATCCACCAAGAGAAGCAAAAAACCAAATATTAGGCACAACCAAAGTAGGTGAGAAAATAAAGCCATAGCCTATTTTTAGGCCATAATCTAAAAGAATAGCCACAACTAATCTAAAGAAATGAAATCAGCATTCCAATCTAAGACAAAAAGAGGTATAAACTTACTTCAATTAATACACATATTAATATGGCATCCAAATTATAATCACTAGATGAACCAATGTCTCGTCATTTACTAGACTTTCAATCACCAAACTGACAAAACAGAAATTCACTCAAGATAGTGAAAATCATTTTTCTTCAAAAGCCCTATTCATATAGGCATCAGAAACTAATTCTTTTCCCTTCAAATTATACCAACCCACACAAATTTTATACCAACCAAACCACCACCTATAAGTGAATAACATTTACCATAAACAGACAGACACAAAAAGATGCAATGCAAATATAGAGGTTGAGACAAATCAGACCATTATACCTTGAAATTGTTAGATAATTCAGCATATTTTTAGTATCAATGTTGTTGAGATTGATTGTGTTTTTGAATTTTAGTTAGAGAGTATTTTGGAGTAGATTATTTTTAGATATAGCAGTTAAATAAGATGCATATCAGCTGTTTGTTTAAATATTTGTTAGGAAATGTGTGGAGATATTGATACTGCTTGATTTTTGTAACGGATAAGCCTGCTTCAATTATAAAAAGACAAGCTTGTTAGTGTTTTTCTTGGCATCAATGAAATCATCACTCACTTAACTTCTTTAAATGTTTTTACTATTTTGCTATTGCTGCAGTTTCTTTTTGTTACAGGACAATAGTTGTGGTATTAGAGCTAGAGAATGGCTACAATTTTAGCAGCAAGTTTAAAACAAAATCGGCCTGTATTTATATGTTTAATCTACCAGTTTTGGCGCATTAAGATGAAGGCAGTTCTCATCTCTCATGATATATTGGACTTAGTGGAGAATGGATATGAAGCTCCTGAAGAAGATGAAGGCATAAGGTTGACAGCAACACAACGAAATGAGTTGAAGGAAAAACAAAAGAAAGATGCCAAAGCTCTTTCCTTCATCCAACAATTCACGAATTAAAGTATTTTTCTAATTTTATGAATGTAGAAATAGTAAAAGAGGCTTGGGATGCACTTCAAAGAGTGTACTAAGGAGAAAACAAGTCCAAACAAGTGAAGCTGCAAGGTTTTCATCGAGAGTTCGATAACCTAAGCATGAAGGCTTCTGAATCAATGCAAGAATTCTTTTCAAGGGCATCTTTAATCATCAATCAAATAAGACCCCTTGGAGAAGATTTAACAGAACAAAAGGTTGTGGAAAGAATACTTCAGAGTTTGCCTATGAAGTACGATCATGTTGTCGCAGCTATTAAAGAGTCAAAGGATTTGCGAAATTATACCTTTCATGAATTGATTGGTTCACTTGAAGCATAAGAGCAACGATTGAATAGGCCAACAAAAGTTCTGATACAACAAGCATTTAAATTGGAGACTAATAAACAAAAAAGGCAAGATGGTGGAGCGACTGGTGGTTCTAATCATGGCCGAGGAAGATCAACACATGGTAGAGGGCGTGGCCGTGGACGAAACCATGGTCGAGGTTGAGGACGACATCATAACAATACCTAGCAACGTGAGACTAATCATGGAGGTAATAACCTTTCTTCCTCATAATATGAAAGGACGAACCATGAAGATAAGGATTGTTGGTACAAAGATGATTCAGGTGCAGGAAAAGCTACTCAATGCCATTATTGTAAGAAATATGGTCATGTTGAGAAGAATTGTTACAAAAAGACTGATGATCAAGCAAACTTCCACGAAGAAAAGAATGGAGAAGATAATTTATTTCTTAGTTCTTTTGGTACTCCTACTAATACCATGCAGGATGTTAGGTATCTTGACAGCGAATGTAGCAATCATATGATTGGTAACAAGGATTTTTTTATTGATTTTGATGAATTCATAAAACACAAGTTAGGATGGGTGACAACAACTATATTCAGGTATGTGGTATGGGGACTGTTGCTGTAATTTCAAATCCTTGGAGGAAACTTATTCATAATGTTATGTATGCTGCTGGTTTGGGTCAAAACTTACTTAGTTTGGGTCAATTAATGAGAAGAGGTTATTATGTGGTATTTGAAAATGATGAATGCAAAATTTTTGATAAAAGAAGCATGAATTTGGTGTACTCAGTTAAAATGACTGAAAACAAGATGTTTCCGATTTGCTTATCAAGAATAAGTGTCAATGCGTTTTCTATATCATTTGATGATTGCATGGTTTGGCATAAAAGATATTGTCATCACTTTGGTAGCTTGGATTTGTTGCATAAAAGGAAGATGGATTCTGGTTTTCCTATTCTGAAAGGTGACAGGAAGTTATGTGAAGCGTGTGTTTATGGGAAACATCATCGGGATAAATTTCCCATGGGTAAAGCAAAGAGGGTTACAAAATCATTGATGTTAGTTCATGTTGACGTATGCGAGCCTATACAGTTTTCTTCCTTAAATGGAAGTAAGTATTTCTTGATCTTTGTAGATGATTTTACAAGGCTAACCTAGGTGTATTTCTTGAAGGAGAAATCTGAATTTTTTCAAAACTTTAAGAATTTTAAAGTTGTTGTTGAAAAAGAGAGTGGATACTATCGTATGATACTTCGAACCGATCGCGGTGGTGAATTTTTATCTACTAAATTCAAAAGTTTTTGCAACTTTTATGGTATTCGACTACAAAAAATAGCTAGCTATACACCCCAACAAAGTGAGGTGGCAGAATGCAAGAATAGAACTATTATTGAAGCAACAAGGAGTATGTTGAATGAGAAAAGACTGCCTAAAAAATACTGGGCTGAAGCTGTAGTTTCTACAGTATACTTGAACAATAGATCACCAACCTGAGCAGTTCAAGATATGACGCCATATGAAGCCTGGTATGGTACAAGACCAAATGTAAGTCAATTACGAACATTTGGATGCATTGCTTTTGCTTTATACTAGCTGAATTAAGAAGGAAACTTCATGAAAAAAGTGTTAAATGTATATTTCTTGGGTATTGTTGGGCCCGGGTCTCGATACTTAATTTATGACTGAAACACACAAGGATTGGTTGAAGATCAAGTGAGTAAAGAAAAATAAAATAAAATAATGAAGAGAAGTCTCAGTTGTAAGTAAAAAATAAACCTTTAATAGTAAAAGAAGTCACAGTCTTGACTACCCAAGTCACGGCCGTGCACATGAAGAAAAGTCACAGTCGTGACTTCTCAAGTCACAGCCGTGCGTAATAATGAAAAAGGGGTTGTGCGTGATCATGCACAAGCACGATGGTGCACCCTAAATGAAAAACTGACTTTGTCACAATTGTTCTAGTGCACAATCATGCATTCCCGTTAAAAATGGGGTCGGTCGTGATCGTGTATGTGCATGATCGTGCACCCTTGTTAAAAATGTGCACAATTGTGCACGTGCACCCAAACTTGTAAACATCATAACTCTCTATGCTGATGTCCAAAAATTACAAACTTTATACCATCATAAAGTTAAAAGAATACGCTACAACTTTTATGAAGACAACTTTGTCTGATTTGACCTATATCAATATAGTTTAATCATTGAAAATTAGAGCACAGTTTCTATTAGGAATAGTATTACAGCTGTGTCGCCCTTTTTATCTTTGCCTATTATTAACTTCTACATATTTCAAAAGAATCCCGAATCCAACAACACTAAACGTAAATACAGAACTCCCAACATAATAATTTTTAAAACTATTCAGGGCCATTTATTAACATACAATTTTATTCTCAACCACAATTAACAAACCAAACACAGAAGATAGTTTTGAACATGTACGAAGGAAACTTCTTCTACTCTCATTTTCATTTCTTAAACAAAACAGAGTTTGTACATAGCTTTAATTACTTATCAAAGGTCAAACTGTAGCATAATACAAAAGATATATGAATGCTCAAGCTTGATATGCTTATAAAGCTACCAAAATTATTCGAACTAACTTAGTTATAAAAAAGATATCTTAGAGTTTGCCAAAGCCTTGCAATGATCAATTATCTGCTCTTTCTGCACCTGAGGAGTGGGAAAAATAATGGGATGAGTTGCGAAGCTCAGTGGGAATACGTCTATAGCCATTGGTAACGAGCCACACACAATCAAGCATATATATATGTGTGTGTGTGTGTGTGTGTGTGTGTGTGTGTGTGTGTGTGTGTCTCATTTTAATTTAGTAATTAAATTATCCACAATTCTAGCTCAAAATTACATATATATATATATATATATATGTATGTATATATATCATTTTAATTTAGTAATTAAATTATCCACAGTTCTAGCTCAAAGAACTCATAGACAAACATGTTATCACATAAATCATGTCTTATATATTCAACCATCAAAACATAACACTCAAATGTATGTCATGCTCAGTCAAATCACAATGAAATGCACAAACATAATGGCTTGAGAGAATCCCATAGAGTGAAATGGAGAAACCAAAGTTTACACCATGAACGAAATGAGACCAATTCTTAGGAGCTCATATGACATAAGCAGGCAGTCGGGAGAAGGCTTTAAATCAACGTGCACGTGACGAACGAAATGGTATCTCTCTGATAGTTATGATCTGCATGATGTTTTAGGGTTCAAGTTATTAGGTATTTAGTGTAAATTTAGGTTTCAATTGTGTTAATTTATGTGTTTAATTGTTTTTATAGGTTAGAATGAGTCTTTGAGTTTAAATGTTATATTTTTCAGGTAACTTGATGTGTTTGTTAATGTTTTAGGGTAAACAGTAAAGAACAGAGAAGTTTTGAAGAGTTTTGTGCCAAAAATGTAGCCAGCCACGATCGTGACAGAAAGAAACGAGTTAACAGGACCAAGGCCACGATCGTGCACGCTAGGCCACGATTGTGATAGAGAGTTATGTGCCAGGCCACGATCGTGAACTTTGAGCCACGATCATGATAGAAAGGGTTAGGTGTTGGCCATGATCGTGGAAGGCAGGGTGATTGTGGCCTACGTCAGGTTGACACAAAAACTCAAGTTTCGCGAGACTTTTCAGACCATTTCAACCCCGAATCAACCTTAGGGCTTTCAAAGTATAAATACATCATTAAGGGACAGATGAAGCAGCTTTTGTAGAGCTTTCGTATCATCCAAAATTTAGAAACCCTAGAGAGCTATTGAGTAATTTGAGGAAGGAGACGAAGGAAGGGAGACACGGCGATGAAGCTTGACACGAAGTACTTCCCGGAACAGGTGGTTTCTCACCGTCACTGCCTCCATTGATCCGTTCTGAGCATATTTTCCAATTTATTTCAGTTTTATTAATGTATGAAATTGAGATAATTATCGAGAATAGGTTTTGCTGACTGTCGATTTTTGTCTAAACTCACCTTCGAGATTTTGATTCTTGAGATTAATAAAGTTTGATTTATTATGTTTTATTTGAGTTATTTGTGATTCAATATCTGTTCTTAATAATTCG
>JAOTAY010000001.1:27764848-27780647 GCA_025629805.1 Erythroxylum baracoense
AAATTTGGAAAACATTAATCCAAAAGAATACTCAACTGGATATCATTGCATATAATGTCTTCATCCATGGGCTTTCTTTGATGCAAGATATGAGGCTAGCATATTGTTACGTTTGTGAAATGTTTAAAAAAGGCTTTCTTCCTGATATCTTTACATATAACATTCTACTATCTGGTCTTTGTAAAGAAAAGAAGTATGAAGAAGCCTGTTACATACACATTGTAATGTCAAGGATGGGCATTCCTCCGGTTATGATGTCCTACAAAATTGTTATACAAGGTTTGTGCTTACATGGAGATGTTGCTAAAGCCCATGGATATTTGGATTGTATGTTAAAGAAGTTAATGGTACCAGAGCCTCTTGTTTGGAACCTTATAATTGACGGTTATGGCAGACTAGGTTACCTCCTTAATGCTTATTCTGTTAGAGATAAGATGTTGTCTTTTGGTGTTGTACCAAATGTGTTTACGTACAATGCATTGATTCATGCACACGTAAAAGCTGGAAACTTTTTTGGTGTACATTCTCTCAAAAAGGAGATGCAGTTTCGTGATACTTTTCCTGATGTTGTGACCTACAATCTTATGATAGGTGGGGCTAACAACAGCAGGCAATTTGATTTAGCGCTTGAATTATATGATGAAATGCTCAGAAGGGGATATGAACCAGATATGGTAACCTATACAGAACTAATTAGATGTCATTGTATGAGAGGTAACATGAGGCTAGCAGACAAATATTTTACCAAGTTACAAAAATCTGGCTTACCCATGGATCATATTCCATTTCAGATTCTTATTAAGAAGTATTGTGAAATGGGTGAGCTCGATATGGCATTCAGTATGTATGTCATGTGGCTTTCGACGGTAAAGATGGTCTAACACAATAGATGAGCACCATACATTGGATGAATTTGATAATCATCAATTCTGGGATCGCAAGTAGTCTTGATAACTGGAGTCATTTTCTTCTTGTTGAGAAGTTGAATCTTGCCTATGATTTTCTGAGGTATGTGTTTATTTTGCTGATCCTAAGTTTCGAGAGAGTATTTTATGGATGTGTCCTAGTCCTAAAATTCAGTTTATTGGACCTTAAATTGCTGTTCTCTCTGGCTTCTACATAGAAAGTATGATAATTTTAGCATTGATTGTTATGATAATTTTAGCATTGATTGTTCTGGTAAGGTGACTTTAGAGCCACTGTTCTTAGACATGCTGTTATATCCAAGTAAAAAGAATAACCTTTATCCTTAGCCTTTTCTTTTCCGTGTAGAGATCTCCATTCATCAATTTTTAGTTGGGGAAGTGAACAAATTTTTTGGCAACCAATAATTGGTGTTGCGCATGTCCTAACTTTATCCTGCTCTTATCTGAACTTGAAACTAACAGTATCAACTCTCTTAATCATATTTAGGATGATCTTCAATTAATATTATGCATTTCTATTTCTTACCTTTCTGAAAAATTCATCTAGTTTCAACAGCCTTTGGTGTAGTAATAGATGCTTTAGATTATGTTCTATGAGTATTGAATTGCATAGTTATCTACTCTACCTCTGACTGACATAGTAAATACAATTTTGTTTCACTTTTTTTGCTTGCAGAAGTTGCTTTCACAGTCGGATCTATCATATGATGGATTAGTGTTTTATTAAACTAAAAGTTTAGCAATGGATCTGATTGTAGTAGTTTCAGCAGTGGAATAAGGGATAGAGAGAATTGCTTGATACAATTTTTTCATCACTGTGAGGTACCTAGGGGATATGAATGGTTTTTGACAATGTCTAGCTTGTGAAACTTCAGAGGCTTTGCAGAACTGAGGCAGGTCTGTGGTATATTCAGTTTCGGATCAGGGTCATCTGGTGGTAGCTATGAGAATCACCGTGACAAAATTGGAGCTTAGTTGCCTACCTGCATGTTGAGATCATCCAGGAAGTTACTGCAACTACAGTAACATCTCAACTTAAATCAGAAGTCTAAAGCACTTCTTGTAAGAAGCTTTAACAGAGAGTTAGATTGACTCTGGTTTTTTTTTTTCCCTGTACATATTAGCATTTTAAGGTTATTGATAAAAGCTCATGTCCTAGGTATTGCTTGATGCATGTCATGTATTCCCAGAAAGGTTTTTGGATGTTTCTGAAAGGGTTGAAGTAGCCATTTATCTTTGCAAGAAGACATTACTGAATCCACATCATCAATGCCCTTCTTCTGCAGCTTTGAAGAGTATCTGTCTTTCAGATCTTACTAGGAATAAGTAAGACCACAGTATTTCTGCTTGTTAATTAATTTTTTTATTGATAACTTCTTCCTTCTGGTATCTCATGACTATTTTCTATGTCTGCACTTGTTTTAAGAAGACGAGCTGATCTTAGAAGCAAAGAGGTTGGACATGATGGAACACGATGTTCAGCATCTGGTGCTAAGCAAAAGCCTTTATATTAGAATGTTGAGAATTTTCTGCAGAATTAATTTTGTTTCATAGAATTGGCACAACTGTTTGATGCCAATTCTATTGGGGGCTATTACATAAAATTCCATTAGCTGCTTTTCCAGTTAAATGTATTCCTTTCTGTTTTATTAGTGTAAACTACAGTCAGGACATGAATGGAGTAAAGGTATAGCAGATTCGAAGCAAGAGATTAAATAACTTCATAGTGTATGATTTTGAGGTCAACGGGCAAAGATTCTTTAATTAAATTAATAATAATAAGCCCCGATTATGTCATAAAATTAATGAAAAAATAAATTCATTTGCATTTTACACGTCAAATAATGCTCAGCTCTTTTTCATCTGCCAACTATTTTCAAGAAAAGTATATTTTATTAAAGTCATTAAAATTAACTTTTATTCAGCATTAAGTTTGGATCGATTAGATTTTGCTAACGAGTTCTCTTCGGTGTACACTTGAAGCACCATATATTTTAATTTTTAAGACGCTAAGACGTAAAATTTTGGTAGAGTTAATGGATTCATAGTTGAATTTAACGTTTTTTTTTTGTTAGGCTTTAATTTGGGAGGCTTGAGTTGACTTGGAGTTTGAAAAAGTATGAAAATTCAGACCAATCGAGTTTTAGGTTTTTAAAAAATTTGAAGATCGAATGGGTTGCATGGGGTTGAGTAGGATGAATCTATTGTTAATGTTGAATTTTAGTAAAGAAAAAATAATATAAAATAGAACTATGGATTAGCATCAACTTAACACAACATTAAACAAAAATTATAGAAAGTTTAAAATTATGAAAAAAGGTATACTTTTCTTAATGAGTAGGTTTAAAGTTGACAAAGGGTTAAATTGAGCTTGTGTCTTCCAAAGTTGTTGATTTGCTTGAAAATTTTTTTTGTTCAACTTGGTTTGAAACTTAATTAGATTTGAAATATTTGATTCGAACTCAAACTTGATTGATAAAACTTGATCTAAATTTCGATAGTACCCAAAAAGTGGAAGTTAAATATGGTAGGCATTTCAGTGCCTACCATGCTTGCCCATACCTTCATTCTCTTGCCTATAAATAGGCAGGAGATGAACAAAGAGAGATATATAGGCAGAGCATAACAGAGAAACGTGAGGTGAGAGAGAAAAAAGAAAGAGAGAGAGACAAAAATATTCTGTGTATTTTTATGGATGTAGTTTTCTCCTTGTAATTCTCCAATTTTCTCAATAGTAAAATTCTTCTATTCTTGCCCGTAGTTTTACCCTAATTTAGGAGTTTTCTATGTAAAATCTGTATGTTCATCACTACTCTTTCAATCCTATTTAGTTGCGAACCTTCTCTAATCTGGTCGATTTTCACAACAAATGGTATCAGAGCGAGGTGAGAAAATTACAACGAATTTTTTGGCATAATCCGTTTGGAGTTTGAGTGAGCACAGTGAAAGTTGGTGAACAGTAATCCCAAAGGTGACAACTGTTCATGCATTTATTTTTTCATTAAACTGTGCAGTTACTGTAATTCAAGTATACAGTACTATTCATGTGTACGGTACTATTATACATACGAATATGATACTATTCACATATACGGGTACTATTCACGTGAAATAGTGAGAGCTAAATTCTATTCGTGATAGAAGCAATGGCAGCATAATTTGAGATTGAAAAGTTTAATGAGAGCAATTTCTCATTGTGAAAATTGAAGATGAAGGCTATATTGAGAAAAGATAATTATTTGGCGGCCATTAGTAAACGGTTAGTTAGAGTCACAGATGAAAAGTGGAATGGGATGGACGGGAATGCTATTGCAAATCTTCATCTGGCACTAGCAGATGGGGTGTTGTCAAGTATAGAGGAGCAGAAGACAGCAAAAGAAATTTGGGAT
Source organism: Erythroxylum baracoense (assembly GCA_025629805.1). Classification (NCBI taxonomy): domain Eukaryota; kingdom Viridiplantae; phylum Streptophyta; class Magnoliopsida; order Malpighiales; family Erythroxylaceae; genus Erythroxylum; species Erythroxylum baracoense. The sequence continues at coordinate 27,769,164 of JAOTAY010000001.1, forward strand.
CATCTCATAAAATTGTACGAGGCCAAATCACTCCACAACAAAATTTTTCTAAAGAGGAAACTATACACTTTACGTATGGCGGAATCCACTTCAGTGACGGAGCACTTAAACACTTTAAATACTCTATTTTCCCAATTCACATCATTGGGGCACATAATAGAGCTAAGTGAACTTGCAGAACTTCTACTCCAAAGTCTACCAGATTCGTATGATCAACTTGTCATCAATCTAACAAACAACACAGACACTCTAGTCTTCGACAATATTGCAGCTGCTATTCTAGAAGAAGAGAGTCGGCGCAAGAGTAAGGAAGACAGGCTGGCAAATTCGCAACAAGCGGAGGCCTTGGCGGTGACGAGAGGAAGATCAATGGAACGTGGCCCAAGTGGGAGTCATAGTCATGGTAGATCAAAATCCAAGAGTAAGAAGAATTTCAAGTGCTACAATTGTGGCAAGAAAGGGCACCTGAAGAAGGATTGTTGGAATCTAAATAAGAAAGATTCTATTCCCCAAGGAAATGCGGCAACTACTTCAGATGATGGAGGTGCAATGGTCTGTGAAGCAGCAACGACTATTGGAGGAAAGAGAAAATTTGATGATGTATGGCTTCTCGATTCAACAGCTACTTTTCATATGACCTCTCGAAGAGACTGGTTCCATCAGTATGAATTTTTCTCTGGGGGATCTGTGTATAGCTGTAATGATCAAGCTTTGAAGATCGTTAGTATCGTCACCATCAAGCTAAAAATGTATGATGGGATAACTCAGACTATTGAAAAAGTGCGACATGTGGAGGTCCTGAAGAAGAATTTGTTGTTTGTAGGACAACTAGATGATCTTGGTTTCAAATTTGAAATTCAAAACAAGATCATAAAAGTGATTAAAGGAGCGCTGGTATTTATGAAAGCAGAAAAGATTGTTACAAATCTGTACGTGTTGAAGGGAGTAACTTTGCAAGAAGGAGAGGCATCCGTTGCTGTAACTAGTCCAGATGAAAAATCTGCAATGACGTGGCATAAAAAGTTTGGACATATGTCAGAACAAGGAATGAAGATACTTGCAAAGAAGAATCTACCTCTAGGTCTCACAAAGGTATCACTACCTTTCTGTAAGCATTGCATTGTGAGTAAGTAGCATCGATTGAAGTTCAACACATCAAAGTTCAGAAGCAAAAAAATTCTAAAATTGATTCACTCTGATGTATGGCAAGCACCAGTTACATCCCTAGGAGGAGCAAATTTCTTCGTATCATTCATTGATGATTATTCAAGGAGATGTTGGGTGTTTCCTATCAAGAAGAAGGCAGATGTGTTTCTAACTTTCAAACTTTACAAAGTGCGGGTAGAACTCGAATCTGGAAAGAAGATTAAGTGTTTGTGGTCAGATAATAGAGGAGAATATACTGGTAAAGAATTTGATGAATTTTGCAAGCAATAAGGCATCAAAAGACAATTCACAACGGCATACACTCCTCAACAAAATGGAGTAGTAGAGTGGATGAATAGAACTCTGTTAGAAAGAACAAGAGCGATGTAGAGAACTGCTAGCTTAGATAAGAAATTTTAGGCAGAAGCAATCAATACTGCCTGTTATGTGGTGAATCGAGCTCCATCAACTGTAATTGAGTTGAAGACACCGATGGAGATATGGACTGGTAAACCAGTAGATTATTCCAACCTCCATATATTTGGAAGTCCTGCCTATGTGATGTTCAGCGCCCAAGAAACTACGTAGTTGGATCCAAAATCAAGAAGATGTATTTTCTTAGGATATGTTGAAGGAGTAAAGGGGTATCATTTGTGGGATCCCACTACCCACAAGATTGTTATCAGCAGAGATGTTATCTTCATGGAAGATAAGGATCAAGAGCAAACAAAAAATGTTGGCACAGTACAAGAGAATCCAGAGACTACAATAGTATAGGTGGAAAGGGAACTTGAACAAAATGTTTCTTCTGAAGCTGAACCAGAGCACGAGGAGCAAAAAGCAGTCGAATCTGATGTTTCAAATACTCGGAGAACAACTTGCACAAAAAGAGCACCAAGTTAGCACTCAGATTATATTATAGAGAGCAATATTGCATACTGTCTTTTAACTGAGGACGGAGAGCCATCAACTCTTCAAGAATCAATTAACAGTTCATATGCATCTCAGTGGATGGCAGCAATGCAGGAAGAAATTGAAGCTCTGCATAAGAATAAGACATGGGAGCTGGTATCACTATCACAAGGAAGAAAGCCTATTGGAAATAAATGGGTTTACAAGATCAAGCGGAGTGGTGATGATCAAGTAGAGCAGTATCGTGCTAGACTGGTGGTAAAAGGATATGCTCAGAAAGAAGGTATTGATTTTAACGAAATATTTTCTCCTGTAGTTCGACTCACTACAGTTCGAGTACTCCTGGCAATGTGTGCTACATTTAATTTGCATCTTGAGTAGTTAGATGTAAAAACTGCATTTTTTCATCGAGATCTTGAAGAAGAAATTTATATACTCCAGCCAGAAGGTTTTGAAGAAAAAAGGAAAGCAGGCACCGAGGTGTTGGTATAAGAGATTTGATTCCTTCATTATGAGCCTTGGATATAGCAGACTAAATGCAGACCCTTGTGCATATTTAAAGAGGTTTGAGAAAAATTATTTTGTAGTCTTATTGTTATATGTAGATGACATGTTGGTAGCAGGCCCTAACAATGATCGTATTAAAGAATTGAAGGCACAGTTGGCTAGGGAATTTGAAATGAAGGACTTGGGACTAGTAAACAAGATTCTAGGGATGCAAATTTACCGAGACAGAAATAATAGGAAGATTTGGCTTTCTCAAAAGAATTATTTGAAGAAGATCTTGCGACGATTCAACATGCAAGATTGTAAGTCAATTTATACCTCTCTTCCTATTAATTTCAAGTTATCCTCAAGTATGAGTCTTAGCAATGAAGAAGAGAGGATGGAGATGTCTCGAGTACCGTATGCATTAGCAGTGGGAAGCTTAATGTTCGCTATGATTTGTACAAGACCAGACATTGGATATATAGTGGGAGTGGTTAGTCAATACATGACGAATCCTAGTCGAGAGCATTGGAATACAGTTAAGAGGATTCTCAGATATATCAAGGGAACCTCAGATGTTTCATTATGTTATGGAGGATTTGATTTTATTGTCAGAGGATATGTTGATGCTGATTATGCAAGTGATCTTGATAAAAGTAAATCCACTACAGGATATGTGTTTACACTAGTTGGAGGAGCTATGAGCTAGGTTTCAAAACTGCAGTCAGTTGTAGCTACGTCAACAACAGAAGCAGAATATGTAGCAGCTATAAAAGCCAATAAAGAAGCAGTGTGGTTGAAGATGTTGTTGGAAGAACTTGAGTATAAACAAGAGAATATTACTCTATTTTGTGATAACCAAAGTGCTTTGCACCTTGCAAGGAATCCAACATTTCATTCAAAGACAAAACTCATTCGATTTCAGTATCACTTCGTTCGTGAGAAAGTAGAAGAAGGAACGGTGGATATTCAAAAAGTTCATACCATAGATAACCTAGCAGATTTTATGACAAAAGCAATCATCGCTGATAAGTTTATGTGGTGTCGATCCTCGTGTAGCCTGATAAAGACGTAAGCAATATGAAGCGGCAAGGTAGAAAGAATAGTGTGAAGATCTGATTGACTCCTAATCAAATCTTCAAGTGGGAGAAATGTCAATATTATAGGCTGGTAGGCATCGAATTCGGTGCCTACCATGCCTAATAAAACAAATAATATGGTTGGCCAAGTTGGCCAACCATATTTTCCTAGCTTCATTCTCCTGCTTATAAATAGGCAGGAGATGAATGAAGAGTGCAAATGGGCAGAGAGTGCAAAATTATAAGAGAGAAGTGAGGTGAGAGAAATAATCAAGAGAGAGAGACAAAATATTGTGTGTATTTTTGTGAGTGTAGTTTTCTCCTTGTAATTCTCCAATTTTCTTAGTAGTAAAATTCTTCTATCCTTGCTCGTGATTTTTACCCTAATTTGAGGGTTTTCCACGTAAAATCTATATGTTCATTACTATTCTTTTCAGTCCTATTTAGCTACGAACCTGCTCTAATTCAGTCAATTTTTCACAGCAGTTTTTAGAACTTTAGCCTGAAAAGATTATGAGATTTATGCTTTTTTTTTGGGTTGTAGGCAGGGGCGGACCTAGTATAGAGCATGGGGTTGCATATGCAACCCCACTCAACAAAAATGAAAAAAAGCAAAAACTTATATTTCAGTTCAGCCCCAAGAATCGAACCCATAATCAGCCCTAAGTATATACCAGTATACTACCACTGCACTACAGAACTTATTGTTTTAATTCTTCTACTTACCTTAGCAATGGATGTTAAAAAAAATTGAGAACCCAAATTACCCAACTCCTTGTCCTGTTGCATTTTACTTATAGATGTGAATCTAGAACTTAGTTTAAGTATACCTTATAATACATTGTAAGTTAAACTACGCAACCCCATCCTTCAAATCCTGGGTCCGCCCCTGGTTGTAGGGTCCGGCTATTGATACTCTGAAGGAAATTGAAGCTTTCATGGCGACCAACCCAACAGAGATTGTCACCTTGATCTTGGAAGATTATGTTAGTGCACCAAATGGATTGACAAAGGTCTTCAGTGATGCTGGATTGATGAAGTACTGGTTTCATTAGCGAACATGCCCAAAAATGGTGGAGACTGGCCACTAGTCAGTGACATGGTAAAAAGTAGTCAAAGACTACTTGTGTTTACTTCGATTAAATCCAAGGAAGCGAGTGAAGGAATTGCATACCAGTGGAACTGCATGGCTGAAAATCAGTGTAACTATTTCTCCAATAGATAAGGCTTCGGAAAAAAACAAAAATGTTCGACTAAGCCTGAAATCAACGAGACAAAATCTTATTTTTCTACAAATTTCAGGTGCAAGAGGAAAAATTTTAGGTTGATTGAATTTAACTTGAAGGTTGAATTTTAGATGAAACTTAAAATTTAACCCTAAAAACAAAGTTTGATTGAGTTTTGGATTAACCCGTAATCACATTGATTTTGCAGATGGGGATGGAGGTATGCATGCAGGAAGCTGTCCCAATAGAGCAGAATCAGCTGCTATGGATGACAAAACTAAATCATTGGTGCTAGTGAATTACTTTCCATCGGTACCTACCAAACTGTTCGCATGTGTAGATAACTCAGGAGATCTCATAAACATGCTCCATACATGCTATGGTGATTCTGGAAATAGATGGGCTAATTTTGTAGCTGTGGACTATTACAAGGTATGAAACAATCTAATCTTCAACACACCTACAAGATCATGATTTTATTGGTCCTTTTGCTGCTGATTTGTTATATTTTACTTGATTAAAAAACATAAGAAAGTATGCATTAATAAGTTTTTATGTACACTTTTGTAGAGGAGTGAAGGAGGAGGATCATTTCAAGCTGTGGATACACTCAATGGAGAACTGTTGTGTGGATGTGATGATGTTCATGCTTGTGTGGTAAGCCATAATATACATTTTTTTATTTTATAACATAATTTACAAAACATATATGTTATTATTAAGAATTAAAAAATTCAACTGGTTCGATCGATTCAACTGTAACAACCTTAAGCTGTTTAACTTTTCGATTCAATTTACTTTAATAACTCTTGTTGTTAAAAACCGATCAATTTATTGATTAATTAATCGGTCAATTTTTGTAAATTAATAATTTCTTATCAATCAAAATTAATTAATTAATATTCATTTAATATATCTCTTTATTTAATTAAACTTCGAATTATTCGATAGATTAGGGCAATCTTTTATAATAGTTCAAATTCTTTAATTTTATTTAATTTTTAGTTGATTTTATGATAGCCTAATTACAATTGAATCTTTTAAATCTTAAACCTCTTATTTTAACATTTTAACTTCCGATTCGGTTATTAAAATATGAGTTATTATATCTCATAATAACACGGTTAACGATAAAATGTATTTCATCGTTATGTTTATAATATTTTTTATGCATCCCATAAATTTTAGTGACATTTAGATTTTTCATTTTTATAATTTTTAGAAAAAAACAATTTTCTAATCATATATATTCATTTTATTAACGGTGTATTATATTATTCTTAATATTTGTATAATTTTTAGATCAAAATTATATGTGTTGAATTTTTATGTTTTATTAATATAGATATACAGGTATGTATTTTCGATATATCGAAATATGTCGTGTTATAACTTATAAGATAAAATTTTAGACATATTTTTCCCATAATTCATATTCGAAATAATTTATTCGCATAATTAAACTCTCATTGTAACGATATTGATTGTTTGTTTTGAATTTGCAGCCTGGATCATCTTCAGGAGCCTGCACGATGACACGTTTCAACGAGAGGGAAATTCCAATATAAAGTTTGTAAAATATATGATTTCTCATTTTATTTGCATAAAGAAAAAAATAGTAATAATTCTATATCAGTCTTGCTCTTGGAAGTATAATTGTACGAAATTCCTTGTAACATAAAAGAATTAGTTATGAACTCGAGGAAGACATTTTTCTTAAAAGAATCAGTCTGCCAAGATTTTCAATACATGGACTCTCTCTTTTTCTGTCACACTGTACCTGTTATTGATTTCTTTGGACCTTTGGGATTGTAAATGGTATGTGGTCGCCTGCAATTAAATTAATACCAACTCTAGCAATAAAGAAAATGTAGTTAGTGAAAAGTTGAAATCGTTTTCATGAAAAATTCTAACGGCAAATATTATACAAGTTGAAACTAAAACGAATGGGGGGATTTTTGAAATTATGTAAATTTAAGAAATTAAAAATGACTAAAATTGAAAAATAAAAAATATTTAAATTTGAAAATTCACTGAACAAACTTTGGTTTCGGGTCACCGACGTTATCAAACTAATATGGATCTTCGATATAAAACTCAATCTATTAATAAATATTCATTGGGGATTGTTTTCTCTTAAGATTAAATGAATAGAAACATATATTTTAAACATTCTTATTAGTCAACAACTTAGATATGATTTTAAGTTTAATTGATTAATAACTTTAAGGACTAAGAAACCAATGAAAAAGATAACACATGTACGACATGTATTTAATCTAGCTAAGCGTCTTCTTAGAATTTCTAACTCTAACCTAAAGATGGCAATCCTAGTCGTTACTTGTGATTAACAAGACTGAACGTCATATCCTACCAATCTATCTATAAATTAAACAAATCAATTCCTAATTGTCCACCTTAGAAATCAATCAATTCAATCATAAAAAACAATTCAGAAGACACTTAATATTCATCAATGAAAAAACTGTATTTAGAATCTCATAATACTAGATGATAACGAGCTTCCCTTTAACCAAGAAGAAAAGTTTAGTTATTCATAACAAAAGTAAGAGTAAATAAATAAAAGATAAAGTCTCCATCCCTAGTCCTTAATGAAAAATATGAAAATTCTAGCCTAGATTAAGAAAAACCTGACAAGAAAAATTTCTGCATAAAAACGTAAAACCAGAAGAAAACTCACATAAACAGTACACATTTTTTAAATTCTTTTCGATCCTCTCTCTCCTCCATCCTATAGTAATTTCCAGCAGATATGTCTCTCACATCTAAATCCTCATCTATAATGCAATATTTGAATTTCAAAATCATAAAGATCTTGAATGTATTGAATCTGGTTTAAAATCAAATTCTGCAAAGAATCCTTTTCCTTATACCTGCTTACGCTTATTCATCTATTTTTTTATGCTAGCTGAAATTTCGATTTATCTTTTTGGTCTAATTTCTTCTTTTATGTGTTGAAAACTATCTAAGAACAATTTAGAAACAAGTCCATCAATTTTTCACAATAATTTCATCACATTAAAAAAAATTATCCCAAAATTAGTATAAAATTGGCATCTTAACAGTAGATTGCAATATTCCATCTGGGTTTTTCTTCTTTTGATTTATTCCAAGTGAATTGTGTTGTGATTTGGGATTTTGTTCAAAAAGTTATGGCCTTTTTGTATGATGTGTGTGTATTGGGAGGTGTGGATTGGACTGATTTTTGTTTATGCTTGACGCTGCTACTTATTTTTTAGTTGCTAAACTTTAAACTGATTGTTCTTTTCTTGTTTCTCATTTTCTCGGGTTGGTGATGCGTCATTTTGACTCGATTCATACCCATGTGCAGTTTATATCGTGTTGGGTGTTGATTTCTTCAATATGGATATTGTGTTTTTTTTGAAAATTAATATGGATATTGTGTTCATCAGTCTGTTTATGATATATGCATTTTATTAGATTGGTTGTGCGGTTTCGTTAAAGAGATTTGTTGGAAATTTGGAATCTTCGTGACAATTCGTTCTTACTTCAAGTTTGTCCTTGTACTGTACTGACTACTGCATATATCAGACAAAGTTTTGTATCTTTCCGACCTGTGATCTTTTTATATTGTGCTCACTCTCACTTTTGCAGTGGTACATTTATATTGTTGCCTTAGATAACATTTAGACCTGTGCCATTTGGCAGGACCCTGATCTTGTGGTGGAGGCAATGTCTACAACATGATCATCTCAATCAACAAAACCATCGGCATCATTGTCAGTATCTTCCAGCGAACAAGCTCGATCACGAGCCACAGGTTCATAGTCTCTGAGTTCTTATGGTGAAATGAGAAAAAATAAACAAGTTCCGATACCAAAATATTGTACAAAAAAGTCTGGTTATATTTTATTGTTTTTGAACTTGCTCCCTAATTCCATGGAAACACTGTTTTTGATGCGGGATCAGCCAATAGAACCTCTGGGCCTTCCGCAACTTCTGGTTCAAGTCCAAATGCTATCCGTTGGGATGGACAAACTATACATTTCTATCATGCAATATACTCATAATCACACAATATGTTTTATTCACAGACTTTTGATTGTTGATTAGTCCGTAAAATCTTCAGAAACGTGATCGAAGATGTAACCTTACCTGTATTTTCTCTTCTACATTCTTTCTAATAGCTGTTGAAGCTCATTTATCATGCCCCTTGGACTGCTGGTTATCATCAAAGTGTATGCGTTAAGATCGGGAGGAATGTTAATCCGCTAGTTGACCAGTATTGTCCGTTCTTCAGAAACTCGGTTTCTGCTGTTCAGAGGTGGTGGTTAAGATAGAGATATTCAGAGAGGACAGTACGATGGAGAATGACAAAAGAAACTAACTTTAGATTTTGCTGAGATACAAAGGTTCTTAATTGATCAAATCTCGACTTAAACAATCTCTCAACAACTTTCTTGCAGTTGTTCTTTTGTTTCCATTAATGGGTACTGAAGTTGTCACTAGATATGAGGGACATTGGAACATGTTCAGGTTATGGTGTTTACCTGCTACTCTGATGCCTAAATATCATGTGTTTTAATAGCCACCTAAGGCAAGTGTTTCTTGTGGGTATGTAGCCTTATACGATGGAACCTTTTCTTCAAGTATTATGGTCTTATTCTATTCTTGGTTGAACTCAAATAAGCACATTTTCTTGATGAACAAATTTAAGTTAGGAGGTTGCGTCAGATTAGATAGGATTGACAATAGAAAAGACAATGAATTGGATAAGACTTGAATTTTTTAAGGTTATGCCAAAAAAGTTATAAGCTTAAATACTTAGGTCCGAATATAAGTTTGATCAGATTTTTTGTAATTCTTCAGGGTTATAAAAACTTATATGTTTAGTTTGAATATAATCGGATTTAAATTCTTATTTTCATGTCGTTTGTAATTATAACAATTATTATTTATTTAAATTACTTTACACATCTTAAATCATTAGTTAGTGTTAAAAAGTTGTTAAGTAATATTTGTTATAATGATTATAAAAAACTATTAAAATAATAGTTATTTGATTTTTAATTTATTATTATGTTATAGAGTAATTTATTTAAATTACATAATTTGTTGTAAATTTAATTTTCATAAAATTAATAAAAATGTAGAATCCCACTTTATGAAGATTAAAAAGAGAAAAAAATCATAATTTTCAGAAAATTAGATAAGGACAAAGTCAAGTAGGAAAATATATTTCTCTTCACTAAAACTGTGACGTTTTATGGAGAACGGAGATAGGGAAATATGTAAGTAAGACTAGGTCGATGACTAAGAACCACTCAGAATTATTACATTGACTTTGAGTCTTCGTGTGAAAGAAACTAATTATGATGTAATAATAATCTTTTAACTAATAAAAATACATTTTAATTTATTTAAAGTAGTATTAAATAACTATTATTTTACAAAAAATTATTATAACTAATATCATTTAAATCATACTCCACACTTATATGAATAATTTAAATAATATTAATTATAATGATCACTAAATAGTAATTCTCTTTTCTTTATTTTAATTATTTATAAATAAGATAATAATAGAGATAGAAAAAGACAAGACACAGCCTTTCTTAAAATTTAAATAATTTGAATCAAAATTATTAATTTTATATTTAATTAAATCTTTTTTTAAAATCTAAATATCTCCAAAAAAAATTTACGTGGTTCAAATCAAACCGATAGGTATCATAAATATCTACTTCCCTTCGAGCCCGCCCTATAAATACGACTCCATCTTAAGCTCTTCTTTTTATCTCCAAAATGAAAGTATATGTCATAATACTATGCCTTCTCTTGGCTTTCGTTGTCTTCTCTCCTCCTGACTCTGCAGCTGGAGCAAGAAGAGTCCCTGGCAAGTGTAATGTTACTTACTTACTTTCATCTATTTTACTTGAGAAAATTAATATTACATATTACGATTTATTAAAAAAAAATATATGCATATCTTTTATTGTAATATTATTAATGATAGAAATAATTTAAAAAACATATTCTATTACTGTTAGGCAATAATTCATATATTGAGTTAAAAATATAAGTTTATGTTTTTATGATTTTTGAATATTTCATTTTAATAAAATTAAGAAAATAAAATTTTCACTAGCTAATTTTTTAAAATTATTATTATTTTAAATCTTTTTAGTATTAATTTTTTTGAGATATTAATTATTCAGGATCATTAAACTCTTGCGTGAATATTAATATATTATAGAAAATATATTTATATATTTCATCTTAAATGATAAAATATTAATGATAAAAGTGCTTTAAATTATTAATAACACTTATGAAAAAATTAAAAACTATAAAGAAATAAATGTTCAAACAAAACTAAATTCTCAGATAAAAGTTAATATAATATTACAAAATAAAGAATAATAATAATAATTATTATTATTATTATTTTATGCACTCTCTTTGTATTATTACCATCAAAGTTTGCTTAATTTGGAAAATATATGTTTTTATGCAAATCGTGAAGCTTATGGAGCGGTACGAGGGAAAAGACCACCATTCAACTGTGGCCGCGGCCGGAGATACTGTGTCCCCCCAAAGAACCCCACTCCGCCGAAGAAATCCTGTAACCCTTACAAGCGCAATTG
>JAOTAY010000001.1:27801793-27841102 GCA_025629805.1 Erythroxylum baracoense
CATCATATTAGTATTTTTCATATAATATGTATGAATTTTATTATTTAATAAATTAAAAATATCTATAATTATAGTATAACACATATATGATATATAGTAGTTATATACTAAAAATATTAATTTAATGTGACTCTTTATATTCAAAAACTTAATATTATGGTCTTTTTAAATATAAACTAATATTATAAAATTAAATAAATATTACAAAGTTTAATTAACCCCTTTTATTATATTCTTCCAAACTTCACGACATAATTGCACGATCAAAAAAAGTTAATTTTGAAAACACACAGAGCAAAGTAGAGAATAAAGTGCAAGGGAATATTTTCATTAAGCAAATAGTTAACTTTATAAGCTCAAAAAATTAAAAAAAAATAGTTGATAAGTTATTTGCCAAACACCTCTCAAATTCCTGACCATATGCTCGTTGATAAAACTTTGGATAGCTCATGAAATTGGAATTTATGAGCTGACCTTGATGGATGGAGATAGTTCATTAAACAATGCCATCTCCCACTAATGAATGATTGATCGATTAAACCAATTAAAACGACATATAAAACGTGTAAAAGGGACAAATCGTATACTAAAATCACAACTTGCATGGCTTATTAATTAAATAACCGATTTTTATAAACTAAATTAAACCAGTTAGTTTTCAATTAAAAGTCTCTTTTTTTAATTAATTCCTAATTTTTTCAATAGGCAAAACTAGTCTTTTTCTTATATCATATTTAAAATTCTTCAATTAAAATGAATCTTTATTTTAATTCGATTTTATAATACTTATTAAACTTTTAAACATTTAAATCTATTATTTTATTGGTCAAATATATTAATAATTTATCTTAAAAGTATAATAATGCAAAATTAGCTCCTAAGTATGTAAAAACTGAATATTAGAAAGATGCGGATATATAACCATTTTATAATATTTTATGCACTTAAATAACTAATGCATAAATATAAATATATTTATTATTCGTGAACATTAGGAGAATCGTTTTTGTAGAATACCTTGTAAAATAAATAAAATAGCTTAAATTATTGTCTCCTTTCTTCTTTTAAAAAGTACAAATGATTAAAGTAACGTAATCAAATCTCCTATGCTATTTTCCTTGTGTTCTTATATGCCAAATAACATTTAATCATATGATAATTAAGAAAGAGAAAAATTAAATGACTGAAATGTTATTAGCACATAGAGCGTAAGAAAAGTGGTACAGAAGATTTGAATCCATGAGTAAATCGTCACGCGACTGTAGTTTATGACTTTGGCTTATCACCCTAAAACAGTGTCTTAAATATAAAATCCGATTGGATTGTATTACATGCAAAAGAGAGAAGAAACTCTCTTTGTCATCTCAGATTATACGCAAACTCGATAAGAAAACTAAAACACCAACACATGTGCACGCCAATATTGACAAAATGTGATTGATTTGGAATTAAATGAGTTACTCAAAGAAAGTGAAAGGTATATGAAATGTTGAGGAATGTCTACTCAATTTTTTTTTTTTTTGAAAGTAAGGAATGTCTACTCATGTACACATATAGAGGCACGAATTAATGCTAATCAAGAATACGACCTCCTTAGGTGGCACAAGTGCCTCTTTTGTTTTTTTTCATACCGAACAATGGATCAATAATATGAATATCAATTATTTATTCTAATTAGTGGGATGTTTCTTTTGTCCAACATATGGAATTTCAATAAAATTATTGCCTTGTGAAAGGCTTTTTATAATTATTTTTAAATTTTGATATTTTAATTTATTAAATAATAATTTTATACGTGATATAAATATAATATGTGGTTTAAAAATAATAATCTGCTATAGTTCACAGCATAATCCACTTTAACAAAAAATTTAATGTCGAATTATCTTTGTTAAAATTTAAAAATTAGAGGATTTTAATGTCACTTTTAAATTTTAAGTTGTATAACGTAATTGAATGAAGTTTAGAATTTTTTTATAATAATCCTAATTTTTATAAATTTTCGGGTGTCATTCTATTTCTAACATAAAAGAAAGGGATTTTAATATTTAATATTCTATAAGGATTGAAGGTATAGAAATATGAATTCCATTTTGAGGTTTGAACTCGTAAATGCAAATAAATAATAAGATAGTTGCTATTATTATTCATAATATTTTATTATACTTTAATGTTATTAAAATTGTATTAATAATATTATAAATATTTTTATAAATTTTGAATAAAAAAGTTTTAAATGTAATGAATTTGCAATATTATAACTAAACTATTTAAATTTATTAGACTATGATGTAATCTTAAAAACAATTTTTAAAAATATTAGTTAAATACGTGACTTATGCTTAAATAAACTAGTACTGTTGTCCATATCACTATTTTTATATTTTATTTAAGATGAAAAATACTATTTTAATAATATTAAAAATTTTAATATGAGTAGAGTGTAAAGTCCATTAATAAGAATTGAGCTTGAGTAAATCATTGTTAGTTGACCCTTACCACTTATAAACCATTTAAAATTTTCATGTTTAATCAATATGAGATATTCTAACACCTCAAGTGCAAGTGGGATTAAACATCCAATTGTCACTTGAAATAAACGCAGTGGTAACTAGACCAGGCAGCTGGGACTAAACATCTAGACGGATAACCAAGAAATTAATAATCCGGACCAAACATGCTTTAATATCATATTAAAATTTCTAATATGGGTAGTGTAAAGTTCATTAACAAGAATTAAGCTAGGGTCAATTATCGACAAAATGACTAAAACTAATCATTTAAATAGTTGAGACTTATCCTTTGACTTTTCATGTTTAGGCAATATAGGATACATTAACAAAAATATAAAATAGTAAAAAAAAACGGTAAAAACTTTAGTTAACATATTTATCGGACGTCCATATCTAAGTTCTAGGTTCTAGCCCCTTTGCTTCAACATGAATGCTCTCTTCCCTTGTACTCCTCTGCCCTACATAAAAAACGACGCCTAGACCAATTTGTCAGTTTCGAAAATGCGACGAAACAATAAAGGATTTGCATGTTTTTGTGTTAATTTTAAGAAACCCCACAATGAACCTACACATAATACAATGAAACATTAGACCTGTATAAGGACAACCTATAGCTTCAATAAAAGCAACAAGAAGCCAAAAAGGAAAGATATGATTCAATGGAAAGATATACGTAATCAACAAATCCTACATTTGGCCTCTTCGTAACCATGTAAAACGTAATAATTAAAATTTTAATTTAATCAATTTAGCCGAAAAAATGTAAACTTCTGAACTGTTTTACTTAATTTTTAACTTTTTCATTTAATTTAATTTAATTTTTTATTTTAAAATTTTAATCAACTTTTATAACTAAAATAAATAATAAATTTTTATTTTATTTCTTATTTTTAAAATTTTAAACATTTTTATTTAATTATATTTTAAATTCTTTAATTTTATTTAATCTTAAACTGATTTTATGATAGTTTAATATCAATTAAATCCTTAAATTTTAAAATTTTATATTATCAATTTAACTTTCAGTCTAAATTTAAAAGTATTATTAAATTGTTTGATTAAATTCCCTGTAAGGACAATATACATTCTTCTAATTTAGTGATGTCCAGTATCCAAACTAATGTTTAAATTATTATTCAAAAAATATGATGTTAAAATTGTTCTTTATTTTTTAATTATCGGTGATGCTCTTTATCTTTTTCGTGATAAAAATATATTGACACAGTGTCCCCTGAAATAAGTTTAAAAAACCATACCTTGTAATCTTTGAACCTAAGATTTGTTATATAATTTAACTTTATTTTAGGAATAATATACAAATTAGCCCTTAATTTTTCATTAAAATTTAAATAAACACCTTATATTTCAAAATTTATAAGCTAAAACTTTAATGTTAACTTTTATTGATATGAAACTTAAAAATAAAATTTTTAAAAATCTTATAAATAAACCCCTATCCTTATTATTATTAATTAATAAATTATTCCTACCCAAATATGTCGGTAAACATATATTAATATTAAGAATCAAATTACAAACATTAAAATTTTAAGAGTTCATTTACTTTTTTGTTAAAACCTTCAATTTGTACTTTTAGCTCCTGCTTTCTCTTTTTGGGTCTCGTCGTTCAAGTCAATGTATCTCCTGAATTTGACTCCTTATGCCATTCATTGAGGTCTTAACAGGAATTAGACAAATTCCAAGGAGCTGGTTCAGTGCCTGCCTGCATTCCAATGACCAAAGCTTCGACTTAACTGTGTCAGGACTCAGGACCATCTCATCCCTTACAGCCTACATGCAAGCAAGTTTATTGCTGAAGGACCATATATATTAATTTTTTGCACGCAGATCAACGGACATGACCTTGCACGTATGCATAGTTATGGCTGTTTTAAGTTTTAACCCCTTTGTGTTCTATGCATCTTATGCGTCGAGACTCTCAAAGGACAGCTTTCGCCGCCATTCTTATTAATTTCCTGTACTGCTTAGGCAGTAATTTCTTGGAAACAAAAAACAAATCGTCCATTGAAATTCGTTTTCTATTATTAAAGTAGGCAAAAATATGTTTATTTTATCTTTATATTATGCCCTTTTATTTTAAAAATAAACTTATTATGCCTTTCACTATTTATCAAAGAAGTTTACAGTTAAAAAAATATTTTTATTTATTATTTTTTATTGTTATCTTCGGTCTCTCTTATGGTAAAAAAAATTTATGAATTATCCAAATTATCCCGGGTTATTTTGAAAAGAATGACTGAAAAAACAATTATATTAAGAAGATAAATGAAATTAGAGAGAATTATTTCCGGTCTTTTCTTTTTTTAATCTCGAAATAAACATATTTAATAAGATTTGAAAAGGTTTGAAGGAAAAGAAACTTTTTTTAAGAAAATGGCATTTTTACTTAATTTTTGTTTTAATTTTTCCATCAATTTACTGTTACGAAGTATAATTGTGAAGACAATGGTATTTTTAATAATTTTATTTATTTATTAAATATCAAAATGTAATCCATATTTAAATAATTTTTATTTTTAAAATAGAGAGTATAATGAAATAAAGCAAAAAGTATAGAGGTTTAATGTATTTTAGTCAACAAAAGATTAAAAGAATATTTTTATCCAAACAATACAACATGTATAATTGTGATTATATCATTATAATTTGGGAGTAAAAAAGTCTTTTTAAATTTTAAACTTCTTTAACTAGTTGTCAAAGGGAGTAATAAGTTTATTTTTAAAATAAATGGAACGTAATGTATCAAGGGATAAAACAAGGGATTAAATTTATTTTTGCTTTAAAAATATTAAAAGAAAGAAAGATAATGAAATATTAAAACTATCTTTAAACTTACGAGATATTGTATTTTTGGCCACTCTCTCGTATTTGCTAGAATTTCCACTCATACTATTGATGTAACTAAACGTAAGTAATCAATAAGTAGTTGTGGTGTCACTTTCAATTAATATTGCCTAAAAAGGCATTTAAGCATACCAAGTCCAAATCGAATTTATCATATTATTTTAAATTATTAATTTATTTAAATATATAATTTATAAATTAGTATATATAACTAATAATTAATTTATTACACGCTATATCATTATTAAAAAAACCGAGGACAATATAAGTTCTTTACTAGAGTAAAACTCTAAAATCTTTCATCATTTGAGTTGAAATGATATGATTATTAGAAAAATGTGAGTATTTATTACATTTTTTATAATTTGAGTTGGGCTTTTTAGTCGGAGCCTAAAGTTAAAGTTCAAAAATTATAAAAAAGGACCTCATTTTTTATTTTTAATTAAAAATAAAAAATATTTAGTCGAGTTTTTAAATTAAGCTCGGTTCATTGTCAAATCTAATTATAATCCAAATGTCACCAAAGAGTCGTGCTTTTGTCTTTAATGTCGTTCAACAGAGAAAAGTGGGCTCTTCTTCTTTTAGCTTTCTTTTTTCCCTTTTGATCAGACAAGTAGATTCACCTCATTCTCACACGCATCTGAATTCCGGTACATTAGTTACAAGTGACAATAAAATCACGACATAAATGAAGAATCTTTATGTTTTTTTCTTGCCAAGCTTACTAGACAAACTGACAAAGTTGTACAAGCAAAGTCAATAGTACAGTTCTGTGGTGATTCTCTAGGAATTACAGCCCACAGAACTCTGGTGTTACTACAGTGTAAACAAGTTGCATCCTAAGTAAAAAGAAATTTGAAGGATTTTTTGTTGAAATAAAAATGGAAAAAATAGGTGGAGGCTGAGATTAAAAAATTAATTATAAAAAATTTTCAAAGTTTATTTAATTTTGCAATTATAGCTTAAACTTTCAATTTTTTAAAATTATAGCTCGACGTTAGTGTTTTACTTTTTCCTTTCAATTTTCAGATTACGTAACCCCGACTCTCTCTCACTGAAGATATCGGGTAAAAATGAAGAGCTTATTCGTGTAATGTGCTGCAATGTGAGAGTAGTTTGAACGATGGAAGAACAAACAAAAAATAAAGGGTTGAGAGTGTGGAAAGAACAAATAGATAATGAAGGTTTAGGGATGATTAAATTGATTTAGGAATTTCATTTTTAACAACGACGTCGTTTCATTAATCTTTATTTATTATGTTAATTTTGGTTAATAAGTATTAATAGTCAGGATTTCTGAAACATGTAGTAAGTCACATCAGGAAACTTAACTTAAACACTAATGTCGAGCTAAAATTCAAAAAAATTTAAAATTTAAGCATTTTATTGCCACTTTTTTAAATTCAGGTTAGAATTGAAAAAATTGAAATTTTGAGTATTTTATTGTCACTTTTTAAAATTTAGGCTATAATTGCAAAAATCGAGCAAAGTTTGAGATTTTTTTTATAATTAACCCAAAAAACAACAATTTAGTAAATAAAGCGTGGTCTAAAGAAATCTAATAGTATGTAGCCTTATCCCTAACTAGCAGAGAGATTATTTTGAAAAAATTTACAAAAAAATTGAAGGAATAAATTGGAAATTTTACTAACCTAACTTCTCTTTTTAATTGCTAGAAAGCTTAAACTCCTAAAATAGACTAATTTTCATAAGCATATTAAATTATGATTATTTTTAATTATATAAAAAATATATTATTTTATAATTTTAGAAATTTTCAAAATGATGTATGTAATCTTAAATAATATCGGTACTATATTATATTAATATTAAAATTATTAACACGAAACTCCAGCTTAATTTTAATTATTTTAAGAATTATTAGTGGTCATCATTACAAAATAAAGATATTTTTATTTTTATTTTTTATTATTTACAATAATAATAACTACTAATAATTACATAAATTGACTACAAAATATTTCACTTTTTGTAATTTCCATTTGAGGTAGTGCCTTTTTCCATTCAGGCACAACAGGGTAATGTGCATGTGCCTTCTTTCTTCCATTTCCCTTCTTAACTACATTAGTTATGTCCTTCCTCTCTAGTTTCCATGGCAATATTGTCCAAATCATTTACAGGAATAAATCATCTGTTAATATCAGATACTGCATTGACTTCTGCTAATGCAAACATAACGTTCATTCCTATGTTAGGTCAAAGCTTTTTCTGGTTACGTGCTTTGATTACCTATGGTGTAAGGAGTAGGGTCCCTTTGCTTTGTAGGGTAGTGCATGGTCCATCATCTTTCTCAACATATGCCTTTGTTCAATTCAAAGGTCTATAAATATACACACCTTGGGGAGTGGGCTTGGAGCTTTCTCATCATCATCAATGGCTGTTTTGATGGCTTTCACGGTGGTGGCGGTTCTCTTGTTGCTCTGTTTTTCCTCAGCTTTGTTGAAATGGAACGAGTTGATATACAGGACTAAAGGGTTGCCTCCAGGTACCATGGGTTGGCCAGTTTTTGGAGAGACCACTGACTTCTTAAAGCAAGGTCCAAACTTCATGAAAAATCGAAGAACCAGGTGATTGTTTCTCTGTTCTGTTCTTAGTTAGTTCCCAGAGTCTCTGTTCCTGTTTTTCTTGTTTTTGCTATAGGTTCTCTCGTTGATTAATCTTATATGTAGGTATGGGAGTTTCTTCAAATCCCACGTTCTTGGTTGTCCCACCATTGTTTCTATGGATCCAGAGCTCAACAGGTACATATTGATGAATGAAGCAAAAGGGCTTGTTCCTGGTTACCCACAGTCCATGTTGGATATCTTAGGCAAATCCAACATTGCAGCAATTCATGGCCCTACTCACAAGCACATGAGAGGAGCTCTGCTGTCACTCATTAACCCCACCATGATCAGAGAACGGCTCCTACCAACCATTGATGAGTTCATGAGAACCCATCTCAGTAACTGGAATAACCAAATCATTGATATTCAGCTCAAAACCAAAGAGGTAAAAAATGATTTTTGTCAGTTTTGAGCACAAAGTCCTTGAACTGATCCAAGCTTGAGTTCCTTTTTTTCCATGCAGATGGCATTTCTCTCATCATTTAAGCAAATTGCTGGTACTAGTTCCATCCCACTCTCTCAATCATTCATGCCTGAGTTCTTTAAACTGGTTTTGGGGACTCTGTCCTTGCCAATTGACCTTCCTGGAACAAATTACCATCGTGGGTCCCAGGTAAAATTTTCACATCTGCAATTATATAGTCTATGTTTCAGGATTTGTTTGACGTTGCGGAGTTACACAGGCTAGGAAGAACATCGTAAGCATGTTAAGATCACTAATGGAAGAAAGAAGAGCATCAAGAGAATCGCACCAAGACATGCTCAGTTTCATGATGAAGAGTGAAGAGAACAGATATAAGTTAACAGATGAAGAAATAATTGATCAAATAATCACCATCTTGTATTCGGGTTATGAAACTGTTTCAACTACTTCCATGATGGCTGTCAAGTACTTGCATGATCACCCAAGAGTTCTTGAAGAACTAAAGGTAGAACACTTCTTGTTCTGATGTAACTTTGAACACCATTAATGCAAGGTTTCTGGTACTAACTACAAATGTTTGCAGAAAGAGCACTTGGCAATTCGACATAGGAAAAAACCTGAAGATCCAGTTGATTTCAGTGACCTTAAATCTATGCATTTCACTCGTGCAGTAAGAGAACTTTTAAGTCTTCCTTTAGACAAAAATATCAGAAAGTATATACGATAAAACTTCCATTTTCTGGTTTCACTTGATACAGGTAATCTTTGAGACTTCAAGATTGGCTACTGTTGTTAATGGGGTACTGAGAAAAACCACCAAGGAAATGGAACTAAATGGTGAGTGATGATCATATGTTCCTGTCAAAATAGCGACTGCGAGTTGTACCGAAATAAAAAAATCTGTACCCTTTTTGTTGCAGGATTTATCATTCCGAAAGGATGGAGAATCTATGTCTACACTAGAGAAACTAACTATGATCAATATTCATATCCTGAGCCATCGACCTTCAATCCCTGGAGATGGCTGGTTAGTAACCATTAAAGGAACAGTCCTTTCTTTGCCAATTTAGGAACACATACACACAACTAAGAGAGCCCTCCAGAGTCTGAACTAGATGTGCTATGGTTGTAAATGCAGGATAAGAGATTGGAGTGTCAGAACAATCTTTTCATTTTTGGAGGAGGCACAAGACAGTGCCCTGGAAAGGAACTAGGAATAGCAGAAATTTCAACTTTCCTTCACTACTTCGTAACTAGATACAGGTAAAACATTAAAGTCTCTCACCAACTTAAAAGAAAAGCAGGAAACTGTGAAAGTGTGAAAGTGTTTTGATCATTTACTAACTCTGCAGATGGGAAGAAGTTGGAGGAAACACACTTCTTAAGTTTCCAAGAGTTGAAGCTCCTAATGGACTGCACGTTAGAGTCTCGTCGAACTAAGCTAGCCCTGTCTGTGCATGTACTGATGTACATAAGAGTTATAGGGTAAAATATGTAAATATCTATTTTGAAGTTCAAAAAATTAAGAAATTTTTAAAAAACTCCTGGTATTTAAAATGTTTGAAATTTTTTTAGTTTGAATTTTTTCAAAAAAATTTAATCTCGCAAACCTCGTTAAAAAAGTAACGATGAAATTTATGTAGCATGAACATGTGTTTGTTACAAATATACTAATTTAACTCTTTTGTTAAATTTAATTTGAACAAATTAAATTTGACTTAGAGTAATAATTTTAGTAAATTATAATAAATTATTAATTTTAGGAATTAATAATTTTGATTTGAATTAAAGTGTTGGGTTTAATATAGGCAGTATTTGATTAGTATAACTTTAATGTTTATGTTAGGTATGACAATAGATTGAGTCGGGGCTTTCGGAGCCTGGACTAGGCTTGAGGACCAATTAGATCTAAAGTAGGGTGCCCAAGCTCGAGCCTATTGGTCCTGAGGCAGCTTGACTTGAGCCTGAGCATGAATTTTTTACAAAATTAAAATGCAAAATGATATCATAAATAAAACGATATCATTTTGCTCGTAAGAATCATACTTAATATTTTAAAAATCTGGACCCAAGGTCCAGTCAATTTGGGTCTGAACCATTGATTTCATGTCAGGTTTAGGTCCAATTGTCATTCCTTGTTTATGTTTCATATATTTTGTCATTATATTTAAATAAAGCTTAAGAAAAATGAGTTTTTTTAAAATTAAAAATTAGAAGAGATTTTTTTAAGAATCTTAAAGATTAATTTTAAAAAAAATTTAAAAACTCCTTTAATTTATCTTTTTTTCTTAATTAAATAATTTATATTAATAGATCAAGATAATATCTAACAAAATATAATGACCACTCAAATATTTAGGAATGTCAAAGTAATTTTGACTAATATTTTAGTGCATGCTTGTAACATATCACTCTCATACAGCATAATCACGAGCCTATCAGGGGATATTCGAGAACATATTAGGAAAATGATACATTCGAACAATCAAATTAACTAAATCTTAGACATTTATCATATCATAGGCATTTAAAACATTCATTTCTTCTCATTTCTACCATACACATAAAAGGTCACATATGACATTATTATCATAATCGTTATCACAGTAGTATTGGTATGGCTTCATATGAAGCGCTATATGGTCAAAAGCGTTGATCGCCTTTGTATTGGTATGAAGAGGGCTTAGGGATGGTTGAAGACCCAGAGTTGATTCAAGGTACCATTGATAAGGTAAAATTGATCTGTAATAGGATCAAGACAGCTCAACACAGGTTGATACGGGACAGTAAATGAAATGAGCTCGGTATCTACATCGGATACAGAACAATAAATAGACACTCTGTCACAACAAAGTAAAATGAAAACGTAGTCACATATGCATTTGCATATATATAACTTTACGTGTATCATATGAATAATTGAGATGAATTAATGGAATGTTCTAAAATAGTGTTATGAAATGTTTGTATAAATGTTATACTTGTAATTGATGAAATATGACAAAATGTGATGTGAGATTTAATACTGAATTATGTGTTAAACTTCTTGAAATTGGTTATACACTTGACTTTGTGTTTTGTCTGGAGTGAACACGTTGATGATGATTCGCTCGCCAAGTTTACAAACTCATCAAATTTGCAATGTTGATTTTTAGGTACAAGGAAGTTCTAGCTAGTAAGGTAATCTAGTAGAAGTCTAGTACTATCATCTTGGGAACAATAATGACTTAGAGGTCTGGTCAGTTGATATCTGAAGAGTCTAGTTAGGATGTTTTGTTTAACTTCTCATTTCATATTAAACATTTTGTACGGAGTAAGAAACTCTCAAATGTTATATATATATGGATTGTAATATAACAATGTAAGTTTATGTTTGTGAATGAAATGGGAAAACTTGATCCTGTTGAATGCTTGTGATTTGTGTAATGCCTTAGTTAGTTAAAGTGATTGTTCTAATGTATCATTTTCGTAGGGTATGTTCTCGAATATCCTTTAGATGTTCGGGCATGTGCTTTATGGAAGTGATATGTTACAATGCTTTTTTCGTATAATTCAATTGTTTCATCTTACAATGTTCATACTAGACATAGAACGTAAAAATAATGTCTTCTAAATAGAGTTTAATCATATTATTTATCTATCATTAGTTATTGATTCAATTAATGATATTTGTTAATTATTTACAAACATTATTTCTCCTTAGTCAAAGATTTTTCGAATCAACACTAATTGATAACGATAAAACATTCTCCCTAATTATTTCAAAGTGATAAATCATACTTTGATCACTTAACCACCTCCATATAATTTGTGCTATATCCAACAACTAACAACTGAGCTATCATTGATTAAAGCAAGTCATAAGTAGTATAAAAAATATAGCAATATCTTTACAATATAACTTTGGAAAGTTCAAGTAAAAGAATTACTTATACAATCATCATTATGAAAATTTTTATAGACATATAAGTAATGTTCAACTGAATTTCTCATATTAAGTTAGTTTAATGAACTTATTATCTAACAAGCACAAAGACGTTTGTTTAAGCATCTTCATACTTTAGTTTATAAAATTGACTATTTCCTTTGTAAAAAAACACATAACGTATACTAATTTTGTTACGTTCTATTATTATCCAGCCTTAATAAAATAATAATTAAAAATAATTTAAGAATAATACATAAAGATAATATGAATCTTATAACCAACCTATTGACAGTAGAGCATAAACCATCACTTAAAACTATGTAATTCTCATATACAAAATTGTTATACTTATCTATCTAAATAAATAATTCATTTACTAATTATCACACAAATAATATATATAAAAAATGCATTGTCATCGACGTAAAGATTAGGAATTAAGATGCATTTATTTGTCATTAATGAATCCGCACGTAAAGTACGTGGAAGATCATTGCAAGTGAGTGGCGTAAAAAAGTCAAAGGTTTGGTAGCTTCCGGTAGTTTATGACATTTGGAATGAATTAAAGTCTCTCTAAAGTCGTGCAAGCCCGTCCACATACAAAGTCAATTTACTTGTATTGTTTACTGTCTTAAATATTCTCTCTCTCTATAGAGAATAAATTTAAGTGATTATTATCCAATCTTTTAAAAATTATAAATTTAATTAATATTAAATTTTTATAAAAGTGATTTATAATAAAGAGTAAATGAATTTAAAATTTTAAAAATTAATTAATTAATTAATTATAACTTATAAAAATCAGTTAATTTATAAAAATTGACTGATTAATTAATAAAATTAATAAAATTTTAATAATTATTATTGTTAAGGTAAACTAAATAAATATTTAATTCATTTAAATTTTTACAATTAAATTAATAGAATTAATTCAAATTTTTATTTATTGAACTTTTTCTAATATGTATAAGCTTGAATCTCTTCTCATAATTTTTCATCTAATACCTAATAAATAATCCATAGATTCTTCTTATTTTTGTTGCTCTTACGAAATAGGATTACATTTAAAATTAGTTATATATTTTTGTAAGATGAATACTATTCACTTATTAAAATAAGTAAATTTCTCCTTTTTTCATAAAATGAATAGTAGTTAAAAATGTAACCTTTTTTATTTTTTATTTTTAGTAAAGAGGTACTTTCATAAGTTCAATTGATTCCGAATGTGACATTTATTGGAATGTTTAGACCCACAATTACATGCGAAAATGAAGAAAGTGATTTAAGAAGAAAGAACACGACCTCCCATCTCATTGGAACACATGTCTCATTGCTTTATGGTTAATTCGCTGCTTTATGGTCAATTCACTTTTCTTACGGCGATGACCGTTGCTTTTATTCATTGCGGATTGAGATTTATTGGGGATTGTGATGCACGGTTAAAAGGAGTCAGAGTTCTTGATCTTTTTTGAATTAATTAGAAAGTAAATATGACAATGAGACCTATTGTTACATATTTTGGATTACACTTGCCATATGATATTGAGATTTATTATTATATGTTTCAAACAATGAGACTTATTTTTATTTAAAAAATAAAAATAACATTATATTAATATTGATGTGACATTTTAATCGATAAAAAATTAATTCCGTTAAACTTTTCATGCAATTAAAGCCTGCTTTTAATATTTTGAAAATAATTTAAACACTTTAAAATGTATTTTGTTTTAAACATTGAGGGTGATAATAAACTTTTAGCTTCTGCAAATTATTTGAAATTTTAATATTAAAATATAGCTTCTTATTAAATTTTTTAACGAATAATTATCTACATAACTTAAAAATATAAACAAAATTTTTAATAATAGAAATATTTTTATTCGTAATTTATTCTTTAACATTTTTAATTGGGACCTCGCTTCAAATTGGTTGTACCTAAGTTAAATATATATATTTTAATAATTTTACTTTATATTTTTATATTAATTTTCCAAAGTTTTACAAAATTTGTTTTCTTTTTTTCAATTTAAGAATTTTCTTAAATATTTTAAATAATTCCTAACAACAATTATAGGAAAGGAAAGAAATTATTATTTTTTATATAATTTCATATATACTTGATTGGATTATAAATTATCTTTTTTAAAGTTTATTTCATTCGGGTAAAATATAAAACTATAAATCTCAAATTCTTACGAAAGGAATGCCACTTACTAGCTTATTTGATCAGCATCTAAGATTTACGAGTAAAGAAATTTAAAAAGCCTCTTGTACCATCGAAGTTACAATTTTGATAAATGAAGAGTTACTCCTACCTTCAAATTCAATTAATATTTTTGGAACGGTTGGTTAATTTAATATAGAACTCCAACATTCCAATTAAATTCCACATTAGTTTAATCTAGACCTTATTTATGGTCTTAATCAATAATAAATCAAATATTAAATTCACCATTCTAATTACTCATATTATATAAGATATAGAAAATTATATTCATGTTTCAACTCTACTAAAAATCTTGTTGACTCGTAGAATTTGAAGAGATCAGTAGTACACAACCTTACTGTTAACTAATAGAGAAGTTGTTTTCGAATTACCCACAACAGAAAAAAAAAGAGAAAAATAATAAACAATAAATATTTAATAAATAAAATATAAAATAAGTAATAAATTAAAAAAGACAAAGATAGACAAAAAAATATTAAGTAGGAAAATGTTTAAGCTAATATTTTAACTCTAAAGAAAATAAAATTGTAATACTCCCTCAAAATTCATGAAATAACAAAGATTAATTTATTAATTTATCTATTAAACTAATAGATAAATTAATCAAGTTAATAATTATAAATTTCAATATTATGTAAAGTATAAGACCTTAAAAATCTAGCATTAGAAAATATTAATAGAGAATAGTTCACATCACATCTACTTTAACTATTTTTTGGTATACAACTTTAGATCAATCAAGATTTGGCTTTAAAATTCATAACAATAATGCATAAATTTCACTAAATAAGCTTAGATATATCCTTCTTTCCATACGTCTAAGCCTCTAAATAGGTATGTATGGTTCAATAATCTCTATATAACAAGGACCATCTCAAGAAAATAATCAAACCCTTCGTTTGAAAGATACTCAAATCGAGACTTAGACTAAAAAATTAAAAATATTTATATAATTAAGAAAAATAAAAGTAAATTTTAAAAAATAATGATTAAAAAATTTAACTAATTCAATCGGTTTAATTGTAAAGATTTTTAAGCGAGTAATTTTTTAATTTAATTTTCAATTTTTCTGTTCAATTTATTTTAATATTTTTGTTAAAAATATAGCATTTTATTAATATATCGATCAATTTTTATGAATTAATAAGTTCTTATAAATTAAAATAAATTAATTAATTTTTATTTAATAATCTTTTTTTTTAATTAAAATTTTTATTAATAAAGGTAATTTATTTCAATTATTTTTAAAATTTTTGAATTTTATTTAATTTAACTTTAAAATTATTGTTTTAAAACATTGAAAAAAAGAGAAAATCTAAAAACTAAAAAGTCTTCACACAGGACATCGACTTTGTGGCTTTGAACAAGTCCTGTTTCCTGCTGAGCACAGACACGTCTCCTACTGCAGACCTTCCCTTTCGCCTGTTTTGCGGGTCTGGCACGTGCCGTCTCGAACCATTCTTTATATAAACGACCACAGACCCATCTCTTCTTCTCTGCAAGCTTTCCATTTCTCGCTCTTTTACTCGCAAGATCGCATCTTTCTCTGTAAAGATCGAAACTTTCTCCTTCTCTGTCAAAATGGTTGAGCCTGCGACTGATACAAAGTCAGTGCCTAAGAACCCAAATCCACTGTTGAAGGATGAATTGGATATAGTGATTCCAACCATAAGAAACTTGGATTTCTTGGAGATGTGGAGGCCATTTTTTGAGCCGTACCATCTCATCATTGTTCAAGATGGTGACCCTTCAAAGATCATCAAGGTTCCTGAGGGTTTTGATTATGAGCTCTATAACAGGAATGACATTAACAGGATTCTGGGTCCTAAGGCTTCTTGCATCTCGTTCAAGGACTCTGCTTGTCGCTGCTTTGGTTACATGGTGTCCAAGAAGAAGTACATCTTCACAATTGACGACGATTGCTTTGTAAGTTCTACTGATCTATGATCTACTGGTATTGTGTAATTTTCATCTGGGTCGTTGTCTTTTTTCTCATATTTAGATCTTCAATTCCTGTTTTTAGATCCATGGGGTTCTGATCTGTTGGTCAATTCGGGCGATCTGGACATTTGATCTGTTTTTGTATGCCATAGTTTATGTTTCTAACCAATTCGGATGGCTAATTCCGTAATTGTGAAGGATTGTCATTGTGAAATACGGATCTGTAAAGTTTATACCTTTTCCATTACATGATACAATCCAGCGTACTAGAATGGAGAATTTAACTTAAGCATTACAGATCAGGGTTCCAGATTCTTATTCTAATTTCATCCAAATACATTCCAGCTCAAAGATACATGTTAACATGAACACAATCTGTTCATGTTTCCACATTATGATATGGACTTTACCCTACGATATAAGTGCTGGTGAAACCTGATTTTACATTTGATTTTCCAAGTTCTCTGCTAGCTTTTGCTAGCTTGGGGTGAGATCTAGCATTCCCTTTGTCTTATACCAACTGAGATGCATTTGTTCATACAATTCAAAGTAGTTGCTAGTGTAAAAAATGCCTTCTACTTCGCACATGGTAATGTGCATGTCTTGTTGTATCTACTTTGTTGTAGTATGAATGTGATGTACAGCTGTGAATTCAATTCTCTTTTATAACTGATTTGCGTTCTTTTTAGCCTAACTTGTTCTCTTTTCCAGTTGTGGGTCTCTGTCTGGGAATAGACAAAAAGTTATGCTACTGGATTTGAATTTTAAATGTCTTCCCTCCTGAATTTTGTTCACTTTTTTCGAAGTGTATGGTTGTTTTGTGTCTGCATAGGCATCATAGATCTTGGCAGGGATGGCCAAAAAGCTTTCACGATCACATGGATCAATCTGTTCCTTATGTTGGTGTTATATTTTGCTATTTCTGTTTTAGAAGGGACCCAGGAACGTTGATGATGATTTTGAAAAGATGATGAAGAAAAAGTTTTGCCTTTTTCAACATTCTCTTCAATCATCATATTCCATCTGAAAAATTGTATGTTAAGGGTGCTACCACTTTGATTAATCAAATCGTATAAAGCAACAATGGAATTCCTTTGCCCTTTCTGATAACAGCTCTACGAGTACTTTTGAATTGGACTTGTCCGAACCAGTCAAAAATTCTTCATCATTTCTTTGATGGCATCTTTTGTCTGGTCATAGCATCATTTAGTTTACCTGTGACCATCTATGCAATTACAGAATTATCTATCATGTGGGTATAATAATTTTCACTGTGATCAGGTTGCCAAGGACCCCTCTGGCAAAGCAATCAATGCACTTGAGCAACATATCAAGAACATTCTGTCCCCATCAACCCCATTTTTCTTCAACACTCTCTACGATCCATTCAGAGATGGAGCTGATTTCGTACGTGGATACCCCTTCAGTCTTCGGGAGGGTGTCCCTACTGCTGTTTCTCATGGCCTGTGGCTCAACATTCCTGATTATGATGCACCTACTCAGCTTGTCAAGCCACTGGAGAGGAACACCAGGTACATGATTAAGTTTTAAATAAAGGATTTGGCTTTGTCCCTATTTGAGCATCCTGTTGAAACTATCCTTCAAACATTTTTCAGGTACGTGGATGCTGTTTTGACTATTCCTAAGGGCACCTTGTTCCCCATGTGTGGCATGAACTTGTGTTTTGACCGTGACTTGATCGGCCCGGCCATGTACTTTGGTCTCATGGGAGATGGTCAGCCGATTGGTCGCTACGATGACATGTGGGCTGGCTGGTGCGTCAAGGTAAACATCATCTAATTCATTCCTTTAGTCAGTTGCCCATTTACGGATTTCAAACAAGGAAAATCCAATCTTAGCCAGTTCCTATTCTGATCAAACTTGCCAAGTTATGTTTTCTTGATATGGTGCATCTATCTCAAGCTAACATAGCATCCCATAACTTATGACTATTTGTAGGTCATATGTGACCATTTGGGACTAGGAGTTAAGACTGGTCTCCCTTATATCTATCACAGCAAGGCAAGTAACCCATTTGTGAACCTAAAGAAGGAATACAAGGGCATCTTCTGGCAGGAAGAGATCATTCCGTTCTTCCAGTCTGCCGTTCTTCCAAAAGACTGCACTACTGTTCAACAGTGCTACATTGAGCTGTCTAAGCAAGTCAAGGAAAAGCTTGGCAAAGTCGATCCTTATTTCGACAAGCTCTCTGATGCCATGGTCACTTGGATCGAAGCATGGGACGATCTCAACCCGGCCGGAGCTTCTGCCAAGGTTGCTAATGGCAAGGCATAAAAAATTTTCGGAAGTTTTTCTAATAGAGTTGCATTTGCAATTTTGACTAGTTGCAGACAGCAATATCTTTGTTAAGTTATCAAACTTATATTAGTCCATGAAGTTCCTAAATTTTAGTCATTACTCATTTGTATCCTTAATTTGATCAGTTATGTTGATGCTTGAATTTTCAGATTATGAGATGTATTGTTTACCTTAAAATTCTATTTACCTTCTTGAGTTATGTAGCTTTGAATGTGACATGCAACAAAGTAACTTTTGCTTTCCTATATTGTCTAGAAATGGTGGAAAACTGTTAAAGAACAAACATAGTACACAAGTAACACAACAAAAAAGCTTGGACCAATAGTCCAGGTGTGTTAGAAAAATAGGATAAAACAACGCCGTTGCCGGGGATCGAACCCGGGTCACCCGCGTGACAGGCGGGAATACTCACCACTATACTACAACGACTTGTTGACTGTGAAACGAAAATATCCATTTCTCAAGTAGTGTGTCTGACAAAATTTTGCTTTCGTCCAGACGTTGAAACATTGGCGTCCTTATCTGGTCCACCGTGAATTTATCTTATTCACCGATCACGATTCCCTCAAACACCTTCACTGCCAAACCAGATTAAGTGCTAAGCATGCTCGATGGTTTGATCGTACTTCAGCAGTTTGATTTTGTTATAAGTCATAAAGCTAGCAAAGAAAACCAAGTAGCTGATGCATTGAGTCGCCGGCCACACATCCTCACAATTTTCCATTCCAATGCTACTGGTTTTGAAGCTATGAAAATTCAGTATGCGGCAGATGACGATTTCAAAATTACTTGGTGTTCATTCTGGTTTTGCAATCAAAGATGGGTACCTTACTTGGCACTCTCGTATCTGCTTTCGAAAACGTTCCATGAGGGAATTCATTCTTCAAGAATTGCATGGTGGTGGTCTCGCTGGTCATTTTGGTTATGACAAGACTTTGGCATTGGTTGCAGACCGTTTCTATTGGCCTCGGTTACGTCATGACGTCCATAAAAATTGTTGATAGGTGCTGCATTTGTCAACTGAATAAGGGAACTAAACAACCTGCTGGTATTTATTTTAGGACTGCCCAAAACTCTCCGCCATCATGATTCTATCATGGTTGTGGTAGATCGGTTCTCAAAATGTCCCATTGTGTGCCTTGTAAGAAAACTTTTGAGGCATCTCACATTGCTACTCTTTTCCTCAAAGAAATAGTTCGTTTACATGGCCTTCCTGCTTCTATTGTTTCTGATCCGGATATGAAGTTTGTTAGCTATTTTTGGAAGACTTTGTGGGCTATTATGGGAACAAAGCTCTCTTTTTCCAGTGCCTTCCATCCCCAAACGGATGGTCAGACCGAAGTGACAAATCTTAGTCTTGGAAATTTACTTCGTTGTCTAACTCAAGAGTACACAACCAGCTGGGATTTGGTTCTACCACAAGCTGAATTCGCCTACAACAATTCTGTCAATCGTACTACGGGAAGCACACGCTTCTCCATCGTCTGTGGGTTTAATCCTAGAACGCCACTTGACGTCAGTCCCCTTCCATTGCCTTCTAGAGTCAGAGAAGCAGGCATGGATTTTTGTAGTTACATCACTACGCTACATGACGATATTAGAAGGCGAATAGCAACCAATACTGAAGAATATGCTGCTCGTGCTAATTTGCATAAAAAAAATGTCCAGTTCAATGTTGGCGATAAAGTATTGATCCGACTTCGACCTGATTGGTTCCCTCCGGAAAGTTGGGGTCCAATGCGTATTTGATTGACCTTCCAACAAAGTACTCTTTTAGCCCAATCTTCAATATTGAAGACCTGACATCATACAAGGGCCTCGAAGTTCATGAACAGTGTGTACCTATGGATTCAGCTCCACGCATCCCTGTAACCCCTTCATATCACGACAATGTGGATGCCCTTCTTGACCATCAGTTTGTATCTAGAAGGAGAGGGGGATACTACAAGTTCTTAGTCCGTTGGGCCAAAAAACCAATTTCTGAAGCTGTGTGGTAACAGGCTCACGAGATTCAACGTCTCAATTTCACAAAACTTGCCGGAGTCGAGTTTCAGTGGGGAAGGTATTGATGCATTTTGAAGGTGTCACTGCAGGTGACCATGCATGAAGCCACACATCCTCTGTTCTGTTATTTCCCTCGCTTATAGGAATTGCTTGTGGTGGGTGATTCTTGAATATGTCATGTTTTAGTGGAAACATCCCACGTAGTTAGAAGTTAAGTTCCACATTTGTTAAGTTGCTTATTTGTAGGAATTATCAAGTTGTAATGGCTATATAAGCCCCAAATTGCAGTAATGAAAGGAAGTTGTCTTTTGAAAACCCATATCAATTGTCTTAAAGAGTGATTCTGGGTCTCTTGGGAGTGATTTCCAAAACCCTTTTATGATTACAGTGAGATATTGTTTTCTAAAAGTTTTTATCTCAACTTGGTTTGCACCACGTTGGCTTCTGAGTACAATGAAAATGACACCAAAACTATTCTCTTCACAACCCACCACTTATAAGCCGAAATGGTAACCACAAATGAAGTTTAAACTCTTTGCTTCGACTCTTTCAAGGAAATCAAACTGAGACAAAACGATATTACAACTTCAGTTTCACAATGTTCTTCACAATGGATAGAAGATGTGTGAATAATCAGCTTCACGACACATTCATCATGTCGACGGGCGATATACAAAAGATTCTGATAAATGAAAATGATCAACTTGTATTTGCATAGTTAATCACATTTCAATAAGAAAAGTATCATCTTCCGTAACTCAAAACTGGTTGGCCGAAACTTTGCTTCTAGATATACCAGAATCTGGATTTGACAGCAATGACATTTGGCTGATCTTTGCAAGCTATGCAGAACCTCTTAAGCATGAAGGAGACTAAAGAAGAATTGGTGAGAAACAAGTCCGGTGACTATGAAGTTGAAGTAAGATTTGCTGTATCCTCTGTCTTTTGGCGTTTGGCGTCAGGTTCTTCACCATTTTCGTGGCTAAGATGCCCATTTACTACATCCGGACCCAAAAGAGAAATGTGCTTGTCAGTAATTTGACGACCTGCCCTTAGTTTTGGTCCCCAGTGTCTTTCAGGATTTGGAAGGAAACGTGCAACCTTCTTGGCTTGTGCTTTGCTAAGAGAAGCAACTGCACGAGCAAAATTTGCCTGCTCACAAGAAGGCAGAAAGAGAACAAGCCACTCATTAGGATAATACAAATTGCTGTACACGTGTGGAGGTGCGAGTGGCTCATGTTTTCCACTTTCCACCAAGTGGCAATAACCAATTTCAAAGAAAAAATTTGAAGAAACTAAGGAGGTGTGATGTACTTGTAGAATTGGTTCTTTGGCAAGTATCACGCTTCCTGGCTGATCAGGTGCTTGAGCTTTTACTGGATGATTTTTGACCTATATGAAAAAAAATCATACACCTGATAATTCAAAATACATTGGCTGCAGGAGAAAACAGTTTCGAGAAATTTTAAACAGTGGAAGGAATTGTTACTCCAAGAATTTATTTGTTTTTATGGAAAGAAAAATAACAAAAAATAAATGAAAAAGTGAGGGGATGACTCTTTACCCAGCATCTCATAATATCCCAAATGACATGCATTGGAGCGTCTGATTTAAGCCCTAGTGGATTAACATGGGATCCAGATATACGGTAACCGGCATTTATCACAGCAGATCGGAAAATTACCGCTGAAGGGGAAGTGCATTTTAGTGTAGCACAAAGGTTGTGCAAACTCAGAAAGAGTGGTACATCAGGCAGTTCCTGCATCAACGAAAGCATGGAACTAATAAGAAGATACAGTTTAGTGTGTCATCCACTAGTGAGACTGGAATTATATTTTCATAGACAAAATCCAGAGGTCAATACTAAGGCTGTTCTGCCCCGTCAATCAAACATAACTTTGTAATCTTTTTCCTTCAACTTTTGATTTGGATTGGCCAAAGCCAATATTTTGTAAAAGGCCAAGGAGCTGAACTTTCAGCTGACAAAGCAAAGTATAAGAAAATACCTCAGATATTGTTGTGAGCACAGCTGAGATGCGATCATAGGCAGGATAACTATCCTTCATAGATTTCACATTTTCTAATACGGAAGTCACCCACTCTTGATCATGAATCGGGGCAGACCATATAGGCCCTCCCATGTTGAATTTCTTCCCACAGTCGTTGCACTCTTGAGGAACCACAGGACCAAACCCAGGTAGATATCTTACGCTGTTATTCTGAAAGGTAAACCAGAGGACAAATCATCATCACATTTTTCACATCAGAATGCAGGTAAGAAAACAAAGTTGTGATACAATATGGAAGTAAGTTGATTAATTCCAAATGCTTTTATGCTGCATTTTTACCAGACTATAAATATAATTCTTAATCAATCACCAAATACAAATTTGCTTGGTTACCAGGTTAAATGTTCAACAAATACTAAAAAATCAATATGCTTCTGCCCTGTACAAAAAGTTTACTAAAAAAGTTATAAGTGCAAAAGCCAGTCTGAATTAAACACACAGCGGATAAAACAACAAAATTTTCATTTATTTTAATCCCAGAAAGGAAAAAGTAAACAGATAACTTGAAACTGCCAAGCTATATGCTTACGGTAGGTCATGTTGCATAACTTCTACCAAAATGACTGTGTGTAGATAACTTGAACTTTAAGAACACGAGAACCTCTACGAACAAAAAGATGAAAATTTTCAGAAAAAAAACTTGGACTGCATATTGTAGATATAGATAAGCCATTGGATAAATGAAGAATCATATCCTACAGAAGTTCCCTCGGCCTTAAAAATTTTTTCTTCTCTCTGTAATCTGCAAAATGTCCAAATCATATGCTCTTCAAAAGAAGGTCTCATAGCGCAGAGTCACAGACTTGGGATGTGGTCCCAAGTAATTGCAGACTATTAAAAATTCATTTTTTTCAAACCATAAGGGCATGCCAATATATAAAGAACTAGTTGCAGAAAATAATGGCAACAAATACCTTGGAGATAGTCCTTCCAATAGGCTGAAGATGAAAAGAATCACAACCAGTGCACTGATACACATATGAAAGCTTAAGTGGGGTGTTTTTCATTGCACTTGCAGATCTGGAACAAGAAAACTTTCAAGTTTCAGTCAACATCTAAAGAAAGCACCATCTTCCAATAATATGCACAAGCTCACATACAAATCAGAACAGAAGTCACCTACGTATAAATGCGAACAAAAACACGAACATAGAAATCCATTTGGACAGATAGAACAGGAACAATATAGCGCTTGTATCTATTTGCATGGCTCTGCACAAAAAAATGAACAAGAAAAAGAGATAAATACTTGTTCAAGAATCTTTTTATGAGGAAATGATGGAACATGAGAATCATCCTGCAACCCTGTCAGGGAAATCCTACAAGAATACAGGAGTTGAAGAAACTGAAATGAAATTGGACTTTATGTAGAGGTGTTAGTTTAACTATAAATTTTTATTCTTGATAGTTATGTGATGCATTGATCCTCATCAAGGTTGAAATCCATGACTTCATTGGTTTTTCAAGAACATAGAAGTACCTCAATACTGCCAAGGAGGATCCTAAGAGCCATTTCATGACAATATTTTCCTCTCAATGGGTATGAGCCATACCTGATTCCACGAAGTTAACATCAAAAGATAAGCTACTAATCTGGAATCACTGTAGAAGAATAAAGGTCAAGGGCATATCCTCTTACTTGGAATAGCAAACCTCGCCATTACCTCCACAAAGCACTGCCATATCAGTTGCTGTACACATCAGAATGCCACCATCAACAACAGATTGAACAGCAGAGTCCAAAAACACAGAAGGCGACCCATAAGGATCAAGGTCAACCTGAAAAAATATCAACCAAGAAGAGAGTGAGATGAAGCTCCTTACTAATCATAAAGCCGGGCATTAGCAGATCAAATGCTATTTCAGCATAACGCAGTAGGTAAGAGTTCAAGCAGTCTGGAAGAAAGAAAATAACCAAACAAATCTTATGTTGTTGCAGATATCGCTAGAGATCAATCTTGCTACTTAAGAATTTTAGGAAATATATAACCTATTCAAATCCAAATAAATCATTTTTCAATGAAAATAAATTCAGCACACAGTAAAAGTCACATACCACATCAAATTCTTTTGGGTGGGAAAGCATGTACACACGAGCATCAACCAGATGAGATTCCACCTTTGAAATTGCTATTGAACCATTGAACTTGATGTTTCTCCTGCAGGCTTCAACTGAGACTGCAGAACAAAAACAGTGGAATAATTTTGCTGAATTACATTTCATCTAAATAATAGATAATGACTTTGCATTTTAAATATGGATATGTGCCACGCAGGCCAAATACCACTCCTTATGTTATTTATTAGAATTTTGCACACGAAAAGCATAATATGTATGTGTTAACAGATATCCTTTTAGAATGTAACAGACAATAGCATAACAATATAATCACCTTGGTCATTGTCTAAGGCCACAACTTGACCGATCCCCTCTACTTCATGAGCATATCTCAGAGCTCTTAGCCCAGAAGCTGATAACGCCTGGCGTCCAGAACGAGCAATTACAAGCTATATTGTACTATCTAAAAACTATATATGTTGATAATTCTTTGAGAAAACCAATTACAGGAATTTGACAATGAAAGTGCATAGGAAAACAAATAGTGATCTGTCTTCATTGACTGCACGCCTATCTATGTGTCTAAGCATGCAAGTATGACTGTGTGTGCGAATGTGCTTGCAAATCCAGGAGAGAGAGAGAGAGAGACCTCGAGGACTCTTGGAGGCTTGAGCTCCTTTCTAACTTTCACATCTATAGTCTTCATTGGCTCATCTGATATATCACAAGGTACATCCCGAGATATCTCTTCCAGCACTTCACATTCTCTGTCGGATTTGCCATTCACAAGAAAATCACTTGATGCTTTTTCCAAACTGGATCCAGAAGCATCCTTCTTTGAAACTTTTTGAGTTGAATGTGCCCTTTTGGAGAGCATGGCTTCATGTTCCTCTTTCCTCTTGGATATAAACGTCCTCAGGACAGCAATCGACATGTCTCGGTTGTTTACCTGACCATTATAGAATTCCATTATGAAGAATCACTTAATGCACAAGGAAACAACTGTTATTAAGAAAATATCATGGAAGATTGGCAACAAATCCCCGAGACACGTGAATGAAAAATTAAATGGAGTGCAGTCTTATGTAAAACACATAAACAACCTGATATCTAGGGGCAATGTAAGAACTGCTTTTGACTACCTTGATGAATAGATACGTGATCACATGAGTTAATTCATTAATAGGTCTCAGAATGTTTCAAAAGAAAAGACTTTCAATGTAACAAAACAAAAGATTGAGATTGATTACACTCTCGGAAACTTTATGACGGTATGTCCTGCAGCAAACTGAATTTGAAGTTCCCCACTTTTAGTTGCAGCATTCATAAGCAGTTTCAATTTCTACATTTGATAAAGTATGCACAGTTATTGCTGAAAATTTTCTGACATGTACTTCTCCCCAATTATGAAAATACCTCATATACTCTCCATATTGCAAATAAAATACGATGGAAGTATTTGTTATTTACACGTAGCACATAAAAAATGTATAAATAAGAGCCATAACACATGTCAAATTTAAGCCCAACCAACAATAAAGAACTATATTATCAGACAAGAAGAACAGTTTCTTTGTTGAAGCCAAGCTTCTCACACAAACTCAAGAACAGGTAAAAGTTTCAACCATGAAGAATTCAAGAAAGCAGCATCAAAATTATTGAACAAACAAATCACAGGTCCAAATTTTCTAGATTAGAACATGTCAAAGAATTCACAACCAAATTATGAAAAACACATCCACATTAGTGCATAATAGTAAATTTAGATTTCTCCAAGAGCTCAAACTTCCGACATGCTGCTCTTAGGCTGTTCGGCATCATCAACCAATAGGTTTGAAGTTTTTTCAATTGTGTGAAAAATTTTCATGCAAATATCTTCTGGAAAATAGATTTCATCAACTATCAAAATCACTTGTCAAAAAAAAATTCTATAATCCAATGCTCGCCAGGCCAAACGATTCAAGCTTACAACAAGATGCTTAAAATTAAGCACCAGCAAGAGCAAGACATGTTCAACTGCAGCAAATAAGTCCAAAAACCCAACCCTTACACTGGCCTGTAGCAAAAAGTAGCAACTCTCTTTCATCATCATCAATGTATCAAAAAAGAAAAAAGAAAAACCCACCTCCGAAACCTCACTGCTTCCACACCCAAAGAATGAACAAGTACAGAAACCAACAAAAAGAAAACTTTTTGGCACCTGGGTTTTGTTGTAAAAGACTTCATTTTTGGCGTGCATGAGAATCTCAGCCGCCCCTTCCTTAATGATTTTGAAATCAGCAAGATCCTCAGCCATTGTTTCTAATGCTTTCATGCACAAACCAATCCTCTTTTGCAAAAAGCCCACTATCTCCAACTTCCCTCGCCGTTTTAGCAATGACACGCTTATGGTGGGTTTCTTTGGGAGATCTTTTTCTTTTCCCACTTTTTGAGGCCTCAGAGTTCGTGCAAAAGACACGATCAAAGCAGAGTGGTGCTATATATCAAAGTCAGACGCCCACTACCATGTTTCAACAAGCATTAAACCCTAAATTCTAGGTAGAATTTTACTAAAGTCCGCTCAAGGGTTTTCGAGATTTTGGGTTAGAACTCTGATTTTGAGCATCGACCCATCTTAACATGTAGTCTTTTGGGCTTTAGATTAGTGTTCTTGACTACAGTAATGGCAAGAGCAAAAGATATTTGAATTCTTTTTTATATTGAACCAAAATTAGAAGTGGCAAAAAAGTTTCCGCTACAAATTGGATTGGACGTAAGTTGATTTGAGTTTCGGAAAAATTTTGATTGAAGTCGCTCGGTCTAATCCGACCCAACTTGCGGGAAGGGTTGGCGGGTAGATGGAAAGCTGATTGCATTTATCTGAACCAACAGAAAAGAATGGGTCACGGGTCGGGTTGAGTAAACTCAAGTAGGTTTGAGTCGGGCCAAGTCGGATCGGGCAATTGGTAGGGTCACAATTCGGGTCGAGCCTCTCCAGCGACCATGGGAAGGAAGATGCTGGATTTTCGCTTCTTTTCTCGGATCATGGCGACAGGAAAGGGATAGGCCAGAGGAAAGCTGTGTTAATTATATAATAAACACAAAACCGTTGTCCATGAACGAAGATTGCGAAACTTGCTTCCCTTATTCCGCTTTTGAAGTTCCAAGCTTTTAGTGTACTAATGCAGTCTTGAACAAGCACAATCTTGTCCAACAATGGGGTTTCTGTTTCAGGGGTTGACATAAGTTGAGTTTCTTCTTATTTTCTTGTCATTTCTGCTTCTTGGTTTTCATTCTTTTCTATCCGTTCATCTGTCGCTTATTTGTGTCTTACAATTACAATTCCAGTCAGGCATCAGCTTTGGACAATTGAGGACGGTGATGGTGTAAATACATTCCGTGCATTTAACCCAATTGTGGTTAACCCAATTTAAGCTCAATAAACTTATTCAATAATTACGGCTAACTGCTTTTGATCTCAAATCTTTAGAGTTGCTTTTTTCAATAAACATTAGTTATATTTTTTTATGTTGTTTGTACCAGCTGGTTTATAGACAAGCACTCTTGAAATAGTCGTTCTGGCTGAACCTACATGAATAACAAGTGAATAGGTATGTTAATGGGTTGCCTGGGTCAAGCCCGGTAAAAAATGAGCTCTATCATGTGGGATCAGCCCGGTCCGGTCCAACTTAGATTCAATAGGTCTAAGTCCTTTTTGATGGCCTTAGATTGGGTTTAAACTCGGGTTACTCAAAATTGGTATGACCCCAAAGCTCGAAAACTATAAAAAATGACATTATTTAGTGAAAATGATGTTGCTTTTTATTTTTGGTTTAAAAATAAAAAATCAAACTGAGACAAACGGTTTTAGATTATCCAAATTCGAATTAGGGTAGTATTTGTTAAACTGAACTTGGGCGTAACCCAACCTGACCTATTGCTACCCTTACAATCGTGAATTTAATTAATATATTTGAATATGTTTTAAACATATTTACGTCTATAAAAAATAAGCTTGAATATGAATTCAATTCAACTTTTAATTAATCTAAAAAATCTGAATTCTAGTGAATTTTGAATTGACCTTAAAAAAAACCTTGATCATGTTGAATAATAAGATGAATAAAAATTTGGGTTCAACCTAAGTTGAGTCAAATACTCCTATACTTAGATTTGTTGTATTTTAGTTTAGGTTTAATCACACAATCCAATTAAATTGAATATTATCTTTTAAGTCGAGTTGTATCAAACCAAACCTCAACTTTTTTGGCTAAGGATACCAATGACATATCAAATCCTCTATTCCAGTTATTCTATTCTAATTATATTATATTAAATCTTATACATATATTTATGTGGAATCTATATAAATGTGTGAATAAGATTTAATGGAGTATAATAGATACATTATAACGGAAACAGGAGATCTGATAATTACCAATGACATAGCAAACTAATTACAAACTCTTAGAGAGCTAGTGCTTGGAGACCTATAAAGAAGGTCATAA
The DNA here is from genome assembly GCA_025629805.1 of Erythroxylum baracoense. Taxonomy (NCBI): domain Eukaryota; kingdom Viridiplantae; phylum Streptophyta; class Magnoliopsida; order Malpighiales; family Erythroxylaceae; genus Erythroxylum; species Erythroxylum baracoense. Next base: position 27,831,260 of record JAOTAY010000001.1, read on the forward strand.
TTGGGCATTTTGACTATGTCAATATTTCCGCGCTAAAAAAGTTCAACCTTAACTTAAATTAATTAAGTTTTATATTGAGTTTAAGAGTGTTATTTAATCTGACTTAAACAGTCTAAATCGATTTAGATAAAACGAAATCAAAATCTTACCTATTTTTAGCTCTTCTAGATCTCTTGAAAAAAGATAATAATCCTACCTTTTTCTTCTAACCTTTTTTGGAATTCATTGAATGTTAGGATCTAAGAAGCATAAGTCTAAATATCTTAAGTCACTAAGAACACATGGATGGTTCAGAATGTATAAGTGAATTAGGTAAAATATTGCCAACAATTCAAAGAGATTTCATGTAAGGTACATGAAGTACCTTTCCAAGTATTTTTTATTGCCTCGTGATATATATAGTCTTAGTTTTTGGAATGACAAGACTAAAACTAGAAAGATCCACATACCACATCAACACTAAATGGGTTTAAATATATTGGATTAATGCTTTATTATTAATTTTTATAAATATATATAAAACTAATACTAAAAATTATATATTTTTTCATTCATAACAATATAGTATTACATTTTTTAAGTTATAATATAATGTTTATGTTAAAATATAAATAAAAATTAACGGAAAAAAATTGAAAGAGTTATGTAATAGATATATAATATTATAAAAATAAATAACAATCTTTAAAATTACAAGAATTCAAATAAAATATCAAAATAAAATGTATTGAAATGACCCAAATGTCCCAAAATTGCAATATTACTCGAATTTTATTTATGAAAAAATATTGATTCATCAAATAAAATATTTAGATAATGCATGATTAGGGTCTAATAAAAGATAACAGCTACATATTTTATTGATATAAAAGACATTATAAGAATTGCAATTTAGGATATAAATAGTAATTAATGAATTGAGTTATGTCTTAAATTATATCTTAAAAAGCTTAATAAAATAATATTATTATTTTGGAAATGATTAAAATGACATTATTATTTTAGCTAAATTGTTACAAATAAAAACTTATTTCGAAACTCTAAAATAAAATTAACTTAAATTTCAATTAATTAAAATATGACTCGTTAATTTCAGTCTAGCCTAATGGGCTTAATCTTAAAATACCATATTAAGTGTAAACAACCAAACTAATGATGGATTAAAAAAATAAATCAAACAGATGATGCAACATTCCAAAATTGCTACTCATAGTCATGAACAAGAGCCAGATATTGCCAAGGTGACTCATCCAAATCACGCCTTAATTACATATATTTAAGACTCTCATTACTCTAAATGGCATCCTAGAAGGTTCATTTATGCTCATAAAATAAGACTCATTAGCAATTAAACTATGCTAAAGCATTCCTTTTAAGGAATTTGTGTCTTTTGAGGTGGTTTATTATCGTTGGAAGATAAGCCGCTTTCAAGGGAACAAGAACCCTCCACTAACCTAAAACTATACTTTTCGAATTTAACTGTAAATCTTTCTTCTTCCGGCATGGACAACAAACGTGCGTTGTCTCAATTTGTCTTTGCTCGAGTTTACAGGAACGCGTGTAAGAACATAAGCTAGATAAACCAATTAAACTGTTTTTTATGCAAGTAATCATAAGGTAGTACTTCAACTTAGATACAGTATTAACACTTGGTTTATAATAACTGGCTAAGAAAAATTTGAGCTGGTAAGCACCATGGACCAATACTTTGACTGAAAAATCTAGCTAGGATGAGCCTGAGAGAGTAGTGAGTTAGATCCTGACTCGTTACTTGTAGAATACGTAATTTACAAATTATTACATGTACTCGGGACGTAAATGAATGTGACAGATCAACTGTTTTCTATATATAGCGAGAAAGAAAGATTACTTTGTATATATCAAGAAAGCAAAGGATCGGTTACAGACCATGGTGGGTTGGGGAGTTTCTGATAAAGGGTTGAGAAAGGGTCCTTGGACTCCTGAAGAGGACAAGTTGCTTACTGAATATATGAAGTTGCATGGAGAAGGAAGATGGAGTTCTGTTGCAAGGTGTTCAGGTGATTTAACTACTACTGTAACTTTTGATTGTTAAGCTAAAGAAATGCTTAAAGCATCACTTACCATGTTTAAGTTTCTTAAACCATTGTTGGAATCGACAGGCCTGAGTAGAAGTGGCAAGAGTTGCAGACTCAGGTGGGTAAATTACCTTAGACCTGGACTCAAGAGAGGTCAAATCACGTCTCAAGAGGAAGGCATCATTATTGAGCTCCATGCTCTTTGGGGTAACAAGTAAAATCCATCTCTTTCCAATCTTTCCCTTCTTTTGTATAAGCTCAAGTTCGGTTCAAACTCAGATCAAATTTTGAACTAGAATTTGAGGTTCAGCTCGATCGAATTTAACTTTACTCGTTGACTTGTGAACCTTTACTATAATTTCACTTATAATATTGAAAGAGAAAACTATAATAGCATACCTAAAGGTCATCGGAATGATCTTGTGCAGGTGGTCGACTATTGCTAGATACTTACCAGGAAGAACAGACAATGAGATAAAGAACTATTGGAGAACTCATTTCAAGAACAAAGACAAGTCCCCAAAGAAACAAGAAAAACGAAAAGGCTCACGTCTGAAACAAAAACCAGAGAATCAAGACTCAGAAGAAGACATTAAAAGGGTCGATGTCAATGTTCAGGAACAACCTGGAATGCAAGAGATGTCTTTGATGTACCCCATTTTCGGGGATCAATACCTGCCTGTGATGTCTCAAAATGTTGCTCCTTGGGCAGACTTCACGGCGGATGATGTACTATACGGGGGCCTGTGGAACCTAGACGTTGAGCAGCAGCACGGCGGTGCAGATTATCATGGGACTAACGGCAACAAGATGGCCATGCAACTCCAAACAACATCCTTTGGTGATCCCAATAATCATTTCTATAGTGGGGGCTACACTTTGAGTGTGTGAATTTGTGTAGTAAATCATTATTTATATCTAGCTAATAAAAGTCAGAATTTTAACATTTTTCAGTTCTTTACATATATATGTGATAACAAATTAAGAATAAGAAAAAGAAAATACATAGTCATTATTAACACTTAGCCAAAATTATCCCAAACGAAACTTATTTTAATCTCTTGATAATACGATAAAAAGAGTTAGACTTGATTAATTTGTTATAATTAATTGTTAAAATTTTTATTAAATTCGAACTTAAATTAAGTAAAATCGTAAAATGATAATGACTTAGTTGAGAGAACTAATACAAAGTGTAGGAAAATCGAGTCTTCGTAAGCCAATTCAACTTAGGTTATTCTGATAAATCTTGAATGCTTAGTTAGACAACAAAAGAAGATGCTAAACTTGGGGTCCTAAGAAATCTTTTAAAGCTTTCGTTAAGCAACATAAGAGAGTTGCCAAAATAGGCCCAAGTGAACAACACAAAAGAAAAACGAGAATTGGCCCATGCAGGTCTCGAACCTGCGACCTTCGCGTTATTAGCACGACGCTCTAACCAACTGAGCTAATAGGCCGCTGACGGTAAGTCGAGTCAGTAGTCTTTCTTTAGCAAAGAAAATTAATAACAATTCAGGTATATATAATTATATATATATAATAATTAGTTATTAATCTTATTTTTGTATATAATTTATTTTATCTTTACATCTATTTTCATACGGAAATATTTTACTTGTGAATTTTCAATAATATATTTAAGCACAAGTGCAAATTTTTAAGTGTAAATAATAATTTATATTAATATTTTAATTATCAAACAACAAATTTATCATATGATTCACAATTTTTTTGAAAAAAGAGAAATTCGCGGTTGTTATCTTTTGAATACGTATTGGATAAATCTTCGGATTGAAACAATAGCCTGTAAATTACGTTAATCGGGTATTCCGTACTATACAAATCCTGTACGATAGATTTGATCAAAAAAATATAAGTAGAAAGATTTAAATACAAAATTTTTTGACCTCATATCTTCTACTCTACTGACTCGAGTATCTCTAAAAGACTTATCCGTAATATTCCGTAATAGTAAGGGAACTGATCTCATTTAACACAAAATCTTGAGAAGATGGAAGTGATTCATGATTCATTAGACTAATTTTATTACTGAGATCACTCCTCCAAAAGCTCATTTTTCGATCTTCCTTTCGTTATTTTCTATCGAAACAATCATAGTATTGATCTCCACGCACAAGAACAATCGAAACACACCAAAAAGGGGGTTCAAAACGATTGACAGGTGCAAAATATTGGAATATGAGCTCTGTGTTTCTTTTTTTTTTTTTTATTACATTAGGTATCCCAACTTAGTCGTACTAATCTTAAGCTTCTAAGACCCCACCCCAAGAACCCTAGAGGATGTAAATCTGGAACTCCAAGATCCCTCAGATTCCTACGTAACCTGTACACTTCTGCGCACAAGGAGTCGTCACATACTTGATTGGTCAACTGCTGATTGATCGCTGGCCCCCCACTTAGCATCAGTTTCCCAGCAGCCCTCGAGTTCCCTAGTAGCTTCAACTCTCACACTGCCTCTGGAAGCGAGGCATCCGTAATTGATCCGATCAAGGAGCTGTGCCCAGGGACTAGAGGATCATCAATAGAACAAATTTCCTATTTCTCCTCCTTTAGCATGACTCGAACTCAAAACCTTCTGAAAAGGAAAGCCTTAAGTGAAGAGCTGAAATCATTAGGCCACTTCTCGTTGTCATCATATTATCTTTATATTGATTCTTCGGAGCGTAGCCTATGAAAATATATTCCCCTCGTTGTAAGCCCAATTTTAATTATACTCTCCCTTTGCTTTTTGCAGGTAATTCTTCCATTCACACTTCTTTTGGTTAGCTCTGTAAACTTTCTTTAGATTTCAAATTCGATGAAGACATATCCTAAGTTCTGCACAATCTTAAATCTTCTTTTCAGCAGAATTCTCTTAAAGCATTGAAGAGGGAAGAGTCAAAATATTCGTGTTAAAGTGGCCTAATGAGTGCTTTGATTAGATTTACTGATAATGTTTGCTTGAAAAAGGTTAAAGTATAAAGCAGATATGGAACTGTGCAATTGCAAAATGCAAACCACTAATTTTTTTCTCAGTTCATATCTTTGGAAACCAAACCCACTAATCACGACCTAAGTTATACGGTGAAGATCTTGATTTCAAACATACTCATGAAAGGTGTGCATAGAAACTTGACGTTTCAACTTTTTAAAATAAAAATCTTAAAAGACTCATTTGATTTGACTCTCTTTACTCTTTAGAAATAATAATAATGAACACCGATTGAAACTGGAACACATCTTTATGGACATCACCATAATGAAGTGTATCGAATGAAACGTTGGAGATTATGGATGATTAATCACCCATTCTCACTTTGTTTTTACCATTATAATTCTTTATCATCAAATCTTTTACAATAATTTTTGTTGCAAATTTTGTTTCATAGTTTCCTCAGGTGTATGTTTTTTAATTATTTTAATTTATTTTTAAGAGTTAGGTTGAATCATCAAATAATTAATATTTGATTAGTCAACATCTAATATACATGTCCTCGTTAATTTTTAACCGAAATTTAATAAAAAAATTTTAAAATTAAAAATTACAAAGAAAATTTTCAAGATCAGAAAGGTTTTTTAAGTTTTGAAATTACAAAAAATGTTTATGCCTTTTTACCTAAATTTTAAAATATCTTTAAGTGTCTTAAGATAATAACTATTTAATTTCAGACTTTATCATACGATCTATTTAAAAATTTCTAAACATAGTTTTTACTAGCAATTTATTGATCAATTAATTTACTAGCAATTTATTGATCAATTAAACTTGATATTTTCTAATAAAAGATCAAAATTTTTGTATAATCTTTATCTATGAGAAATTAGCAAACGTAAATTAGAGAAAAGAACTGATCCTTTTATATATTGGAGAAAGATTTTTATTTATTATTTTTCACTTGAGTTGAGTTAGTATATTTATTTATTTTATATTTAGTATAACATATACTTTTTGTCTTTAAATTATAAATTATATATGACTTCACAACTGGGGCATTTATGATGAATGGAAATAGTGGCAACAAAAAAGAGGTCGCTAAGGAGTAGATTGATATTCTTGCTCTGGAATAAATTGTGTATAATGTAAAACAATCAAAGTTGACTGTATTGCGATTTTATTTTCATTTGCTCACACATTGCTATATATAATATTTATCATGACTAGTGACAAGTGACTAATATTTAGGTTATGAAGTAAATTTTATTTATAATTATAGTTATTGAAAATGATATTTAAAAAGCCTAATTACGGGGCAATTGATGAAAGCTTACGAACATGGTCAAGTCCATTGATTGACTAATAAGAAGGACGACGAGATAAGAAATTATGTGACGCAGTTAATACAATAATATTCATAAACATCAAATGAAGAGAACAGGTTTTGCAATACATAATTATACTAACAATGGAATTCGATTACGTTTGACACCCTCCAAGCCATGGTCTAGCATGACAAAAACCAGCTGACCAAAGACCCGACTAAACTGGACTCAGGGAACAACGGCTCTGCAGCTGCCAAATATTCCAGTGCAGACACCCTCCACACCCTAACGAGATGTTCAATTCAACATCAGACTGACAAAATACTAAAAACTACTAAGAACAATAATCTTCAGTTTCTAGGACAATATCGAAGCCCAATCAATCTCATATGACGGATACTTCTGCAGCAAGAAGTTGCCGTAATCAACATCCAGCGGAGCCTCCTCGCAATCCGGGAACGTCAGATCCGACAACGGCGACGATCCACCGGAGACTTCGCTGTCCGTAGGAGCCGGAGACGGTGTCTCAACCTTCAAACGCTTGTCGGCGACCACCTCAACTCCAACATCGGCAACTTTCTTCTTCGACTGCTTCTGTCGCTTTCCACCTTGTTTTTGCGACTCAGCCAGGTTTTGACAAATGGCTTCAAGCTTAGCGTCAACTGAGGAATGGAGAGGCTTGTAGTCTCCAAACTTGCCATTTATCTCTATGTGAGAACCCTGGTGTCGAAGGTTTGGGAAGTTAAGCCGCGCAGAGTCGCCTCGGAGCTTGTAGGCTGCTCTGTCGTAGGCCAAAGCAGCTTCCTCGGCCGTGTCGAAAGTGCCGAGCCAGAGTCGGGTCCGGTTCTTGGGTAGACGGATCTCGGCGACCCATTTGCCCCAGTGGCGTTGCCTTACTCCTCTGTAGAGCTTGGTGGGTTTGGGTGGAGAACCCGAGTTCTTCATGAGTACGGGTTTTGGAGCCAAGAAACTGAGGGTATTCGAGTTTGTGGGGTAGTATGTGCTGAAAGCACAATTAGCGTGGTTTTGGAGGTGGTTTTGGGATTGGATCTGGGTTGGAATGAAGTTGTTGGACACGATGGTACTAGGTTCCTCAAGACCCGAGAGATCGAGGGTCGAGAACGCAGTTGAGCAACCATCTGGGTACAGAAAGGGTGGTTGTTGTTGATGATAATGTTGTGGCAACGGTGGTAGAGTAGAGAAAGAACTAGATGAAAAGGAGTTGTAAGAAGTAGAAGGGAAAGAGTATAGAGAGGATGAATCAGAAGGAGATTGGGTTGTTGATGATGATGATGAGGAAGCACTTTTCATAAAAGGTTCAAGTGCCTCCATTAACTCACCACCACCACTACCTGATTGAAGAAGAGATACGCTATCACAGAAACCAATTGTGGATGTGGCTGCCATTTACCTTCAAAACTCAAAAGATAGGTTACAACTATATAATTCAAAAGTGAATCTACCTGCTTCTTGTCTAAATTAAAGAACAGGTTTTTGTTGGCATAAGATAAGAAAAAGATCAAAAGAGGTTTTGAAATAGACAACCTCAGACGATTGAAAGACTAAGATCAACCTTGAGGGATCAAAAAACAACCCTCCAAGTCAATTCACTAAAGGGAAAAATTAAACCCAAAAAAGATGCTAAAATCAGAGGATGCACAAAAAATAAATCTGGATCTCGATTCTGAAAACACCTGGCTTTCTAAGAAATCCTTCTATTTCAAGTTTGCTTTTAACCCAATTTCCAACTCTTATCAGTAAACAAACCGAAACTTGAAAGACAGATGATTAACAGAAAGGGATTCAGAGAAGCGGGATGTTACAGAAAGGGGGAAAAGAAGTAGAAGCAAAGATCAAGAACAACTAGGACGCTCAAAGCTCTCTTTTTTTCCTCTCAATTTTTTGAGTGTACACTCACAAGTCTCTCGACCTCACCTTGTTATAGCCACTGCAGTGTTAGCTTTTGTCATTTATATAATGAGAGGCGCAAGAAGGTGAAGACCACAATTATGTAATTTAATTAAATCAGAATGGTTAATTTCTCACTCTTTTACGCGTACTACTCAATTGCAATTTCTTACCTGCTTCTCTGACGTTTGGAACACTTCAATCAGTGATCGCAGGCCATTAGTCTAACGACACGTGTCTCATGTCCCGTCAACTGACTGACATCTGTCCATCACTCACCGTCAGGTGTCAGCGGACTCTTATTTAACACTGTTGACTTTGTTTTATGCGTTCACATTTTCTCTTTGGAGGTTACAACACAACAGTCTTTATCTCACTCTCACCACCATCGTTTGCGGTGTGCAATTCCTCTCCACTTCTTCTTATTTTACAAGTGACAAATATTTGCACGCTCCGGATAAGTTGCTTAAATCATACAGTGAATGATTGCGTATAAACTAATCCCTAAATAACAACATCGTCGGGATTAAATTAAAGGGGAGATTAGACCGTTGCGAAAGTTGATGAACAGTTGTGATTTTCTAACTAGTACGCGATAAGCAACGTCTAATCATAAATTAATGATAATAATTATATAATAGTTAAATATATTCAATCACAATTAATAACTTGTTAATCAGTCCATTCGTCCTTTATACCATTATTTATACGTTGGCTACAATTTTAAAATTTCTCCAAATATATCAACAATGAGGAAAATAATTATTTATTATTCTATAAAATTTACATTACCTGTCTCATTACTCTATTTATATTATATTCTATGAGCATTTATCTATTTTTTTTATAAGTCTCATTTATTAAATAAACGAATATTCATAAAATAAAGTAGAAATAAAATAACACAACAGATAAATGGTGAAACTAGCCACTCACACAGAGAATCAAAACCAACTCTTTGATTTGCAATTAATTATCGTTCAAATCATACAGCTCTTATTGCAAGGAAGAATAACAGCCATTTGATGACTAAACAACGTCGTTGTCCGAGAATCATGCGGCTGGCATGAATCTTGACGTCAACGATGACGTCTTCGGAATTGAAACGGAAATGAAACATGTCACGTGCTGCCAATATGATCTCTTCATTTGCGGCGCCAGTGACCGGGGACCTTTACGGTTCTTATTTGCAAAACGCTTGACCCACGCGCATCGGGTTTGCAGTAAGTTGACCGAATTGGAGTACCGTAGAATTGAGAGAATCCAATCCTAGAATGAATATCGGGTTGTGTCGGCGGGGACCCAGACCCGATCTCGCGTACTCCATATTTTTTCGGTTTAATACACAAGTTACGGGGTCTCTTCCAACTTCCAAGGGGACTAAGAGTGCGTTTGGTTCAGCTTTTGGCAGGTAGAAAAGCACTTTTTTCCACCACAAAAGCTATTTTAAGGAAAAAATGAGTGTTTGGCTGTAAACTTCAAAAGCACTTTCGGAGTAGAAATAGCTTTTTTAAAAGCTAAAATACAGCTTTTTCAAAAGCTCAAATTTGGAGCTTTTCAAAAAAGTACTTTTTCAGGTAGATTTTTTATATCAATTAATGAGCCTATTTTTTAGTCC
>JAOTAY010000001.1:27841202-27860811 GCA_025629805.1 Erythroxylum baracoense
CACATCAACAGCTAATATTAAACAGCTAATTTTACCAAACATCTCTAACAAACAGCTAATGCAATCCGCTGGTCAATCCAGCTGATAGAATCAGCTATCAGCTAACAGCTGATAGAATCAGCTAACAGCTAAATACAATCAGCCGAATGCCAAACAGGGCCATTATCAAGATCCAATGAATCACAACATAAACAAATGAAATGCAAAGCCTTTACCGGTACTCGGAAACTGATTTCGCGGGCGTGCCAGAGGCGCTATCAGCATACTGAATACAGAAAACAAATTACATCACGATTTATTTTACAAATATTTGGTACATAATTCATAAGCATAACACGGTGCGATGCATAATTAATTAATTGTAATTAGCCATAAATTGTATAACTTTATTTATTTAGAAGGGTGTAACTGATTTTTAACTTGTACATATTCAGCTAAATATAAAAACGCTAGTATTCTATAATTTTTCAAAATTTGGCTGTTCGGGAAAAATCAGCTACTTATCCATCTTCTTACCAAACAAGAATTTCATTTCAGCTGTTTGACACTTGAATCAGCTGAAAAGTAGCTGATTCTTTATTCACCAAACGCAGCCAAGTGCTTAGTCGAGAGAGAGAATGTGTACCACTTGATACCGGCGACGCTGGCTGCAGTTATTGGAATCGACAGGAGAGACAACGAGAAGGGTGAAAAGACCGAAGAGGATTAGAAGAAGTCCAGAGATTGCAGACAAGAAAGGGAGAAAGAATATAGTATTGGTAGCGCCGAGCCATTTCGCAGTCGTTCTAATGTCTTCTACTGAGACTTCAACATCACTGGAGAACGGACAGACGATTCAGCTGTAAGGTCGGAAACAAATCGAAAAGGGACGCATGTGAATAGATTAGATTGAATTAATTTCTTATGACTTTAAAATATAACATTTACAATTTGTGATTTAAATACTAATACCAAAATTTATTTTTTTAAAGGGAAAAAAACTAAACACCAAAAATCAAACTAACGCAAGGCTTGTCCCTCTGATAGAAATCCAGGGTTGACATCGGAGGCTCCTGAAAAAGATTAAAGCCTGGGTTGGCCAGGAATGCAAGGGTGGCCAGGTTATCTGTGCTCTGGTTCCCTTCACGATACATGTGTTAGATTTTGACCTCCCAATTTCAATGAAGTAGTCCACAGATACTTGTCAACAAGAAATTATTCATGTCAATCATGATAATTTGAGAGGATAGGATGTTAATGACTTCTAAGAAGTCCACTTCAAATATGATTCGGCGATAACCCAACAACCAAGCTAATGCGAGGCTTGAGGGGACTCCTCAGAGTTCTATTGTTAATGGCGACTATTTCTAATGTTGGAAAAACCCCTCCACGCTACTGGCCGTGCCAGTCTCAAATTAGACCACCCGTGGTAATAATGTCTACTCTCTATTTAAACACTCCATCCGTGTTGAGTTTAACCCATATTGCTATCAGTTTAGTCCATCCCACTTAAAGTGATTCACTTAAATGCTTATGATTGGGAGTGTTTCATTTTCAATTTCAATTTCAATCACAAGCAATTATTAAATTGGTCTAAATTACTATTTAATTATTTCTTTTTTTAGCGTAAGATGTTACACCCACCTTAGGGCCATGCATTAAATTTTATCCGCATAGCAAATGTATGGTTAAGATTTTACGGTAAAAGGTTATATCATGTACCGAGGATTTTACGTGAAGTTGCTCGGATATTATGTAAGGCTATATATATGGCCCTCAATTTTTCTGTCAAATTTGAGCCTGTTTTCTCTTTTCCAATATAAGTTCTGTTGTTTTGTTTCTTGCCTTTCTTCGAATCTCCGACAACAAGAAGCTCTTTCGTTGGTTCTGCAGCTACTCTCTGTAATGGAAGTTGAAATCATTTCCAAAGATTATGTCAAACCCTCTTCACCAACACTCCAACATCTCAAAACCTACAAGCTCTCTCTGCTAGATCAGTTCATGCCAACCTACTACGTTCCTGTACTGCTTCTATATCCCAAGAGCCAAGGCTCAAATCTTTCATCGTTACTGAGACATTCCTTATCAGAAACCTTGACTCTCTTCTACCCTTTTGCGGGAAGAATCAAAGACAGTCTTTCCATCGACTGTAACGATGAAGGAGTACGTTATGTGGAGGCTAGAGTTGGCCATGGCGTTTCCGAGTTCCTTAACCATCCTGACTGTCTCAAACTATCGGTTAAACTATGCCCAGGCGAGTTTAAAGAGGGCGAGTTAACTCCAGGATCTCACTGCCTGATGGTCCAAGAAACCAGATTTAGATGTGGTGGCATCTCTATTGGTGCTTGCTTCACACATGCGATTGCTGACGCGAGGACTGTAAGTTCATTCTTAGAGATCTGGGCTAAAATGGGTCGCAAGTCTGGTGGAGAAATCTCTTTCCCTGACTTTCAGACTCCGTCCCTTTTCCCACAGAACAGTGCACTTCCTTTCGAGTCAACTTTCGCTGGTCTGGTGAGTCCCTTTACCAGAAAGGGAAAGGGGAGGGCGAGACGTCTTGTGTTTGACGGAACAGCTCTTGACAGACTCAAATTGGAAGCAAGCAGTTCAGGGGTGACAAATCCGACCCGTGTTGAGGTTGTTTGCTCATTTGTTACTAAATGCCTCATGAGCAACTTCAAGGCCAAAACAGGAGTCGATAAGCCAATGGTCGTCAATCATGCAGTGAATATACGCACTCGGGCTGCTCCACCATTCCCAGAAGCTTCATTTGGTAACCTTGTTTTACCAGTAACTTCAGTGTGCAGACCCGAGAAAGGAGAGATAAGTAGTTTAGTATTCACAATGAGGGAGGAACTTTCGAAGGTTAATGGCGAGCTTGTCAGGAACTTGCAAGGAGAAGATGGGATGAAGAAGCTTTGCGAGTATACGAATGAAATGGCAGCAAAAGTTCCAGATATGGGATCGCCCAATGACGTGAACTATCTGGTTGTATCTAGTTGGTGCAAATTTGGTTTCTATGAGCTTGACTTTGGATTTGGAAAACCTGTGTCTTTTATTTATGCAGGATCTACAGAAGAAGACGAGTGGCAGATGAATGTGCTTGGTCTCATGGATCGGAGGGAAGATAACGGAATCGAAGCATGGTTGTTCTTCGATTCTGAGATAATGGATTTGCTGTTCAATGATGAGGAGCTTCTTTCGTATGCAGTTCCCTTAAACCCATGATTCTTCTGCAATTTCTGCTACTTGTCATGTTCGTTATTGATCAACTGATGCTTCGTTGATCTTTTTTTCTCTATGATTTGCCAATGTTCTGTACTTCTGTCTTGAACAACAATAACTGTACTTGTCGTATGAATAGGGTGCTATTCATTGTAAGTTTTTACGTTAAGCAAGTTTCATGGATTCGAACCAGAAAATCTCCGTTTTTTCACTCAAAATAAACATATTTGCGGATTACTTGTCTTTTGTTTTAGAAATACAAAGTTATTTTAGGTTCATGAAAAAAGAGCTTAACCTCTTACTCTATATCATAATGTTTCAGTTTTATGACTTAAATGAATCAATTATAGCCATATTCATGTTAAATAAGACCGACATGTGATATTTCATTATGTAAAATAAAATTTGAAATTCAACTTAAACTTAGTCGTAATTAAATTTAAAATAATCATCTTAAGTTCAAATAAGTATAACAATCGAAAAAATTAAAATAGATTTTTAATGTAAATTTAATTAAATTAAAATTTTCAAAACTCTTCATCTGTACCACTTGGGTACATAAGCAACGAAAGCTACATATATTTTATTTTCACTCATATTTGTTTTTATCTTTTTACATTATCATGATATGAATAATATATTACACCAATTGCATATTTCTTGATGCAACTAGGGAAAGTTGTAATGTAATAGAGAGTACTAAAGCCAAAGGACAATGTAATAGAGAGTACTAAAGGTTGAATGCTAAACTCTATCCTTGTAAATTTATAAAATCCATGAAGCTCTGACACTACTATTTTGTTGGAGAATTGAATAAAGGAAATAAACAAAAGGACAGGTTTGTTAGAAAAGAACAAAGAGGCGCCCATATATGTAAAACCTTATATATGAATCAATTAAGCCAAAAAAATCAGCAACCACGCCTGAAGTAGGTATAACATGTCCCACTGTATCTATATCACTTTCTATCTAAATATTGCAAATGAAAAACACGTACGTGTTAATTGAATAATAAGCTAAGAACAAGTTGCATGAAGTCAATGTTATTGCTTCGATCCCAAAAAAAAAAAAAAAAGTTAGCAACGGCGAAGATGGTTAGGCGTTGGAGAAGATGGCTTGACAATGCTTTCAGAGATCTTCTCTACTTGAATCTTGATTTTACTCTTCAAGAAAATCTAAGAGCAGCAAGAGGAATGAAGTCAAGTTCTTGTTGGGTGTGTCGGTGTGGGTTGATCACTCAGCTCGTAGATCCTCTGACTATATAGAAGAAGGAATGTGGCCTAGTTTTGATCAAGTTGGTCTGACATTCTGTAAAAATATTAAATATTTTTTTTCCGTTTTATATAGAATAAACTAATAATATTTGTTGATTACTCTTCACAAACACATCAATTAATTATGTTTTTATAATATGCTAATATCTTTAACCATAATTTAAAATAATTATCTTAAACTTAATATGGTTTTAGTTATGATTAAGGAACTAATTCTTATTTTAAGTAGTCAAAAGGATGATTATATAATTATACAAAGGAACGTGCAAAGACCCAAAGGAAATTTTCTTTATTTTAATAACTTGAACAAAATGTACAAATAAAAGTTAATAATTGAATATTTTGAAATCATTATTATATATTTATATTATATAACCAAGCTGAATAAATAAATTTTTATAAATATTTATATTTCTCAACTAGTTCAACTACTAAATATTTCAGAATATTCGAACATCTACGATTTGCTTAAAATAACCATAAAAAACCTTAACCTTATATATATATATATATAACATCCATATCGAACTCTCCTTTACTACCCCGACGCAAGTCTAGTATATACTAATTGAAGTTTATCCCTTCCACAAAGTCAAGTCCTGACACACAAACTTCAAACTTTTTTGCAGACAAATTGTCTTAGTTTTGCAGAGAAAAGCGAGATGAACAACCACAACTTGATATTACTTTGGTTTTGTCTTGCTATATTACTTCCAGAGAAGTCTCAAAGTTTAGATGGATTAGAAAATGAAGTAGGAGATGTAAACGAAGCAATTTTTATTCCCAGGCGAGTTTAACGAGTGCGAGTTAACTCCAGGATCTCACTGCCTGATAGTTAAGAAACCAGATTTAGATGTGGTGGCATCTCTATTGGTGCTTACTTCATGCATGACGTACAAAACACCTTGATGTGAGGTTCCATTTTGTTCGTGAAATTATTAATAAGGGAGATATTCTTTTTTAGAAGATTAAGACTGCTGACTATCCTACTAATATGTTGACAAAACCAGTTTTGTTACTCAAATTTAAGCATTGCTTAGACTTGATTGAAATTTGTAAAATTTGTTAATTGCATTGGGAGTTCCACTTCGAAGATTTGAGTCAAGGTGGAGATTGTTGAGTATTGTCCTAAAGTCAAAAATGGTGGCTTTTTGGTAGCTTTCGGTAGATTTTGGTGCAACAAGTTGGCCAGTCATAAAATCTTCACCCATTGACTCCTCTATAAAAGAGAAGCAACAGTAGCGAAAAAAGAGAGAGAGGAGAGCAGAAATTTTAAAAGAGCCGAGAGGGAGAGAGAGAAAAATAGTAAAGAGCATTTGTATTTTTCAGTTTTCTTTTCCTAATAGGAGTGTGTAAGCTTGGGTTAATTTGAGTTTTTGAGAAATTGAGTGATAAATACTATTATATATTCTCATTCATTATAGTGAAATACTCTATCATCTCTAAACTAGACGTAAGCATTGCCGAACCAGTATAAAAATCTTAGTGTTCATGTTACTGTTTTTATTTTCACTCCAAATTGATTAAAGTTTCCGCACAACATATATATATAACATCTATATTGGACCTCCCTATTACAAGCCCAACACAAGTTTGGTCTATACTAATTGAAGCTCATTTTCTTTGCTACATTTCGATCTATTAATTCAAAAATTTTGTTAGACTAATTTATTACCTTCATCCATATCAAATTTGATTCATTTAATAGAATCTAATTAATTGTTGTCCCTTAAGCAAAACTTCCAACACATCATGCTAGGTATGGGCCTATTTAGCTTTTGTTTCTTTTCTGAAGAGTTGGTTACATTTTTTTTATTACATTAGGTATCCCAGTTTAGCCGGACTAATCCTAAGTCTCTAAGACCCCACCCCAAGAACCCTAGAGGATGTAAATCTGGATCTCCAAGATCCCTCAGGTTCCTACGTAGCCTGTACACTTCTGCGCACAAGGAGTCGTCACATACTTGATTGGTCAACTGCTGATTGATCGCTGGCCCCCTACTCAGCATCAGGTTCCCAGCAGCCTCAGGTTCCCTAGTAGCTTCAACTCCCACACTGCCGCTGGAAGCGAGACGTCCGTAATTGATCCGATCAAGGAGCTGTGCCCAGGGGGCTAGAGGATCATCAATAGGACAAATTCCTATTTCTCTTCCTTTGGCGTGACTCGAACTCAAGACCTCCTTTTTAAAGGAGAACCTTAAGTGAGGAGCTGAAGCCATTAGGCGACTCCTCGTTGTCATGAGCTCTGTGTTTCTGGGTTAGATTAAGGTTGTCACAGAAATTGTATTGCAAATTAAAACATTGGGAGTTGTTTTAGAACGTGACAACAAACCTAAAATATTACAAAATCCAGTCGTACCATTAATTGTAATGTCTCTTAGTAACCTTATAACTTTATAAACCTGTGTGTGTAGGTGGGGATAATCAAAACCTAAGTTCCCTCAAACCTTGCCATTTGATCGTGTTGTGCCTGAAATGTCACACACCTAATATCCTAGACCTAGGGAGTGATGGATTCCTCACTTTTCTATGCATTGAAAAGGGTGAGAAATGTTGCTTCTACGTATGTTTCCTTAAAGAAAATTTATTAATTTAATAACCAGATTGGATCTTCACACAAATTATTAGGATTAACATAACACTGTCGTGAAGTAAATTTTGTACATATAATAACTAATAACAAATTAAAAAGTGTTATTATTTAAATATTTTTAATTTTAATATCCCATCTCTTAAAATTTTTACTTAAGTATTTAAAATTTTAATAATTGAATTATTTAATTCGATGTGTTTGATCAAATATGTGAATATTAATATTTAAAAAGAATTATATATCTCTTTGCTTTTGTCAATATATTTTTTGAGCCTCTTATAATAAATAAATTATATTATATACTTAAAATCAGTCACATGTTTGATATTAAAAAAAAGGGTCCTGTAAATTATATTAATAAAATATTTTTAAAAATAATTTTTATTAAAAACTCTTGAGTATAATTCCTTTTAACTAAATGGTAAAACATAAATTGAAAGTATCTCCATAGAAAAATCCAACTATTCGTGTCGAATATATAGGGTTGCACATACGATAAAGCTCAATTGAGGCCATATATTCTAAAGGAAAACACAAAATGAATAAACAAATAAAAGCAACAAATCTTTATAACTAGTTGATATGTATTCTATCAACTCGATCGATTGTATTGAATGGACGGAAAAAGTGGTAACAAAGTGGAGTTTATAAGAATTATGAATACACAACATCCACATTATATTAATGCAAAAGCTAAGAATCTTTCTCACCCGTTTCAGCCATTAAAATTGATCATGAAGCTTCCATAATGAGTTCAAGAATCTCATTTTCTTGGGTGCTTTTCTTTGTTTATTAGAATTAAATTCAGGAACCTATCGATCTCATATTCTTTTTCTTTTTATTTTGTAATATATATGCATTCAAGGCATGTCCGTACGGGAGGTATAATGTCTACGAAAATGACATCCATACCAAAGTTGGGAAAAGTCTACATGTATGTTTATCATTCCCACCTACCAAAGATGCCTTTATTTAATAAAAAGGAGGGATTTTAATGATGGAATAATCATATATAATCATATCTCTAAACTTTATGCTAACTCTTTTTAACCTAAGTCTTCCTATCGAATACCGCAGTTTTAATTTAATTTGTATCTTATATTTCGAATTCAACTTTTTAAATTTAGTTTTGAATATGAAATCGTTCAATCTTAAATCTAATTAATAATAACTAATTAATCGGTAAGATTTTTGATCAAGTAATAACATATATTTATTTTTCTTATATTGTTAAACGTGTAATTACGATTTTATAAGTACACTTAGATAAAATATATAATATACACACGATTTAAATAATATTTATATTTTTTAATTTATTCTCTCTTATAACCAATCATCGTTTTTTAAAATGAAGTGGATTGTAATCTATCGAATTGGAATGTTTAATCTATCACGTTAAAAGGTTTAGACTAGTTTCACCACTTTGGGGCTCGTTTAAGATATGTATATTTTTTTTAATCATTAGAACAAAATCGATTCATATTCCACAATTTTAGGGTTGAAACCATTCACTTGCAAAAGTTATATTAGGATATAAAAGAGTATGAATGGTACAATTTGATTATTGCAAACAAGTTGACAACTTGTAGCATAAACAATAGCATGGTGATTCTTCCTAATATGTAGGTTTTCCCTTTATGTTAAAGTCGATAATATATAGTTGAATGTGGAATATCTCATATTTAACATTTAAGAGTTATAAATATGTAATTATAGATATAGACATAAAATAGGATCACTTTTATAATTAAGTTTGACAAATAAATCTAATTAAAGGAAAATATATATTTTACCTAATTGAAAAATACGTATTTTTTAAAAAATTTATATTTTGAGTATATGTGAAAATTTTAAAAATAATACACCACCCTTTAATACTTCTCCTTTATATTAAAATTAGATTATTGGAATCACCTTCTTTTTAAGGAGCAGATTTAATATGTTA
This sequence comes from Erythroxylum baracoense, assembly GCA_025629805.1. NCBI lineage: Eukaryota > Viridiplantae > Streptophyta > Magnoliopsida > Malpighiales > Erythroxylaceae > Erythroxylum > Erythroxylum baracoense. The sequence continues at coordinate 27,850,222 of JAOTAY010000001.1, forward strand.
TCGAGAAGTATGCCCCTTAGCTATATAATTTTGTTAATTATACATTTTGTTAATTAAAATAGGCCTACAATCCTACAATCGATGCATTGTTATTTTACTTCTTTCCTTTATTTTGAATTTCTTGGTTTTCTGAGTTTTTGTACAAATGGTCCCCATGAAAATAGGTAAAGATTTGTACGACTTAATTCTATAATAAATACCTTATTTCTATAGGGAGCCGATTAGCATAATGGTCCCCATGTATTTGGTATTTAAGAACGCAACAAGCTACCAACTCGCTCCCATAAAATAAAACTCTCCTTTAATTTGCATAGTACTTTCGGGACCACAAAATTTTAGAATATATATTTTTAAAATAAATATCACTATATGATCAGGAATAGATGATATTATCTAAATTGAGTTTTTCTTCTAGTATTTATGAGTTAGGTAGGTTTTTTTTTCCGGCATAGAATATTATCTAGGGATGATAATTCTGACCTATGAGCTCAAACTCAATTCTTATAAACAAAACGATGAATCGATCTGACCCAATTAAAAAAAGACGTTATTTTATACTTTAATTTAAAAAATTTAAAGAGACCGATCCGTTGTTATCCCTTATATTATCTCCTCTTATAATCTATATTTAGATTCTTTATAGCTCAAAACGATTATAATTTATAATGCTACTAATCAATTATCTAGTAATTATATTTTTTAAAAATAGCAACGATAGGTTAATATGAATTTCCAGAGTTCCTAAAGATAATTATATTTCATAAACTCGAAATTAAAAGCACATCATACTTTAAATTTTGATGTATTCCTTACTACTTTGATTAAAAAAAATGAATGATGTTTTTGATGTATGTAACTTTAAATTTTGTTTTCATTTACCAAAAAAAACTTTCAATTTTAGAATATATTCCTTTTATCCTTAAAAATCATCATTTAATCTAATAAAATCCATAACCAATTCAAGGATGGTAATAAAAAATTTTTAAATTGCATTTCACATATCATAATGATTTTTAATATTCTTTTTGATGGGAATACTATCAAACATAACAATGAAATTAAAATCAAACATAAGTTGCATTTGTCTATATATAGTAAAAAAGTTATACCTTTTCCTTTACAATAATCAAATAAAATTTTTTATTTAAATTAAAACTTAAGATATATACAAATAACCTATTATATTTTATATTTAGAAGCATATTTAATGAAATTTATTTAAAATTCTAAAAATGAAATTTTGTTTAATAATAAAAATATATGATTGTATCTTTTTATTGTCTCCACGAGTCATCAAATATGGATAGAATAGTTAGCTATTATTTATTATTATTATCACAAAAGATATACTTTAGAAAATTTTCTTAATATCCAAAATTACTGAAAAATTCTTTCTAATTTTTAAAATTTCCATAAAAACTCGTTCTCTTAAATTTGATTAAAAAATAACTATAAAATACATGTAATATGAATATCAAATATAGATTAATAAAATATCACTAATATAATAAGTTATCGTAACTCTTAAACTCAACTCAAATTAATAAAACTAGAGTTAGATTAATAATTTAAAATAATTATAATAAATTATTAATTTATATTATGTTTAATTAATTCGATTCAATTTTAAGAATTAGATTAAAAAGTGAGTTTTGCTAAAAATTAAAAAATTATAGAAAAATTTTAATGACATGAAATTGAAAGCTTTATATCTTTACTTTTATTATTTAAAAAAATTTAAATGACATTAAAGCTTTTGTCTTTTCCTTAATGGTTCTTTGCTTAAAACAAAATGGGAGAAAAGCATTAACACAAAAATAGCACCAGCAAATTGTATAGTAAAGCAGGTGGAGCAGCGCCGTCAGTACAAATCAAATATAAGACTTGAAAAGAAAAGCCAGGCCAAGAACATCCAGGTTCTGTACGAACAAACATCTCTTCTCCGAACCTGTGGCTCTAAATGAGACAGTGACCAAATTCTCGTACACACCTCCAATGGCAACTCGACAGCACATAACTCCACAAGTACTCTTGTCTGTAGATTCTTAAAATCTCCAGCCCCATTCCACCATTATTAGACCACCCACACACACACACACACACAAACAAAAGAAGGAAAGCTAGCGAACCTGAATTGCTACTACTCCATTCTTATTCTTTTCTTTTTCTTCTTTTTCTTCTTTTTTCCTTTTTCTTACACACACACACAAAACCCTTTTCCTTTGGTATAATAACAAGAACACAAAAATGGAAACTTGCCCATGATTACTTACTACATAAGAAGTATGAACTCTTAAGTTTATTATCATTTTTTTAATCTTTCCTCTTGTGGGTTTCTCTTCTTTTACTCTAAATGAGACAACAAATTTAGCTTGAGGGGGTTTCTTGAATTTGGTCTGAGAGCTTTCTTTACTTGATATAGATTTTATACAAAGCAAAAAGAACAGAAGAGTTGGGAATGGGGAGAGGTAGGGTTCAGTTGAAGCGGATCGAGAACAAGATTAGCAGGCAAGTGACGTTCTCTAAGAGAAGGACTGGTCTGTTAAAGAAAGCTAAGGAGATCTCAATTCTTTGTGATGCTGATGTTGCTTTGATCGTCTTCTCAAGCAAAGGAAAGCTCTTTGAGTACTCCAGCGATTTAAGGTTTTACAACTTCACACCTGTATCTCTATCTACCTTCTCTAGTCTCTACCTTCATTTATTTCATTTTCTTGCATGTTTTCTGCTTTCCTTTAGACTCTTAGTTTCTGTAATTTACTTCCTGAGGTGGGTTATGTCTGCTTTGAATTTATGTCCCTCTTTTTTTTTTTACTGCTTTTCAAAGACTTAACATTACCATACAAATCATCGTTACTGCCCCACCCATTGTCTGCAACTCTCTGCAAACTTTTTGATATTACTGTATCATCATAATTTTTAACTTGTACGGGGACACCAAAAAAGAAATTGTTACATACACATATATCAAGATAAAACCTATAATCACCGGAATTTTCTCTTCCTTTTTGCTGTGTTTAAGCGAAAATTATTGTACGAGGTTTAACAACACAGTTTATGAAGTACTGAGCATTCTCACATACACTTTCACCATGAAGAAACCTATAGCCAAAGGGTTCCTAGAGCTTTGTGTCATGTGGCGCAGTATCCTTTTTGTGTTTGGTTTTCGACCTAGGATGTTGGGGTCTATTGTTGTTGGTGCTACCTGACCTAGGACATAAATGCCTCTTCAATGATCAAATTTGCTGGTGCTACCTGACCTAGGACATAAATGCCTCTTCAATGATCAAACCAACCTTAGGTTGTTATAATTTAAGTTTTCCACAAAGATCTGCCACTACTAATCCAGGCTTAGGGACCTTGTTCCATCTATAGGTTTTTGGTTTCAAAGTGTTAAAACCGTTTGTCCTCCATGAAAACTCCATAGCCCATACCTTTTCATTCTTAATTTTCCATGTTTAAGAACTTAAAGATTTTTTAATTCAGTAAGTCAACAGTTATGGATCTATACATAGACTAAAGTATCATTTCATATATGCTTGTTGAAAAAAAAAAAAAGCTTATTAGATAATCTCCAGCTAGGATTTGGATTACCAGTGGAGAAAAAGGTTATTCTTGCTGAGCAAACATGATAACAATTCTAATTTAGTTTAGATAATACAATTAGAATCCTTAAAGATATACAGTTGCTTGATAACTTTCCATTTTAATGAGAAACTTTAGTGCATACATGAACTAGTATTCCTTTGGGTGATAGTTTAATGGTTATTATTCTTAAATAAAGAATATTTTATTCTAAAAAAATTATATTTTTATTAGTAGCTATAGATGTCCACCAATCACCAGTTATACAAGTTTTCTTTAGTTTCTAGTAACATAAGATGTCAAATTTCAAGGCTTCATAATAATTGTATAGGATGAATTATTTATTTATATGTTGATTTTTCAAATCAACTTTTCCATTAGCAAACATGTTCCAAACCAATTCATTTTACCTTGTAGTAATTTTACTATACCCTTCAAGGATTTTTGTTTTTTAATTAGTTGGTATATTGGAATTAGTATTAATTATCATGTAATGCTTCAATTGTAATGCTGTAAGAATAATGGATTGATAATATTGATAAATGATTAATTATGATTTATCTTCATTAGATACTACTTAAGTTATATTAAGACGAAAGAATTGATCTGCATCATCTTAACTCGATAATTTCGATAAGATCGAAAGAAAAAGAAATATTTACCTATTGCTCATAGGAAAAAAAAAGAAATATTCTATATGTAATGAAGATGAAATTTGAAAATAGCATAATTCCTTCTATTGTATATCCTAATTAATATAGTTTCTTTTCTCATTTTCATTAAAAAGCATAATGCATTTCCTTTTATTGAGTTAGTTTCTCTATTTTGTTTGTACAACCTACCACTTATGATACTGAATAGCATGTGAAACTCGGGAGAACTAGCATGTAATGGACCTTCCAAAAGATCTAGATGTAAGGAACCAAAATGATGAATCAATTACGTGATAGAGAAAACAAATACTTGTTGAAGATATGATCGCTAAATTGTGAGAGTACTGCGCAAGTGTTTGGTGACGGCTAGGATTTTTATTATAACTTCGATCTCTTTAAAAAGTACAGTTTTTAATGGAGCAAACTGTGTAGAGATAATATACATATGCTATACATGTGTATATATAGGGAGTGCAGTGGGAACCTAACTACAGCTAGTAACCTTAGGTCTGCCCATCATGGGACTTAGGGTTAGGCCTATACTATTAACCATATTAACGGTATAAAGTGCTCAAGTTCAATAGGGATCACAATAATAGTGGACTATAGGTATCTCAATAGGGATCATATCATTAGTTTTTTTTAATAATAAAATCAGAGCAACAATTGATTGTAACCCATAAAATATATTATAAGACTAGAAACTCTACTTGAAATGTTGGCTTTGAAGCAGTTCCTCATAAGTTGTAAAGATCTTGAAACCTCAAAACTGGAAAAGAAAGAACTACAATTAATGAAGATAGAGAAGTTAGAGAGTCGTCCTCATCAAATAAGTCATCCTCTATAAACTGCTTTACCGTATCTAGAGTCAAAAAGTTCTGATATGTACAGGAGTAAGATTGTCTTCTTTTTCTTCCTCCTTTTTAAGACCATCATTAGTGAAGGTTCTTTGGAAAGGAAACTACATATCTCCATTTGTCTGGAGACAAAACTAGAATTGGTGTCCTAATAGAAACAGATGAGACCAGTTATTTTCATAAGATATAATCTAGGAATCATGTCACAGTCTAACCAATTCATCTCCTAAGGCAGAATAGAATATGTTATGCAGGTGGGACTTTGTCCTGCTTTAATTGAGAGAAGTAGGAAGTGCTTTAACATCAATCAGGTAAGCCAAGTCCAAGCTGTGATTATGAATTTTATGATCCAAATTGTGTTGGAAATCATAGCTCTTGAACAATTAAGTAATCCTGTAATTTTTTAATTTTAGATTTGACTTAATAATAACTCTGTTTCAGATTTAAAGAGAATTATATATTCGAAAAATAGTTAATTTACAAGTTGATTAACAATTTTTTTTATAAATTTGTAAATTATTTCATTACTTTCTTTTAAAATTTGGGATTTAACGTTCTGCATATTAATTTTCTCATCAAAATTAATCTATAATACAAAATTTTCTCTCATTTCTTGCTATGATAACTCTTGAAAAATTAGGTAATCCTATAATTTTCTAATTTTAGGTTGACTTAATAATAACTCTGTTTCAGATTTAAAGAGAATTATATATTCGTAAATAGTTAATTTATAAGCTCATTATTAGTCCTTTTCATCAATTTGTAAGTCATTTCACTCCTTTCTTTTTAAATGTGAGATTTAACGTTCCACATATTAATTTTCTCATCAATATTTAATTTATAATGCAAAATTTTCTCTCTTTTCTTGTTCTTCATCTCAAAGTTTGGCATAATAATAATATATGTTCGAAAATAATTAATTAAGAAATTTTTAATTTTTTTTCTATTAACTCATAAACCACTCCATCCCTTCTTTCTAGTTCAATATCAAATTTGATGTCAAGTATTTTCCAGTGATTTCTATTTCACTGAATCCCTATTTCATTACTTTATATCTTTCTTTTATTACATAAACCTAATTTTAATTTCATCTCGAAAAAAACCATCTTTTTCTCAACAATACCTTCATCTTTTGATTCAATATTATTCTACTATATAGGGGACAAATTTAATAAATACTTATAAATCTCAATTAGAGTTTTATAATAGAAAAATAATTAGATAATAAACTATTAATTTTAGGTCATTTCTGACAACGAATTACAATTTGAAGTTTCATTTTTTTTCTTTTACATATTTTTAAATGTAAGAAGATTTGATTGGGAAGTAAGAAGCTCCTTTAACATCTCTCCATTTACAAAGGAAGTCTTGGTATGAAAACACAAAGACAAAGAGCTAATCTTTAAATAGGAAAAAGTTCAAGCTCCCAAATAAATTGGCTATTCTACAAAAAATGTGAAAAGTACCTTTTGTCTTAGGGAAGTAAAGATTAAATGAATGCAAGGATTAAGTGAAATTACTCCAAAATGAACACAGGTGTAGCCTAATCCAAGTTCATACTCAACAATAACCCAATTTAGAATTTCATAGAACTTAGAAATTAATTAAACTCTAGTTATTGAAATGAGTTAGAAACACTATTTATAAGGTAAAGTAGCCACAATCCTAGTATCTACTAATGGTTTCAGACCTTGATGCCTCACATACAACTTCAACCCATTTGTGTTTATGATCTCTAATTCCCCATTAGCAAGATACTTGTTCTTGTTTGGTTCTTCCTGTCATGCTTGATTGATGTTAAAACCTTTAACTTCATGAATATAGGGCTTGTTGATCTTACATCAGAAATTTTCCTTCTGTAACAGCATGGACAATATTCTGGAAAGATACGAGAGACATTCACAGGCTCAGAGTCAGCATATTCCTATTAACTTGGAACTTCAGGTACTTAACTATCATAGTCTTATCAAAAACTGCTTCCTATCCGGAACTTCCTAGCAGTGCAAAGTGATGATTTTGTGTGCCAGTTTCACACAAGATTAAGAAAAGAAATAGTCTATACTAAAGGTTTTGAATTGTTGGGAAATGCATCCGCAATTATGACAAATCGCTGTATCGGTCTGGACTTGTAACCGAAATTTAAAATTATTCTACTGAAACAAGATTGCATCTTCAAAATTGCTAAAAGTAAAAGATCTGAACATTTCTCACCATTTTATTTCTGTGAGCTGCATGTTTGTTTAGGCAAGCTGGACGCGGGAACAGCCTAAGCTCCTGACTAGAATTGAAACCCTACAAAGAAACCTAAGGTACAAGCAAGCTTCAATCTTTGATGCCAAGTCGCTTGCTTTTTCACAAATTTGCATAAAAGCTTAAAGTAACAACAAAAAACAAAAAAGATCTGACATACTTCACAATGACTTTGTTGAGGAACTATGCCGGAGAAGATTTGGACCTCATGAGTCTTAGGGACCTCCAACACTTGGAGCATCAAATTGATACCGCCCTAAGGCGAGTAAGATCAAGAAAGGTAAATCTAACATTCTTCTACAGAATTTCAGATACATTATTTCTGAGTAAAGACAAGGTCACAGTAAATATATTGGATGAACTTTGCAGAATCAACTGATCAATGAGTCCATTTCCCAGCTGCAGAAAAAGGTAACTTTCATTACAACTTGTCTAATTATCAGAACTTTCATCAGTGAGAAAGTTGAAGATAACGTGTATATCGAATTCGAAATGAGTTTCATGTGAGCAAAGCATGTTCTTATTTGATTGTTGCAGGGAAGGACCTTGCAGGAGCAAAACAATGTATTGATAAAGCAGGTAAATGATGCTTTTTAACTTGTATAATCAAGATCAAACACAAAAACCAAGTGGTATTTTGCCATTTACGGTATCAATGACCACTGATCTTTACTAATTACCCGTCACCGGTCACGAAACTTTTCCTTTCATAAAAATATGCAAATTCTGGTTGCAAATCCACAGTTGGAACAACAAAATCATGCCCAAAACTCATCCTCCTTCACTCAACAATCGCAGCAGCCATTGATGTCACATCCTTCTCTAACCATGGGGTAAGATTCATCTCTATTTTGCTCATAGTTAAATCTCGATTCGAAGTTATCTAAAAAGAATTATGATAAAGTGCTTGTTTTCATGTATAACATTTTGTTATTTCATTTCCAAGATTAAGTACCTTTAATTTGATGAATCTAGAATTTATGTTGGCCCTATAAATAGTATATGATGTTTGATTGTAAGAATTAAAATCTTATTGTAAATAAAGAGAGAATTATTCAGAAAAATTAGAGAGACGTAAATATAATAAATATTTGAAATTTCTAAATTATATGAAATTAAATAATTAAATTATTTTTTTGAATACAAATCAGTATCATTTGCCAATTATATATAGAGTTGACAATTAAAACTTGATTCAACTCAGACTGGTCTAAAGTTAAAGAGTTAACTTTTAATTTATCAATATTCAAATTAACTTAACTTTAGACTTAAAAGGCCAATCCAAAAATTGGCTGAAGCTCTCACCACAAAATGACATTGTTTTGTAGCGGTTTGATCGAGATTCAAACTGAAGATAATAAGTGCTGGTCTAGGTCGGGTTGAACTGTTTTGCTATTCCCTAGTTATCTTAGTAGTCGTTGCTACAATTTTGAGGAATGTTATCAACTAGGAACAGTTAGATGCTAAACTGAATTTGTCTGTAAATTTCTGCAGTTTGGATGAGCAGATGAGACAAGAAACGACCCAAAGTGAGGAGGGTCGAGCTCATGTTGGAACTAGCAATAACATATCCTTGCCACACTGGATGATCAGCCATGTGAACAGGTAGATAAGATCACATGAACATGGCACATACTCTATTTGAATAAACAGATAAGATTTGTCTCTGTATTGCAACCTGTGTAATGTGGAAAATACAACTGTTTCTGCCAAATGTATCTAATTTTGGGAACTATCTTCTCTTCTCTTCCTGAAATATGCCAATTTAAAAAGGTAAGTAATGAGACGCCATTAGAGTGAGCTAAACTTAGTTAGGCCATTCCAGGTCGGTTGTTTCATCAGTTCTTCCCCATTACTGATGTTTTAGGATCATCATCACCTCCGAGTTACATAAACTTTTGTAAGTTAAACATAAACAAGTTTGATGATGCTGTTCCGAGATGCTTGGAGGATATGTGTTAACAAGCTTGAGGTTGCTGTTCCGAGACATTTGGATGGACCTAAGTACTCAAAGAGGAAGAATGACCGTTATTTTTTATTACAATTTGCAATTCTTTTAGAAAACCAATGATTAAAAGAATGAATTGGTTTGATTGATTCAACTATAAAAATCTTAAATTAGTTAACTTTCTGATTTAGTTTTTATTTTTTAATTCGATTTGTTTTAAAAACTATTGTTGCTAAAATTTGATTAGTTTATTAATTAACTCTTCAATTTTTTAAAACTAATCAGTTTTTACAAATCAAAATAAATAAATTAATTTTTATTTAATAATCTCTTTTTTCAATTAAACCTTAAATTATGAATATTTTTCAATAATTTTATTCAATTTTTAACTAGTTTTAAGATAATCTAATATAGATTGAACTTTTTAAACTTTAAATTTTATATCATGTAAGTTTGACTTTTGTTTCGATTTTTAAAACATCATAGAATGTGAGATCTCATATCGGTTGGAGAGGAGAACGAAGTATGCCTTATAGCGGTATAGATACCTCTCCCTCACAGATGCTTTTTTTCAAGGGTGGGAAGAACAAAACCGTGAAAGCTTGGCTGAAGTCTTACAAAAGCGGACAATATCTATGGGCGGATAGTCTAGGACTGTTATAATGGTATCAGAGCTAGTATCCAAACTGGTGTATCAGCGAAGATGCTGAGCCTTAAAGGGGGTTGGAATGTGAGATCCCGCATTGATTGGAGAAGAGAACGAAATACGCCTTATAAGGGTATAGATACTTCTCCCTCACATACACATTTTTTCAAAAGTAGGAAGAGCAAAACAGTAAGAACTTGACTAAGACCTTACAAAAGCGGACAATATCTATATACGAGTAGCCTAGGGCTATTACAATAAGTTTACAGGAGCGTCAACATTGTGTATAACTTATCTCTTACCAACTAAAAAATGCATTTTTAGATAATTACGTAGGTTTGCATGTATAATAAAATGACTGACATTTTTATATAAAATAATATTATTTTATATATTAATAAATAGTAATTTTTTGATTTCTTCAAATCAAATCGGATTAAAATTCAATTGGATTCAAGTTCGGACCAAACATTCGGGCTGAGTTAGATATATTAGGCCCTTAATGGCTTCTAAAGAATAGCTTTCAGAAATACTTTCAAAATTACATTGTATACGTATATACGAATCATACACGACGACCCTTGAACTCATCTGTCTGGATACTTTGGGCCGGACAAGATGTCCAATTCAGATTCAAGTTTCCATTTTTATAAT
>JAOTAY010000001.1:27860911-27872898 GCA_025629805.1 Erythroxylum baracoense
ACATTTGGATGGACCTAAGTACTCAAAGAGGAAGAATGACCGTTATTTTTTATTACAATTTGCAATTCTTTTAGAAACCCAATGATTAAAAGAATGAATTGATTTGATTGATTCAACTGTAAAAATCTTAAATTAGTTAACTTTCTGATTTAATTTTTATTTTTTAATTCGATTTGTTTTAAAAACTATTGTTGCTAAAATTTGATTAATTTATTAATTAACTGTTCAATTTTTTAAAACTAATCAGTTTTTACAAATTAAAATAAATTAATTAATTTTTATTTAATAGTCTCTTTTTTTAATTAAACCTTAAATTATGAATATTTTTCAATAATTTTTCAAAATTTTCAAAATTTTATTCAATTTTTAACTAGTTTTAAGATAATCTAATATAGATTGAACTTTTTAAACTTTAAATTTCATATCTTGTAAGTTTGACTTTTGTTTCAATTTTTAAAACATCGTAGACTGTGCGATCTTATATCGGTTGGAGAGGAGAACGAAGTACGCCTTATAATGGTATAGATACCTCTCCTTCACATATGCGTTTTTCCAATGGTGGAAAGAACAAAACCGTGAGGGCTTAGCTGGAGTCTTAAAAAAGTGGACAATATTTGTAGGCGGGTAGTCTAGGACTGTTATAATAGTATCAGAGCTAGTATCCAAACCGGTGTGTCAACGAAGATGTTGAGCCTTAAAGGGGGTTGGAATGTGAGATCCCGTATTTGTTGGAAAGGAGAATGAAGTACGCCTTATAAGGGTATAGATACTTCTACCTCACATACACGTTTTTTCAAAAGTAAGAAGAGCAAAACAGTGAGAACTTGACTGAGACCTTACAAAATCGGACAATATCCATATACGGGTGGCCTAGTGCTATTACAATAAGTTTACAGAAGCATCAACATTGTGTGTAACTTATCTCTTACCAACTAAAAAATGCATTTTTAGATAATTACGTAGTTTTGCATGTATAATAAAATGACTGACATTTTTATATAAAATAATATTATTTTTATAAATTAATAAATAGTAATTTTTTGATTTCTTCAAATCAAATCGGCTTAAAATTCAATTGGATTCAAGTTCGGACCAAACATTATATTAGGCCCTTAAAGTCTTCTAAAGAATAGCTTTCAGAAATACTTCAAAATTACATTGTATACGTATATACGAATCATACACGACAACCCTTGAACTCATCTGTCTGGATACTTTGGGCCGGACAAGATGTCCAATTCAGATTCAAGTTTCCATTTTTATAATTTGGTAAAGCGTTAGGTGAATGGTCAAAATAGAATGTCAACGCCATCGTCATGGTCATCATCATCAGGTAGAAAAGCCAAGACCTTTCCAGGTTCCCATTCACAATGCCGTTGTTATCTAGCCCCAAAGGATCACCTTCTTTTTTTTTCAACCAGGTACACCTTTCTGTCTCTTGTTTAGGCTTTCTGTTTCATTACGGTTTCCTTTTCCTGTTGTGAGTGGGGATTTGTTGGAGGGACGGCGATGAAATTGAGCTAAGCCCTCCTTCATTCTATTGCATTCAGTTTTGATTGTTGGATTATAGATATTGAAAGTTGGAAACTTTCTTACAAAAAGATTTCGTATTTGCGAGTTTTTGTCACTCGTTGATTACTTAGAATAGTTTGAGGTTCTCTATAAGAAGCAGATGCAAATTATTTGTCTTCAAGAACGTAGTTGGAATTATAGAGAGAAATAGAACATGTTCTTTCTTTCATTGGATGCATATCTAAATTTTGATACCAATGAAATTCACCTTTTATGTGCTTTGAAACCTAAGACAAGTGATCATCTGCAAATGGGTCTTATTCATCTGATGAAGTTTCAATAGGTTTTTGAACACTTGTTTTGATACTTTGGGAATTGAACTTAACTTAAAAATCTTTGCATAGAAAGGCAGCAGAAACCAAAGTGTCATGTCTCAATCGGTTAGTAGCAGCAGTGGGAAGAAGCTTATTAAAATTGACATCAGCTCAGATACTGTATGCCCATGGTGCTATGTTGGGAAGAAAAATTTGGACAAAGCTATAGCTGCATCTAAGGATAAATATGATTTTGAGGTCCTCTCCTCTTCTCCTCTCTTACTTTTCTCTCGGTTTGAGAAAGAAAAATAAAGAGGATCGAACCATTTCTTCTATGTTTGAGGTTCATTTGAAGTATGGTTAGTTTGTGTTTGCAGATCAGATGGCACCCATTCTTTCTTGACCCCTCTGCTCCAAAAGAAGGTGTTGATAAGCTACAGTTCTATAGGGGAAAGTTTGGATCTCGAGTTGATGGAATGCTGGCACGAATGGGGGAGGTATTAATCATTTCTGTTCCCTTTTATTTCCCTTGTATGCTTTGAAACTTATGGGTTTCAGTGATATGTAACTTGGGCATCATGAACATTGCAGATTTTTAAGGGTCTTGGCTTGGAATACAACATGGCTGGACTCACGTAATGTTCTGAATTCATTTACAAAAAATTATGTTAGGGAATAAAGGTTCAGAGTTCTTTCAAGGGAAAATCACTAATGTGTTCTTTGCTGTACACAGTGGAAACACTCTTGACAGCCACAGGATTCTATATTTTGCTGGCCAACAGGATCTTGATAAGCAACATAAACTTGCAGAGGAGCTGTTCTTTGGTTACTTCACACAGGCTAAATATATTGGTGATAAGTAAGTGTCCATATGTGTTGTGATTCTTTTAGTGCACTTTTTCATGTCAATTGCATGATCTTGTCACTGCCTAACTGTTTGCTTCTTAAATTCTTTTCTTTTTCCCTACTGGAAAAGTTAAGCTTGATCCTTGAAGATCTCAACTCAATAGAAGAGTTACTTGGAACCAGTGTACTATAAACATTGACTTTTGTGAAACCAGCAAGATTATCTGTTTGCAATATCTGATCAATTGGAAATCAGTAGTTAAGAACAAGCAAGTTTGAATAGAACTAATTACCAAGGTTTTTATGAGGGATGATAGGCCTGAAGTCCAATCAAACCTCAAGAAAGCAAGCATGAGCAAGAGTTTGATCGGACTTCAAGTCAACCTATAAAGCTCAAGCCCGATTAGACCCAGACAAAAACTCAGGTTTGGGCCTGGTCGGCCTGGTTTCGGTCGGCTTGACAGGTTTTGGGTCAGGTACCCCCAACCCTTTTTGCCAAGCCTAAATGCATGGTGTGAATTTGCAATTTAAACGACAAAGGTTGACTGATTAAGTCAAATATACAATCTGGCATCTTTCAGCAGAGACTCAAAGTTTCCATCATTATGAAAACTCTAATATGTCACAATTTGATCAATACAGGGAATTTCTTGTGGAATGTGCTAAGAAGGTTGGGATAGACGGGGCAGCTGAGTTTCTTGAAGATCCAAATAATGGAGTCAAGGAGGTCTGTTCTTTTCTCAAGTTTTTTTAACTTTTGCTCTTGCTTCTTTTTTGTTATGCTCCAGTACTTGTCAAGATTCAAAGATTATAACTTTGAGTTCTTGGAGAAAGTTTATCCCATTAATCTGTTTGGGCCATTGGTGAAGTATCCATCTTTACGTTGGCAAGCATTTTTTTACAACGGGTATTGATAGGTTCAGTGTGTCTCTGCTCTTGGTCAGCCACACATAAAGGTCTTTTAAGTGAGTCGCGAAACCATGACTCAAACCGCCGACCTTTTAGTTTTCAGAGACCCTTCGGAACCTCCTACCACCATTTGATCCACCCCCGTAAGGCAACCATTTTTCAGTATTTGTCCTTTGACTGTTTTTTTTTTTCTGCAATAAGATTCTTTTGAATGATATTAATTGGAAATTTTCTTTCTACGTTCTCAACAAAGAAACGTCAAGTTTTCTACCTGAATATTCTATTTCTGAATCCATTGAAGGTTAGTGAGGAGCTCCACAAGTACTCCGAGGGCATTAATGGTGTACCATACTATGTGGTATGTGACAAAAATATCTGGCCTTTTATGATCTTACAGTTGAATTCTAACAGGAACTGTGTTTCAAACAGATAAATGGGAAACAGAAGCTGAGTGGTGGCCAGCCTACTGCAGTTTTCGAGAGAGCTTTCGAAGTTGCAGCAAAATAGTTTCACTTACTAATTCTCACTCTATCAATGATCTTAATGTTTACAAGTTTGCTTTGACATGTATTCCTCTTGTTACGATATACATAAGCATCATGAAGGCCAACTTTCCTCTTTATATTCCCCTTGTACATTGTATATTGCTTTATCTTAGTGTTTGTGTACTGCACCGATATAAATTAGTAATATTGATCTATCTATAAAACTGAATATCAGTTTTTGCTGTAATTTCTATCTTTAAATTAGAAAGGACCTATATTATAAATGTACATTACTTGATATACAAACGTTCTAATTTTAGTTAGTAAGTACAAAATAATTGCATTAAGTTTTAATTTTCCAAAACATCATTAGTTAAGTTAAGCAAACTTAATAATTTACACAATATTCATATCTAAGAAGGCATTTTCAGTCAAGAAAACATGTTATGGAGGGCATTATTAGGCCAAGCTATGGAGTCCAAAACGCCATATAATAGTCAACAGGAGACTTAAGCTCAGGAAGTAACACAAAACGCCGAAGTTCTATTTACATGTTAAACAAAACTATAAGAAGATTTTCATTCCTGTGCATCAAAAACTTCAACCAAAGATCATTGAGAAGACAATGTACTTTACAGCCATTCATATGCTGAACAGATTTGCAATATTAACTATAGATACCAAAACACTTTTTAACCTGCAATATTCACAAGTATTCCTGCCCATATCCCTGGGGATTTCTTTCTCCTGTCCTCGTGTTGCTATAGTTTACGTCCAGTAAACAATCAAGTTGGTTCATCGAATTCCATTTCCTGAAGCAGTAAAACAAGAAAATGTTCGTGTCATGGTTCAAATTAGAATGATAACAAATTTCACTTGAGCATAAAAAATGCAAAATTGAGTAACCAGATTTTACGGTAAACAGCTAACCAGTGTAAGAGTTAAGGGGATGATCCAAGATTGAGAATGAAATGGCTTCTTGATTTACAGATTTCATGTTCTTAAGATTTGACATAGAAAGTACATATTTGAGACTGTTAGCAAGTCACAGCAAAATTTCGGGCCAAGTCTCTTAAGATGCAAACTGCAACGCATCAGTCCAATTCATCTAGTCCTAGATTTGGCCCAGTGTTTCATTACCTAAAAAGCTCATGAAACTTTTACCAAGTCAAGTTCATGCGTCTGCATCAGTATGCCTTAGAATGGCTGACCAAATTGTGAATGACTACAATAGACATCAGAAGTTTTTGATATGAAATGTACGAGACATATGGAGTCCTAGTGTTTCCTATTCTACAGTTTTCTGCAGTGGTAGTAAACATTTTTTCCAAGAGTAATAATACAATGTTATGTTGATAGTAGTAATGATTTTTTCTGAAGAGTATAGAATGCTATGTGGATATCGATGTACACAAAATTCCGGAAGTAAGGAACTCTTATGCAAATGGTTGAATAAATATGACAATACTCGTGCGCGGGAAGAGAATTAAGAGAATTTTCCATAACAATAGTTACTCAACATAACCGATCATAGAAAATGATTCTGTCTTAAAGCCAGAGAGAAAAAGCTACAAAACCTAGTTTACCTCGCTGCAGAGTAATAGTAAACGAGCTCTCGAAGAACCAACTAAAAGGGGTTACCTTGCCGCAGAGTGGGCAGCTGTCACTTCTCTCCATCCACTCGTAAATGCAACCAAGGTGGAAATGATGAGAGCATTTTGTCATTATCTTGGGGTTCTCTGGAGTATATTCTGCACATTAAAGTAGAAATGATAACGTTATTCAATTTAAAACTCAACTGAGAAAATTTTGCAATTTACTCCAAGAACTAAGGAATAACAATATTGCTTTATTGATGAACATTAATTTAGATATCAAGAAAAGGCTTATAGTGTCCCAACGACTGGCCAATATAAGACCACAACAGATTGGTGGAGAAGCCTGTATTCAACAGAATTCTACATTCATTTAGCTTACATGGCTGTCAAATGCAGATTTCCACGAGATTTCATCTTTTGGAAAGAATGAACTAGTGCAGGATTTAGGTCCACACTTACTGAGCTTAGAGATTTAAGTGACATTTTTTGGCTCATTCCACATTCCATCATTTTAATATGCTCTCCTTTTTCGTGAAATTAGCAGACACTTACTACAGCTAGCTTAGTTACTGACGAGCCAATTGATATTTAATCTTTTCATAGCTTAAAAAATACACCAATCTACATTTTCATTTCTTATGTTTGGGAAGCATACATGGGGATAATAAAAATGTTAGTTTCAGGACATGTTGGACAGACATGTCTACTGATGATGAATAATATCGTTGTTACTATAAGTTACTTTAAAAAGCAAGTACCAAGTAAAGGTAAAACTTTGGACTCCAGAACATGTAATCAAGCACCCTTAGCAACAAAAGTTGTTACCATAAACTGACTTTAAGGCTGGAAATCAGTTAAAGCTTCAATAAAAATATTACCTTCAAGACATGTTGGACAGACATCCTCATCTTCCGATGATGAATATATATACCCCATCCCAACTGTTGATTTAGCGGAGAGTTTCAATGAACATTTAATGAGCTGTTCTTTCGACCCTTCTTCACAAGATGCATTCCATTTGTCTCCTGTGTTCAGGGACTCTGAATCAGCACCATTCTCGCTTCTTAATGGTTCTGTTTCTTCATGTGAATGACTTGAACCCTTTTCACGCCTGGAAACCAGACCATCACGTAAGCGGAAGTATCTGGGGTCGACATCATAAGGTAACGGTCTTGGAGGTGAACGATACATGTCAGAAAGAGAATTGTCAAGAGATGCAGAACTTATAGATGCTGCCCCCTGAATTGGTGAAGGGACAGAATGCATTTCCCCTCTCCGAAAAAGCAAAGAATACTGCAAGCAATGACGAAAACAAAGACAAGGTAGATGTAGTTGGAATTCATCACAAAGATTTTCATCAATAATATCTCCCCTGAAAATCAATAAGATGTAGTCTAGCATAAAATTTTGCACTAAATTTACAGAACATGTAAAATCATGCACAAAGATGCCCAGGGCTCTAAACTAGGACAGATGCAATAACATACAATTTTAGATTTTATGCAACTCTGCCCCAATTCCACAGGTGGATTAGCTTGGTAGCAAACACCCTCCCAACCAGTGACAAACTCATTGCTTTTTTACCATATCAAACTTGTTTGGTATCTGAAGCTGAAGAGGCAAGATCATGTCCAAAGGCCAGAATAGGTATTTCCTTCTTTATTTATAAAACATACTGATACTATAGTCTCTAAGGCATTTTCATTTTGAACACAAAAGCAAGAATAGAAGCACAAAATCTTGTGTTACCTAAAGCTATTCTGTCACAATGTGATCACCATATACTGGCTATTAATTGTTGGCTAAAAAGCCTAAGAATCTCCATGCATGCTTAGTTGCGCATGGAAAGATATACAGGAAACTGGGTCAATGACAATAGTCTCCATATGCAATAGGAAGCTAGTAATTTATAAGACACTGCATAAAATCCAATTGTTATTCTAGCGATCAAGAAAAACAAAATTTCACAGGAAAGGGGGAAAACAAAAGTAAAAAGTGGGCAATCATGGGAAGGGGCACAACAAAAAGGAAAACTATGCATACCACATCTAGAAAATTTTGGATGAAACAGCTGAGACACATGCAATTTCTATATACAGAACTGTTAGGGTTCATATAATCATCAAAATCCCCAGCAGGCAAGCAGCAACAAACAGCACCCATGTTGTCAGCTCAAAAAAACCCTTTTTTTAACTTAACGTCTTCGACAAGTGTTCTCCACTCTCCTCCACAAGCTAACTCCACCAAGTAAAAAGCATCAAAATTGTTCCATACAACAAAACAATGAGAATGAGAGAAGGCTCTAAGCCAGCAGAAGGTCCCCGCAAACCAGTAACCTCCCTCTCTGGTTTTAAAATGCCAAGTGCTTCTTTATCTGGTTGGGCAGTTTGTATAGATATTCTCCACCTAAAAATTAGAATAGAATAACTGAAATATTAGTCCAATGTATAGTTTGAGATATCCATAAAGAAAAACTCCTGAGCTAAGGAACAAGGAACCATCCATCTGACGAAGGTAACACTATGAGAAAAAGAAATTCTATACGGTGACGTAAGAAACAACAAACCACCCATCTTGCAAATTAAGAAGAGTATGATCAGAGCTCTTATTTTTTCCGTATACCACATAAAAACAATTAAGAAAAGACAACACAGGCATCAAAATTTGCTCCAAGTAGACCAACTCAAGCTGTAATTGCAAGATCAGCTTAGCATTCCGCATTCACTGACAGCTAGAGTGGCATATCATCGTATTCTGAAACAATCAGTAACTTCTGCATGAAGTTGAGGACTTTATTTCCTCAAATCAACTCCCTTTTGAATTGAAAATAAAATTTTCATCCATTTTTAAGGCTTTCCTCCAAAATCAAGAAAAGGGTTCTTTTCTTCAGTGAAGAGCAACACTTTCTAGTAATCAAAATTTGATCTTGGGGAAAAACCAAAGGAAAAAAAGGAACAACCACATGTAAACAATTCAATTCAAAAAACGATAATTCAAAAGACACTCCGCAAGCCATAAATTCTGTCTTATTCCCAGGAGGAAAAAAAAGGGTAAAAGTCAACAGAAAATCAAAAGAACGCCCCAAAAATTCCTATGGATTACGAAACGAGGGAAACCCCATTTGAAAGCATCCTTTAGCGCGACAAAGACAAAGAAACAAACAAATTGAGAACGAAACAAACAAAGTAAGTACCTGGACAGCGGTCGGTGTGAGTACAGTGGCTGGTGAGAATAACAGAGATAAAGAAGAAACACAAGAGAGAATCACCAACCCAAAACCTCGGTGTTTAAGACAGCGAGAGAGCGAGAGAGAGAGAGAGAGAGATGGAGAATTCTATAATGGGATTTAATATGTATCAAAGACAAAAGCCATGAATGCGCGAGTTTAAAGCTGCCGTCTCTCTCTCTGTGTCTGCTGCTATGGTGGTGGGTGGGGTGAGACCATCAATCTACTCTTTTTTTTAACACTTTTTTATTTTAGTTTTGATGGCCTTTTGTTTACTTTATGATTCCTATCAATTTTTATGTCCTTTTCTTAATAAATATTTACTTGGATCGGATTTTCTGTATTAATTATAATATTTTATCATGTTCTATTAAATTTCACTCATATATTTACGTAGATCTTATATAAATGTATGAATGAGGTTTAAAATAATAGAGTTAGAATAGAATAATTAAAAAAGAAGATTTGATGTTTATTTACTCAATGTAACAAACTACTAATGGTTCTTATGTTTAGACAAGGTACCGTAGTTCGACCCAACTTAAGTTAACCAGATTTAGAGTTCATGAACTTTTTATTTAATTTTGTAGGTTAAGATTCAAAGTGTAAAAAATAAATAAAATGATGTTGAATAAAACTGATATTTTTTATTTTTATTTTAAAAAATAAAAATAGGTTGGTTGAACTCAAGTTCGAGTTCGAACTTGAGCTTAGGCTTGAGTATTTCAAACTCAATGCCCATTATCATCCTTCATTAAGTTTCATTATATGACACATATTTATATGATTAAAGATAACAATGAATCAGATCATTTATATTCGGCTCAAATATTTCTTAATTTTGATATAATTTAAAATTTAATTGAATTTGAATTTTTTATTTAAATCTTGCATGAAATTCAATTACATTGTTATTATTTTAATCGAGTGATTCTTTAGTTATTTAACAAAACAATATTGTTTTTATCTGAACTAACGTGAGTTAAATTCTAAATGACATTGAATATGATGAAGTTTTAGGTTTTATAAATTAAAAACTTTGAAAGGTTAAATTAGAAAAAATTTATATTTAAATATTTATAAAAGTAAAAAATTTTAGATAATTTAAAAAATAAAATATTTTTATCATTTTTAGTTAGTAAAGCTATTGAGTCAAAATTTAGAATATATTTAATTAAAATTGAAATTACAAATTATTTACATAAAAATTAATATACCGTTTTATAGATTTAAAATAATATTTAATATTAACAAGTATCAATGTTTTATTTGTATTTGTATAACTTTAGTATAAATTATAGTACATTATTGATAATGGTAATTATAAGGAAATTAAGAAGCAATATCAAATAGACTAAAGGATCATTTGGAGCAGGAAGTGTTTGTTAGCTGTATCCAATTAGTTGAACACAAATTTGGAATTGGTTGAGTGGTCTATTCAAAGATGCTTCTGAAGATGATGTGATAAAAGTGAAGAGCAACAAAGGTCAACTTTGGTCAATAATAAATTCTTATATTATGTCATAACCACACCAAATCCATTTAGTTACTTACACATTATTTCTAATGGAGATTACAATAAACAAGATTGAATTCGATCCACAGGCGGGTTTACAGGCCGACTTTATTTTTTCAAAAAGACGTTGTTTTAAATTTTTTTCTTTTAAAAAAAATAGACGACTCAGCTCACTAGTGATTTAGTGGACTATAGCTCGGGCCACGGACTGACCTATATAGGAGAGGCCGCCTTCAGTCTCACTCAACCTATTGACATATCTAGAAATCGAACTCGTGTCTCGAAGTATCAATTTTTTGAAATTTTTATGGCATGTCAAAATTTTTTAAAATTTCAATGAAGTGAATAATATTTTAAAATCTTAATAAATCAATTAAAAACGTTAATTGTGTTTTAATCTTACCGATGTAATTAACAAAACGACCTTCGGTGATTCTGTTAATTATATCAATAAAATATTGTTTTTATCTTATGACCAATTATGTAATTTACTTTTATTGATAATGACATTTTAAAGAGATAAAAAAATAGTAAATGAATTACTTGTTGACCCTTTCATTGGCCTTTTTCGTTTGCTTATTTACTGATTGGATATTAACTAGAAGATTAGTTGCTAAGACTGACTTATCGAATGCAGAGTTAGGACGTAACCTTGTTAATTATTATATACTAATCGAGAGTTTATGATAATTTTATCTATAAGATAAAGATGATAATGTACGATAAGATAAGAACATTTAATAATAAAATTAATACTTATTAAAAAATAGTGTTTTTAATATGCTAATATTTTCTCTTTTTTTTAATTTAAACTCATAATTATTTAGAAAAATGAATTTGAGCTCAATATTAAATCATATATTACTAATTCATTTCTACTTTAGATGGATTACTTTGTAGTATGAAATTAGTAGCTTAGCTTGAGGTTTATTGACCTGGTTTTTTTTATTTTTTATTAAAAATAAAAAATTACGTCATTTTTTATAAAAATTATTTTTTTATAATTGTTGAGTTTAAGGCTAGACAAATAACTCAAACTTGAGATCTAAGAGTATAAAATGTGCATATTGTTACAATTAATATATAGTTTAAAGTAGTACTTAATGCAGTGTTATATTAACTTTCACAATGTAATTATATCATATGATTTTCAATTGAACGACGAAGATTATTGTATACAAGTAAAAAGATTTATTGATAATTATAAATCGGTGATTAATATATTATTAATTATTATTAAAATATTATAATAAAACTAATTAGCATTATATGTTAAAAATTATTTATTTTTATAATTAATGAAATGTGGTAATAGTAACTCGATAAAATAATAAGAATAATTTTATTTATTAATATAAAAATCAATAACATGTATATTTTTATTAAATTTTAATAGAATTAAAAAAGAGAAATTTTATAAAGTTAAAATTATAATTATAAAATAGCTAATTTTAATATTAGAATTTCTTATGTGAGTTAAATGTTTATATAAAAATAGAAAAGAAATTTTAATTTTTCATATTCATAAATTATAAAAATTAGAAAAATTATAACTAAAAATAAAAATTACAAATTTAATTA
>JAOTAY010000001.1:27872998-27885000 GCA_025629805.1 Erythroxylum baracoense
TCACTGTTCACAAATGCATGAGCATGAGATGTGTTTTCCTAATTTCTCTTATTTACCTCACTTGGACCCGTTTCTCTAGTCCGACCCGTTCTACAGAACCGAGATGTTACACCTAATGTGTTCATCGAATGGATAAATTAATATGTTATAACTACATCCTTTTATGTGCTAGTTAATGGATTTCCCACATGGCTCTTTCGAGGTGTTAAAGGGCTGAGACAAAGGGAGCTTATAACAACGGTAATAATCTAGGCTTTAAATACCATAATTGGTGCAAAAAGCTTGAACTCTTAAATCTATGTTTTGTAGACAATCTTTTACTCTTTTATAAGGCTAAGTCCAAATCTTTAAGCTTATTAATTATTCATTAAATAAATTTAAGGAAATTTAAAGGCTTTCCCTTAAATAGGGAAGAGTTGCCTTATAATCTTAAAGAGTGGTAAGCATTTATCCAATTCACTTTCTTCTAGTAGTAGTTTAAGATGTAAAGATCCCCTTTTCTCCTACTAATTAGGTTTTCTATATCGACTAAAAGATCGATATATAGAGAGTGCATCTCATTATAAGAGAGGATATAAAAGAGGATCAGTAACTAGGGAACTAAGGCTCTTCCATTTGATGGGAGATTACTCTTAATGAAGTATGTACTCAAATCCTTACGTACATTCTGATCCTTATATGTTTTTCTTTCAAAAGAGGAGATTAAAGATATTGAAAAATTGTTCAAAAACTTCCTCTGGTGTGGGACTGATAGCTCATATACTTACTACAAAGTTAATATGAATGAAGTATGTAAGCCTAAATTAGCTGTAGGTTGAAGATTAGATTCTCGAAAGATCAACAACAAAGTTCTTTTAATTAAATGAATTTAAAGAATTCTATCTAACAATGAAACATTGTAGGTGATATAGATTCATACATTTTTTAAAAGGTAAAAGTTTTTAGGAAGTTAAAAACAATTCCAGCACTACATAATTTATGAATCATTTGTTAAAGTTGAAAGAACTCCTTCATACCAGTATCCAATACAAGGTTAGTAATAGTAAGTTAGCTTCTTGGAGGTTTTATAATTGTTACTCCTTCGATCCCTTATCAAAATACCAGCAAGTGAACTAACTAACCTACCAATAGCCTTTATCTGCAAAGGTGCGCCTAATAATTATTAATGGTGAATGGCAACTAGATTTTTTAGAAACATTGGAAATCCTGATCCTTTACAGTCTAATCCAGATATAGAGGACAACATTTCTGAAAAACCATATAAGTGGTTGTTTCGTAAACTTTCTGATCTGTTTCTGGCAAACACATAATAGAAAAATTAAAAGCACCAAATTATGCGATATCGAGATTTGTTAATGCAATTCAGCACACCTTTCTTACGTATGTGGAGCCCTCACCCAGCTTAATCAATTTCACGAAAGTGCAATAGATTTACACAAGGCCTCATTGAGCCAACACTACTTAATCCTTATAACTATCTCTCAACTGTACTTCATGTGAAAGATTTTCACACCCAATAATACAACAGACTCATGTTAACCTCGAAAAAGGATTTTTCTAAACAACTTTTAATCGAAGATAATAAACAACCAACTCAATTGATCAATCAAATAAGAATAGAACAATAATACATTTGAGATAAAAGAGAAAAGCAACTTCCCGAAATAGATTTGAAAGTCGTTTACACACTAAACTGATTCACGGCAGTAGCACACCCAACTATTAATCCTTGGCAAAACACTCACGCACCACATTCAATGTCCCAGTCGTGAGCCACAATGAAAAATCAACACCTAGCTAAGACCAATAGTCAATCAACACTTATAGCAACCAATCAGCCAAGCTTTTCAACATATACCAATCCATAGAACAACCAATCAACATACAGGTTCATAAGAGAATTTGATGCTTCAAATCCAACTATATGCTCCACAAAATTGAAAAACACACTCACGTTTAGCAATTTTTCACACAAAAACCTTTAACACCATTCATCCAGAATTCCAGCCGTGCACCACCAATAGAGAACACACACGGCATAAGATAGATGCATTATACCCATAAATCTAAACAACCATATTTCACCAACACAAAACACCCGTAATCAGTTCAACTATTTTTAACAAAAAACAATTGACATACCCACCAAAGAGCCCTAAAGATAGCCGTCAAGTAACACACCAAAATCCCACACCACCAAGATCAATGTCCATCTGAAAACCCTTAGCCACACTTTATAAATTCCAGTGGTACCCCTCAACACTCACACACGTGATTACCACATTACATCTGAAGATAGACTCCAGTTCAGTATATAATTCTTTCATAACTATAAGATTATCCACTGTGAATTTTTAAATCCAAGTCAAACAACAATACTATCTTATATTTCCAACTAATAAATAAAATGCCAAAACTAAATAAAACGATATATACTATATATCTTAATAATCTCCCCCTTTTTGGCATTTTTGTCACAACTGTTAAGCTCCCCCTAAATAACATAATTGGATATATGATTATTGAATTCACAATGCTCCCCCTTAATCTAAGATCCAATAAAACACAATTAAATCAAACACAATTGAAATAAATCAAACACAACTTCAGTTCAGGTCTTATCTTCTCCCCCTTTGGGACAACATATGCCAAAAAGACGAACTCAAGGAGCTCTAGAAATCGTAGAACTCACTGTTTTAAGTGATGAAGAGCGTCACTTGCCACTTGAATAATGCTTTCATTCCTCTAAATTTTAGTAAAGAGACCTACATGAGGATTGACAGAAGTTATCCCCGAGCCATCCTAGGGGCCAAATGTGGTGTATGGAAAATCCACTACCTGTGGTTGCCTAAAAATCCTTGGAGGGATGTTTATAAAGGACACCAACTCAAGTATACTCGACTCCATCTCTCAATGGCCAACATAGCTTTAATAATGAGACGTCCAAAACTAACTTGCACCCTATTATCGATCTCATAAATCAATTTGGCCTGCACCTAGTGAACAGAGACAATCTGTACGTTTGGCATCCAGTTGGTCACCACTAGCTTAAAGAGAACGAAATACTTTTGGGTAAGCATTGAAGAACAAAGCATAGAGCTAGATGACTATGCAATCAATTTTTCACTTGTCAATACTATTGCAATTAAATCATTTGACACATTCCAATCATCATCATAAAGTTGATCACTAATCAAATTATCAAATCCTATAAACAAATTGAAACAATCAGCATTAAAACGGACTACCCGACCTGACACATATACTGATCTATAACTCAAAGTAGTCTAATTCAGAATATCACTAGTTAAATTACATTTTTTTTACTAGATATGAGTCATAGTGCTTCGGAAGCAGTGAGGATTGCAGTAAATGTCTCTACGATAATAAAGTGTCCAGTCTATGTTGTTAAAAATCCTCTAAATTGATTGGACAATAGAGAACGAACCCGGGAGTGTTGAGAATCGCCCAATTATGTTCAACCGCAGAGGAGTAGAACTTGAAAGAAATCACATCATCCATTGTCAGGCAGACAGAAGAAATGCATCGAGGTGGTCGAACTGTTTTTCGAGCCCATTGTTTTGTACGTTTTTGAGGAATCATAGGAGGTGCAATCAGTGGAACAACTTCTGCGGGAGTCTTATCAGAATCTGAAGTAGAGTCTTCAACTATGGATAATATGACCCAAACAACGTCATTATGTAGATCTGGTACTCTTTCCCGAACAGAAGTAGTGTCGGGAATATCAATGAGAACAGCCAAAGATCACCTAGCACCGAGTCTCCTTCCAAGTGATGGGTTAAGCATTAATCGAATTAAGCATTGTGATGGAGCTGTTGTTTTTTTTTAACACTGAAGAGTATGTTTTCTCTTTGTTTATGCCCATATTACCAAAAAACCAGCAGAAACCCAAATAAAATCAATAAATGGAGCTACCATGAAGTTAAAAGGAGCAGTACTGTATAGAGAAAAATGAGTCTTCAATGAAGTTCCACAGATCCCACACAGATGCTAAGTCCACAGTAGAGAAGTCTTCAATACAATTACGTGGGTGCTTGGGAGCCTGAGACCTAACAGAGATGAGAAGGGGATGAGGCTTCATTGGTGGTGTTCCTTAAATTTGATCCAAATGTTATTCCCACAATGAAGAAACCTTCAATGCAACCATGTGAGTGCTTAGGAGCTTGAGAGTTGATAGATATGAAAAGGGGATGGGGGTGCAGGGGATAATAGAAAGAGCACGTAGGTATTTTGAATACTTTGGATGAAAACTCAACGTTTCATTTTTTTAAGGAAATAATACATCAATAATGTAAAACATAAAGTCTCAAAGCCCCTCGAAGAAGTTTAAACCTTACTATATCAAGAGGTTTCGTAAAGATATCTACCAACTGCTTTTCTATAGATACATGTGACAAAGTGACTATTTTGCTTTCTACAAGCTCTCCAATAAAGTGGTACCTTAGATCGATGTGTTTCATCTTTTAATGATGAACCGGATTCTTAGAGATGTCTATATCATTCTTGTTATTACATAAGAATGTCAACACATTCTGATCACTCTTGTAATTTTTTACATTTGTTTCATCCACAGAAGTTATGAACAACAACTACTGCAATGATATATTCAGCCTCTACGATCGATAACAAAATTGAATTCTACTTCTTGCTAAACAAAAAGATCAAATTGTTTCCTAAGAACAAATAACCTCCTAAAGTGCTTTTTCTGATCGTCTAAGTTTCCAGCCCAATCAACATTACCATATTCCAAAATAAGATGTTTTGCTTACATATCTAATAATCCTCTTGATAAATTTCAGATGTGTTTCTTTCGAATTGGCTTGATAGCAAGCACATACATCGACACTATAATAAACATCTAGCCTACTTGCAGTCAAATACAATAGATTTCCAATCATGCTCTGATATAAACTGACATCAACAATTTTACCATTCTCATCTCTATTTAGCTTCGTTGAGACACTCATAGGTGTTCTTGCATGTCTGGCATTCTTAAGACTGAACTTCTTTATTAAACTCTTAGCATATTTGGTTTGTGAAACAAAAATTGCATCCTTCATTTGTTTAATTTGCAAACCCAAAAAGAAATTCAGTTCACCTACCATGCTCATCGCAAATTCAGATGTCATTAATTCAACAAATTCATCTACCATCTTCGGATGAGTAAAACCAAACACAATGTCATCAACATAGATTTGAGTCATTACCAAGTTAGATCTAACCTTTTTAATGAACAAAGTTTTGTCAACACTACCTCGTTCATACCTTTGCTTGATGAGATATTTTGTGAGTCTTTCGTGCCAAGCCTTCGGTACTTATTTAAGACTGTAAAAAGCTTTTTTTAGCTTAAAAACGTGGTTTGCATGGGTTGAATTGATAAATCCTTTTAGCTGCTCGACATATACTTCTTCTTATATGAACCCATTCAGAAAAGCACTCTTTACATCCATCTAATAAAGCTTACCCCTTCACGCATGCTATACCCAATAATAGTCTGATAGACTCAAGTCATGCCACCGGTGCAAAGGTTTTGTCAAAGTCCATTCCTTCATCCTAAGAATATCCCTGAGGTACTAACCTTATTTTATTTCTGGTTACATTACCCTTTTGATCTGTTTTATTTTGAAACACCCATTTTGTTATAATCAAATTAGCATCCGATGGGCTTGGCACCAATTCTCATACATCATTCTATGCAAATTGAATCAATTCACCTTGCGTAGTGACTATCCAGAACTCATCTTACAGAGCTTCTTTAACATTCTTTAGCTTGAAAGAAGAGGTGAAGTATAAATAACCCCCAAGTTCTTGATAATCAACCCTTTGTTTTTCTTCTTTCATTGACATCTCCAATGACGTTCTCTACTAGAAGATTTCTTCTTATTCAAATCATATTCTCTCCAGTTTTGAACATTTAAAGGAACAATTTTTGTATAAAGTGTTTTGGTTAATTCATCATGTAAAGTAACTAACAATTCTTCAATTCACACAGTTACTTCCTCAGCAGCAACTAACTACAGATCTGAGCAATTTTTCAATCTTGTCACGTTGCTTGTATAAGCTAGTTCAGAGAATCGGTTATATAGATTTTCTTCTGCCACTTGATCATTCAACAGAGATACATCATCTATCACAACATTTATAGACTCTAGCACTTTATTGGTTCTTTGATTATACCCTTGGTAAGCTTTATTGTGAGTTAAATAACTAATGAAGATTCCTTCATCACTTTTGCTCTCGAGTTTCTCGAACTGCTTTTAATATCTAAGAATGTAGAATAACTCACATCTGGTTTCTTTCCTTTTCAGAGTTCATAGGATGTGTTGTTCAGGATGCTTCAAAGATAAACTTCATTACATATATAGCATGCTGTATTAACTGCTTCAGCCCAAAATCACATAAACAAATTTCTTCCATTCAACATAGATCTGGCCATTTCTTGAAGTGTTCTATTTTCCTTTCAATAACTCCATTTTTTATGGAGTTTTAGGTGCTAAAAATTCTTGTATGAAGTCATACTCATCACAAAAGTTATTAAAGCTTGTATTCTCAAATTCCCTTCTATGATCTGATCAAATTCTCAATACAACTATATTTTTCATATTCCTAACCTGCACATATAGGCTTCTAAAAGCCTTGAAAGCATCTGATTTTTCTTTCAAAAATGATACCCAAGTATATCTCGAATAATCATCAGCACAAGTTAAAAAAGATCTCATTCCACCAATGTTATCATGTTGTGTTGGACCAACCAAATCTATGTGAATTAATTCAAGTATGCATGATAAGGTAACGTGTCTAACCTTTTTGTATGGCATTCTTATCTGTTTACCCATAAAGCACGCACTACAAATTGATTTCCCTTCTTTATTCATTATGGGTAAACCCTTCACAACTTCCAATTTTGTTAACTTACTAATAAGATCAAAGTTTACATGTCTAAGCTTTTGATGCCATAGATCAATGTTATTGTCATGTGTGGCTGATTTATAGGTGGTCATGACCTGCAACATGTAGCAATTGTTGGCTGATCGCTTGCCACTTACAAGACATTCTCCTTGTTCAATTAGCACCCTACATTCATCACTTGTAAATTTTACTAACGAACCATCATAACAAAGTTGGCTTATACTCACCAAATTAGTTTTTAGTCCATCGATATGGAGCACATTCATCCACACATAATGTTCCTTTACTAATCACCAAAGCCTTATTTCCATCTCCTAAGGTCACATGACCATCCATACAACTCTGATAATTGGTTAAGTAATTCTTTTCCCTTATAATATGGTGTAAACATCCACTATCAAAATACCAAGCATTTTGCAAAGTTGACTTCATCCATTTAAAAACCACAAGAGCTTACAATTGAATCTTTTTAACCTAAGTAGATTTTAGTACTGAGGTGATGTTAAGATTTTTGTGAGGGACGTAGAATTCTTTGGTTTTAGCTTCTTTGAGACAACATTTGTAGTAACTGGTAACATCTTGGCCTTATATGCCCGATAACTCCGCAAAAATGACATGTAGGTACGAATCTTCGATTCTTTCTCGATGTTTCTTGTTCTTGGACAGATCTGGATATATCATTTTTCTCCTCATTCACCTTAGAGCACTCATCCTTATAGCCAACGCCTTGAAGATCCCCTTTAACCTTACCGATTTTCATTAACTTTTCTAACTTTTCTGTGCCTCTATTCAACATTATCAATCCTTTTTCGGTACTTACTAATCTCAGTTTAGCTTCACCAAGTTCATCTAATGCTAACATCAATATCTTCTCTAGCTCTTGGATGTTATTCTTCATAGAGAGATTCTCTTCCTTCAACCTTTTATTCTTTCTACACATTTTCACCCATTTTCCCTACATAGCTTTGTAAACCTTATAAATATTCTCCTTTTTATCATCTAGGCCACTTTCATCACTATTATAATCTGATATTAGGCCTTGAGCTAAGTTGTTTGTGTTTTTCTTGAAATTTTCCAATTTTTCCCCTTTTTTCGTCTTCAGTTACTTTCTTCTCAGTTACTGTTAAGCAAGTAACTAGACCTTTGTTATATAAAGAAACTAACGCAGAACCATTAGTGATTTCTTCTTCACTACCATATTCACTATCAGATTCATTCTCATTCTAATTGCTCGTAAAGGATTTTTCTTTTCTTTTCTTCAAAGTATTAGCATATTCAGCTTAAATGTGCCCAAAACCTTGGCATTCATGACATTAGATTCTCTCTACCTTCCTTCCAACCTTTTGAGTTTTGGCTTGTTGTTTAAAGTTATTGTTCGATGAACTCCCACCATGTTCTTTAAACTCAAGTCTTTCCTTTTTCATTCTTTTTAGCCATTTATCAAAATTTCGAGTGAGTAGCTCCAAATCCTCATTCTCATCAGATTCATCTTTTGCATCATTCACACCTTCTCCATTTTCAACCTGTAATGCCAATCTTTTGCTTCTTTCTTGCTTACCTCTTAAAAGATTCATTTAGAAATTTGTAAGAATTCTAATTACCTTCTCTAATGACAGATCATTAATGTCGTGGGCCTACTCTATTGTTGTAATTTTCAGAATAAATCTCAGAGGTATTGATCTCAACATCTTCTTGACTAGTTTCAGATTGGAATATTTTTTCCCGAGTTGATGTGCCTGATTCGCAATATCACGCAATCTTTCATGAAATCCCCAATAGTTTCATTTTCATCCATCTTCAGTTCTTCAAACCTCACAACTAACATATGTAGTTTTAACGCTATCACATATTTGGTCATGAATAGTCTGCAAAGCATCTCATGCTTCTTTAACCGATTCACAGGCTAATATCATTGAGAAGCGTCCTTCATCAACAACACTAAAAATTGTATGCATTGTTTGTGATTTTCCAAAGGCACTTTCTTCTTTGGCTTGTGTCCATTCAAATGGATCTTTTTAAACTGCCTCTCCTTTATCGTCAGTGATCATTAGATGCATCCACCTATGTACTACCGAATGTCAAGCTTTTGTACCCTGAGCTTGGATAAAGACTCTCATCCGTGATTTCCATGCAGGATAGTTAGAGTCATCCAACAGTGGTGGTCTGGTGATCGATGCACCCTCTCTTGTAACCATGTTCGAGAAACTCGGATCTGCACCAACTTTCTACCAAGTTCTGATTTGGTGGCCCTTCTCTAATACCAATTGAAAAACTGTATAAGTTGTTGTTTATCTGTTTCTGACAAGCACAAATAACAGGAAAATTAAAATCACCAAATTAAGCGATACCAAGATTTGTTGCTTATGTCGGCAAGGCCCTCACCTAGTTTAATCAATTTTACAAAATTGCAATAGATTTACGCAAGGCCTCACTGAGCCAACACCACTCAATCCTTGTAACAGTCTCTCAACCTTACTTCCCGTGAAAGATTTTCACACCCAATAACAAGACCAACTCGTGTTAACCTCAACAGAGGATTTTTCTAAACAAATTTTAATCGAAGACAATTAAACAACCAACTCAAGTGATCAATCAACTAAGAAAAAAACAATAATACACTTGAGATAAAAGAGAAGAATAGCTTCCCAAAATAGATTTGAAAGTCGTCTGCACTCTAAACTAATTCACGACAGTAGCACACCCAACTATTAATCCTTGGATGATGGTTACTGTAACCAAGAAAAACACATGCTACGGATTGGGGAGGGAGTTTTTGGGGGGGCATAAGGATCTAGATAAGGGTAGCAAGAACATCCAAAGACCTTGAGATAAGAATAAATGGGCTAGGATTTGTAGAGATAGTAGTGAGGAGAGAACCAATGAAGAATAGGAGTGGGTAGAATGTTAATCATATGAACGGCGGTTAGGACATCGTCAACCCAATAAGAGTGAGGAAGGTGAGCTGTGGCTAATAAGGTACGCGCCATGTTTATGATGTGCTGATGTTTACATTCGGCGAGGCCGTTTTGTTGAGGGGTGTGAGGACAGGAGAAGCATTGGTGGATTCCATGAGTGGCACAAAAGTGGCCAAAATTATTATTGACATACTCGGCTCCGTTATCACTTTGTAAGGTTTGAATGGAAGAATTGAATTGATTTTTTATGTAAGTCACAAAGGTCTTGAAGTGTTGGAAGGTTTCGGATTTATTTTGCATGAGAAAAATCCATGAATAATGAGAGTATTCATCTGTAAATAAGACATAGTAACAACAACCACTATTAGAAGAAACTGGAGACATCCATACATCACTATGAATTATTGAGAAGGGAAAGTTAACATAACTGTTGCGAGAATCAAAGGGGAGTCTAGAGGATTTATTAACGCAATCAGAACAAAAGGCAGGCTTGAGAGAGACTTGATTACCTAAGAGAGGTTGTAAGCGAGTGAGGGCAGTGAAGAAGGTGTGACCGAGCCTTTTATGCCATGTTGAAGAGTGGTGAGTAGCAAGAGCATGATGTGTGGACGACAGAGAGGATAGGGAGATGTGAAGCGGATATAGAACATCTTTACAGGGGCCCTGAAAAAGTAAAGTGCCAGTGAGAAGATCATATATTTGACAATAATTAGGGGCAAAAAGAAAGAAGACTTTATTGTCTTTTGTGAATTGAGCAACAGATAAGAGACTTTTGCGGATAGCTGAGATGCTGAAAACATTAAGAGAAAATTTGGAATTTGCTAAAGAGAAAGGAAGGGATCCCAGGTGGGAGATGGACATAGTGTCCCAATTTCCCATGACCACAGACGTGTTACTTTGAGGTGGATATGGATTTTAGAGAGGTGTGGTGGGACTGGTCATGTGATTTATGGCTCCAGTGTCGGGGTACCATAGGTTGTCCGGTGAGGGTGGTGGTTGAGCAAAATGGGCACCTGCGAATGGCATGTTGGGTGGTCACGAGAAACGGTGTGGACAGTTGGCATGAGAATGATGAGGAGTGCTGCAGTTGGGGCACCAAGGTGAGGAGCTAAGAATGCCTTGCTGTCCCCAGGGTGGTTGTGGTGATGGAGCTTGGTTACTACCGTAGGAGGATGGCCATTAGTGATGATTTCCTCAACTATGTGGATGGGAACCATGGTACTTGCCACAGTGGTGTTGTCCACGATAGGTGCTATTGTTAGATTTGGAACGGAAACTTAAGTTGTTTGAAGAAGATTGAGCATTATAGAGAGCGGTGTTTGGAGTAGAAGACGATGGAAGAGTGGGGTTTTGAGACTCAAATGCTAGAAAGCAAAAGCGAAGTTCAGTAAAGGAGATGAGTGGGGTGATATTGTAGAGAGCTGTGCAAAGCATTAGATAATCAGGGCCAAGACCTTTAAGTGTCGTGATAACAAGATCATCAGGATCAACAGGTTTGCTAATTGCAGAGAGAGAATCAAATAGGGATTTTGCATGCTGTAAATATTCATCAATGCTTTTAAAGCCTTTTTGGAGATCGAAAAGTTGGGATTTAAGGTGAGCAGCACTAGCGACAGATATTTGCGAGAAATGAAGCGCTAAGCGATCCCAATGATCTTTGGCTGTGTCACAACCAATGAGGAGGGAAAGAATTGGAAATTCGAGAGTAATGGTGATACGACTAACGACAAATTGATCCATTTGAAGCCATTCAACATAAGCAGGATTTGGGATAGGTGTTTGTGGAGTGAGGTCAGTAGAAGTGGAGGTGGCATAAGGTGTGATAGTGGAAGGAGGTGCTAGATATGTGCCGTCTACATATTTGAAAAGTCCAAGGCCAATAAGAAATGGCTTCATTTGGAGAAGCCATTGGAGGTAGTTAGTTTCATCAAGCTTGAGAAAATTGGAGGTGCTAGACCTACTGGGAAGAGAGAGAGAAGAGGAATGAGCAATTGAAGCCATGAGAGAATAGGAAGATGTTAGCAGAAGAGAGAGAAAAATTGTAAAGAAGATACGGAGGCCTCTCACAAGCTCTAATACCATGTAAAATAATCTGATTCTTCATATATTCATATCATGGCTTGCATCTTTATATATACAGATGGTGTATCTCCTAGA
>JAOTAY010000001.1:27885100-27906530 GCA_025629805.1 Erythroxylum baracoense
ATAATAATTTGAGAGTTAAGGATATTTATTATTCTTTTTATTGGATTTTTTGATGTAATTATTATTTATTATATAATGAAAATTAAAATTGTAATATTTTAAATATTTTATATTGTTCTTAATTTTATATTTGTATGATAATGATTGTTTTTTATATAAATTGTGGTTATTATTTATACGTGAAATATATGAAAATTATTGTTTTTTATATTAATTATGATTATTATTTATTATTTTATTTTTGAAGACAAAATTAAAAATTTAAGACTATTTTGTAATTTTAAAAAAATTAAAAATTATTTTTATAAATTTAAAAAATTATCTAAAATAATACCCGATATTAATTATAGTACCGTGCCGAAACTTAATTCGGTATGATATCCGTGACATCGCTGGAAAAGTAGAGCTTTAAGCATTATATTTCCTACTCAAGCAATGAATAATAATAATAAATAATGATGGAGGTATTATTACACAATATTTTGGTATCTTGATCAAAAGCTGAACGTACGAAAACCAGAAAGCGGGAGAGAGGGACCTCCTCCATTTTTGAATCTGTCTCTTTCTCTCTCTCGTTATACGAATACGTCGTCGTCTCACAACTCTTCATCTCTCTTGCCGGCCACTGGATTTGTCAGATCTGCTTTTCTTTTCCCTTCTTTTTACTCCACCTCTCCTTCTCTAGGACTTTCGTTCTCTGCGTCATTGTTTGCTTAATCTCCCCAATTCGCGAGCTATCTAGCTCAATCTGTTGATTTTATATCTGGATTTTTAAAAAATTAATTTTATTTGTTGGGGCTTGAGATTTGGAGTTTATTAGTTTGATTTGATCAGAGTTTGGCGGAAAAAATATGGGTATGTAGTGGTTTTGGGAAGCTGGGAATCCACGTGGAGGGCTTGGAATCCATAAGATTCGAGTACAAGATGCAGATGCAGAGCTCGTCGAGTTCGGTGGCGCAACCTGAGGCCATATTGGAATGGCTGCACAAGGAAATGGGGTATAGGCCGTTGGGTCCTTATACCACTAAGTCCCAATTGCCTTCAATTGATTCCATTAGGAAGGTTTGCCGCGGGAACATGATACCCGTTTGGAGCTTCTTGATTAACAGAGTCAAATCGGAGAAGACGGTTGAGAATATAAGGAAGAACATTCTAGTGCATGGTGGTGGTGGTGAGAGTGGCAATTCGGTTAATTTGGGGAAAGTGGAGGGTAGGAGCAGTAGCAGCAGAAGTGGTCGAAGGAAGGAGAAGACAGTGGTGGGGGAGAGTTCGAGTGCAGCGGCTGCGGCGGACAGTAGGGAGGCAGCGTTACAGGAGAGGGATTTGGCGGCAAAAGAGGTGGAGAGGTTGAGGAATATGGTGAGGAGGCAGAGGAAGGATTTGAGGGCTAGAATGATGGAGGTTTCGAGGGAGGAGGCTGAGAGGAAGAGAATGCTTGATGAGCGTTCAAAGAACAGGTTTTTTTTTTTTTTATAGAGAAAGTTGATTTCTTGGTACAGCTGATTTGAAGAACTGTGATTCTTTGTGTTACTACCTTCCTGGAGAACACGATAATTCATTTTCTGATAAAGGGGTGTGGAATTTGAGTGCAATGACTTTATGGGAAAATTTATTGGTAGATAATAAACAGATAATCGTAGATTAATATCATTTCCATTGATAACAATTGCTTTTATTTATGTGCATGAAAAGAGAGGAAAAGAGAGAAGTAAAAGTCTGTGTTCCCAAGGCTCCCCTGGAAGAATATATTAAAATCACTTCCCTAGGAACACGAATGCATGATTTCAAGTCTAGTAGATGGAAGTCAAGGATGAATTGTCTATTGTTGTCTAGTTTTATTAGCAAATTTAAATTTCCTTATCGTTTTGCAATACTGGAAATAGATTATTTTATGCTCCTAAGTTTTGATGTTGCAAGTTATTGTGAAATATATACTCAAAATCAATGCATGAGAACTTAGTCCTAAAATGCTCTTATAAAACATTGGTATACTGGAATTGACAATAAAGAATGATTTCAATCGTGTCTTTTTTGGAATTTGTGACAATTTTTGACTAGGTTTAAATTATCTCAACTCTTGAGATTTGCAATGCATTTACGTATACTCACTTGTTGCAGGCATAAACAGGTAATATTGGAGGCTTATGATCAACAGTGCGATGAAGCAGCAAAAATATTTGCAGAGTATCACAAACGCCTATGCCACTATGTTAATCAAGCGAGGGATGCACAAAGGTCAAGTGTTGATTATTCTGTTGAAGCTGTTGGCAATTTGCTTGGTAGTAATGATAAAGAAGCAGTTTATTCAACTGTTAAGGGCACCAAATCTGCTGAGGATGTCATTCTTATTGAAACAACAAGGGAAAGGAATATTCGGAAGGCCTGTGAGTCTCTTGCAGTCAATATGGTCGAAAGGATCCGTAACTCTTTCCCAGCTTATGAAGGGGGTGGTATTCTCTCAAGTCCTCAAATCGAAACAGCCAAATTGGGCATTGATGTTACTGGACAAGTACCTGATGAAGTTAAAACTGTTATCTTGAATTGCTTGAAGAATCCTCCCCTACTACTCCAGGCAATATCAGCATACACCTTACGACTGAAATCACTGATTAGTAGAGAAATTGAAAAAATAGATGTTAGAGCTGATGCAGAAACCTTAAGGTATAGCCACGATTGAAGCCATATTTGTCTTATTACAGTAAAAATCCTCCATAACATTCTTATCCTTCTTGTTATTCTTGGTTTACTGACTTGAATATGTATGCTTTATCTTGTGTTTTTTTTCCTCCAATGAGCTCACCTTACTTTGATGAACAATAATATGTTTATTCATCAGATACAAATATGAGAACAACACAGTAATGGATGTTTCTTCTCCTGATGTGAACTCACCATTGCACTATCAACTTTATGGTAATGGGAAGGTTGGATTGGACATACCTTCTAGAGGAACTCAAAATCAACTTCTTGAAAGACAGGTTTCTTCTTTGCCCGTGTCTGTTTTAAACTATTAGCTCTTGCATAGTTTAGATTTTGCAGTATTATGTTTTTTGGTGTTTGAGTTTATGTCACTTAGTTACTATCTTCAGGTTCGAAACTGATACCATCTCTAGTGGAGCTGTGAATTTTGAACTTTTCATTTTGTATTCTATTTGTTTTCTTTTTAAACTATTTAGCTGCTCATCATGATTAACTTCAGTAATTTTAAGAGATATGTATCTTTCTGGTTCATTGTAGAAAGCTCATGTTCAGCAGTTTTTAGCTACTGAAGATGCACTTAACAAGGCTGCAGAAGCTAGGGATTTGTGTCAAAAGCTTATAAAACGCTTACATGCAAGTGGTGATGTGGTTTCTTCACACTCACTTGGTGTTGGAGGAACGTCACAGAACATGGGCAGTCTCAGGCAATTTGAGGTAATTTTTCTGATTGATTTATGTCCTAATTATTGGCTTTATCTTGAATCATTGCCATGGTTTATACGCATGCCTTATTCCTCAGTTCTTATCTGTTTTGGATGAGTGGTTTGTCAATCATATTATCATTCACCTTCTATTTCTGTAGCTGACACTTATGAGCCTTATTCTTCGTCTGTTTTGGATGAGTGGTTTGTCAATCATATTATCATTAACCTTATATTTCTGTAGCTGACTCTTGCAAAGATGGTAGTTTCATATGTTTTATCTGCTCATCATATTGATGAACGTTACCATTTCTAGGTTACTTCAAGTTGAATTGAATTGAATTACATTTTATACATCATATGCATGTGATGCATCATAAAATCTCATTCTGGTTGCTAGAGGTTGTAAGCTTGTTATTGCTACTACTGCATGTGCGATGCATGCTGAAATCTTTGTCTGGACTTGCTATTTTCCGCAGTTGGAAGTTTGGTCCAAAGAGAGAGAAGCTGCTGGATTGAAGGCAAGCTTGAATACGTTGATGTCTGAAATCCAGCGCCTGAATAAATTGTGTGCAGAGAGAAAAGAAGCTGAAGACTCTTTGAAGAAGAAATGGAAAAAGATTGAAGAGTTTGATGGACGAAGATCCGAACTTGAAGCCATTTATACTGCATTACTGAAGGCTAACATGGTATTGTATCCTTTCGTTTGGATGTCTTCTGGAACCTGAAAACAATAGTAGGGCTGGAAAGTCATCAACCACAAACAATTTTATTACTCAACCTAACAAGCTCTTAATTTTTACACTCTAATCACTATCGTAGCAAAATAAAAGGGAAATGGATCCTCGGGATGGTGCAAGCTACTCTATTAATCCTACAACATAAAGTGTACCATTGGTAAAAGATTATAATGAAGAAAAAAACTCCTTTAAGAGCTCCCCAAGATTCTCATCCGGCCAAAACAAGACCACTTCTTCATCTCTCATGTTGGAGTGCTTTGAATGCAAGACCCTTATACGGTATACAGAAATTTGCTGACGGCCTTAGCTATTGTAATTCTGATGTAGATTTCGCAAACTGGTAAAATATGTTTCAGCCACTACTTCATCGCTATGCAATGTGGAAGTAAAATTCATTATGTGCTTCATTTTTCTTCTTCTTTTTTTTTTAGTTTATGTGATATCTTTCGTTGTCTGGAATCTTTTAAAATATATCAGCTATATGAAATAACTGAGTGAGAGACTTTGTCCTACATATAAGTAATTTTATTGACTTTGCAGGATGCTGCAGCATTTTGGAATCAACAGCCACTGATTGCGAGGGAGTATGCATCAAGTACAATTATTCCAGCATGTGTAGCTGTTGCAGACATTGCAAACGATGCAAAAGATTTCATTGATAAGGAAGTCAATGCTTTCTCTCGAAGTCCAGATAATAGCCTTTACATGCTTCCTGCAAGTCCTCAGGTTGTACAAACTTTATTAATGTTACACTACCATTTTCTATTTTAATAGTTGATAATCAATCACTGCAGTTTAATCAATCTCTGTAGGATCTATCGTTTATCTTTTTAACGCTGGCAGAAGTTTTCAATTTTTCTTTTGTTTGCGCTGAATCCTTCTCTGTATCATAGTGTAATTTTTGTTCTGTTGATCCTTAATTGTGGTCTCCAGTAATAAAGCCGTCTTTCTCTTCATATTTTTTAGTTTCTTGGTCATTTAAATTTTCAATTAGGACTTAATCATGCTGCTCTTACTGCTTGTTTTGTTTCTGGTTTCAAAAATCAAATTAATGTTGTTTGGACTCTGATACATATTGCTTCCTTGGTGCTTATTTTCTCATTAAATGCTGTCAGGCACTTCTGGAATCCATGGGTTCTGGCGGATCTACAGGACCTGAAGCTATTTCTGCAGCAGAGAAGAATGCTGCTTTATTAACGGCAAGAGCTGGTGCTAGGGATCCATCAGCAATACCATCTATTTGTCGTGTATCTGCTGCACTTCAGTATCCTGCAGGTGAGTTCTTATTCTTACATCATAAGCTTCCATGGAGTAGAGAATTAAATATCTTCTTGGGTAGTTTTAAATAACTGAGATTGGAAAATGCATTAACTAGGATTACCCAAGGAATTTGTCCTTGCAAATAGTTCTCTCCGGTGGAAGAACAACACCAAATGCTTTCATTGAAGATGAGTTTTGAATGTATTCCTATTGACTGGAAAGTTCCTTTGACATTGTTTTGCAAAAGGGAAAAGGTAATTCATTGACATTAAGGAATCTGATAGGAAATTGGTGACTTCTTCAAGGAAAGATAGCGTGATGGAGGTTTCCAGAGAATTTGTTATCCTTATTCTAGAAGACTACAGTTTTGGTTGTTCAAAAAGTTTGTATTTTTTTATCAAATCTAGTAATTCTGGGGAGGTCACTAATTCCCGTTGTTTAATTAGTAATGAGTTTGCAAATAGTTCTAGATGTATTTCTAATCTTGTAAAAGGTAGCTTCCCTGTTAATTTAAAACCCCTGATGACCAAAACTTTTTATCAGTTCAAGCATGGCAAAACGAGGAAAAAGTTAAATAACTTATTTTTTAATGATTTTCATGTGGTCTGTGTACGCATGCTGATCTGGGTGATGTTGAATTTCAATTCACTAATTACCCTGCATTTATGTGGGATTTTTATGATTCATATTGATGGTTCATTGTCCATCACTAGGTTTGGAGGGTTCAGATGCTGGTTTAGCATCGATCCTAGAGTCCCTGGAGTTCTGTTTGAAACTTCGTGGTTCTGAAGCTAGTGTTCTAGAGGACTTAGCAAAGGCGATTAATTTGGTCCACATAAGGCAGGATCTTGTTGAAAGTGGTCGTGCTCTGTTGGATCATGCTTACCATGCTCAACAAGAATACGATAGGTAAAGATAAATGCTACCCTTTTTTGTAAGTGGAGCATTTTGGCATTGCGAATTCTTAACACTTGTCAATTGTACTCATGCAGGACTACAAATTACTGTTTGGATTTGGCATTGGAGCAAGAGAAAATCGTTACAGAGAAATGGTTGCCCGAACTGAAAACTGCAGTTTTAAATGCTCAAAAATGTCTGGAAGATTGCAAATACGTGAGGTGTTTGGTGAGTATATTGCCACAAGTTTAAACCAATATGATCGTATTTAGAGATTTAAGTTTATGGGTTAGGGGTGCAACTGCATTTAAAGAGTTGCTCTGTGCTGTACAGTGAGGTTTAGTAAAATAATTAGTCTAATAACGAATTTAAGTCAGGAACGCAAACATATGTTTGCTCTTCTCAATAAAAATGAAAATGCTAAAGAAGAGGCTGTGGCAAAGTAGAATTAAATCTATGATTCCTGAAATGAAAGGCATAATAAGATAACATTTCTTCAGTTGAGAACCTTGCTAAAGTTGTGTTCCTTGGTGCTTAGTGATGCTCGATATGTTTAAAATTGTTTGTGTGCAATGCATAAATCAGTCCGTGTTTCTGGTTGTAGGTTCTAGTTATAGTGTTTCTATTTGTTACTTGCGAGCTGTGTTGTACTTGTGTTTCTCTAACAAATGAGACTGCTTATACTATTAACAACAGAACTACAAATACATATCAGGGATCTGTTGCAACTAATGAAACAATATCATTAGAAAATCATTTACATAGTGACTGCCGTGTGAGATATATATATGTACAATTTCGATATAACCTGTATCTGTCAGTTAATTTCTCCATGCAGTACATATTCGTCAAATATGTTACAAACGGTCAGATGGAATAAATGAATAACTCTAGTCTTGGTCTTTGCTTGGCTTCAACTGCCTTTAACTAATTGCTCTACTTGACTATGATCCTGTTGATTATCAAGAGTATGAAATGAACTTCGTTATTGCAGCTCGACGAGTGGTGGGAGCAACCTGCATCTACTGTTGTTGACTGGG
Source organism: Erythroxylum baracoense (assembly GCA_025629805.1). Taxonomy (NCBI): domain Eukaryota; kingdom Viridiplantae; phylum Streptophyta; class Magnoliopsida; order Malpighiales; family Erythroxylaceae; genus Erythroxylum; species Erythroxylum baracoense. The sequence goes on from JAOTAY010000001.1 coordinate 27,892,439, forward strand.
TAACTGTTGACGGTCAGAACGTTTCTGCCTGGCAGAATCACGTCAAGCAACTGCTGGCATTTTACGATAAAGAGCTTTTGTGAATTAGAACCTTCTGATCTTATCACAACATATTCTGCTCAACCGTGCTCACCTTGGATTTGTTGAATGCCTGTCAAGTGTCAAGGTCTCATCCCTGAGGGTGAAGAAGTGAGCTTAGCATCAATTTGGAAGGATAATCAACCTTCTTGGATCAGAAGGCTATGGTGATCCCAGTGAGGCTCTTTGGTTTTTGAAGGTGACCAATTTGTTCTCTCTTTTGTAAAAAAATATGATTCTTCCATAACAATAATTTCTTGTATATCAGGCCATCGGTTGTGTGAGTTATGACTGGGTTTCTTCTACGTTGTTGTTCACTTGTTTTAGGGTTTAGTAATGCCATTGAAAGGGTTGAATTTAGCAATTTTTGTTTATAGTTTAATCTTCTTTTCTTTTCTTTATCTTTTTTCCCAAATGTATCTGAATTGAATTAGAACCAGTATCCTATGGTTTGGCACAATGACAAATACAAATTGTTGTCTTTGTTGACTGTGTGTGTTGATCGCTGTCTCCTATTTATGAATGGCAACGGGCAGATTAATATTTTAAAAATCGGATTAAAATTTAAAACGATAAGACAAAATATTTAATCGGTATTAAATTATCATAAATTAGTTAAAGATTAATTAAAATTGAAGAATTTGAATTATGTTTGAAAGTAATTATTATTCTTGATCAAAGAATTTAAAGTTTAATTAAAATTATTAAATAAAAAATTAATTGATTTATTTTTGTTTATAAAAATTATTAATTTAACAAAATGGATGGATTAATTAATAAATTGATTTATATGTAAAAATTTGAATTTTTACTCTTTTTTTGTCTAAAAGATTTGTAAAGTCTTATGATTTCATTTTTTAAAAATTATTTTTTAAAATTTCAAATCATTAAAAAGTAATGCCTAATTAAAAATTCTAAGTATATTTTAATGCAAGTCGTTAAGTATTTATTTAATTATATTTATATAAATATTTACTGAAAAAAATCCCGTAAATAATTCATGAACTTCCCATGCTTTCAGCTACTCATCTACCTTCTACATCAAAATCACCTTACTCTGATCTTATCTAACTTCAATCTCCATTTCACCTTCCTTGCACTGGTTTTTGTACGAACGCCATAAAAGAAGCTTGATGGTTCATATTCCAAGACACTGAGAGTGAGATACAATTGGGAGAGGTTATAGTTCTTGTTCTTCTTCAATCTCAGTAAAGAATAAGAAACATGATAATCCCTTGTTTTTTCATAATATTCCTGCTGAGTTTCAATGCATCAGAAGCAAGGCAGCATCCTTCTGCAGAATCTTCAGAGAACAGTTACTTCATGTCATCAGGTTTTTAACACTTTCTTGCTTTTCAATCTCTTCAAGACCTTGAACTAATAAGTTGGTGTGATCTATCATCTATGTAGGTGAATCTGTAGCAGTCGAGTGCGGTAATGGTGGGTTGAGATCGAGCTTTCATGGAGTTCATTTGCCTTTCTCAATGAACAAACATCTCAGGATAAAAATCAAGAGATGTAACCAGAAACCAAGAAACTCCATGAAAATGTCATCACTAACTTACCCATTTCAAGACCCTGCAAAACCTGAATTCCCTCTTCCGCTTCCGCTTCCGCTTCCGCTTCCGCTTCCTCGTCCTCTTCCTCTTCCTCTTCCACAGTTGCCACCATTGCCAAAACTCCCTCCACTACCTTCTCTTCCAGGACTACCCACCGTACCACCATTTTCAGGACTACCGTTGCACACAAAACCTTCTTTTAACAATCAGTCACCAAATGGCAAGCAACTCTCAGGTGGTGTCAAAGTGAAGAAGCCTGACGGATCCTTACCACCACCCCCATTATCTCCACCAAATCCTTGACCACCGCCGCCGCCACCTTCCCTGCCATTTTTATCACCTTCTCCTCCTTCGTCTGTGATACTTCCAGCTTCTTCAACTCCCTACAGAAGTTCTTCTTACACTTACTATCTTCCATGTATGTGTAATTCTTCAATAATGATGTGCATATGGACACATTTGCTTTTTCTTCATTTACTTTCTTCCTGTTTATGATTGTTTACGTTTATCAAGGTTAAGATTTTCCTTTAATCGTAACATTAACAATCAGAATACAATAAATTTTCAATTAAGTAGCAAGAACATGATCCACTTTTTTTTTTATCAAAACGCAAAATAGATTGACACGCTCGTATTCTAGATCATATAGATATGTTCGTAGCTAGATTATCTATCATTCACACAATTATAATTATATACTTTTAGTATCAAGTGATTATATTCAGTCAAAATATTCTAAATTATGTCCTATCAAGTGACCGTATTCAATCAAAATATTCTAAAATAAGTCTGTGTATTATATGATTCGTACACAACATCAAGAACAAAATTATATAGAAGAAGCCGGCAAAGAACATTTCATCTTGTCTCCTTTCACGACTTACACACTCCATCCAAGAACAATGGAGTCGAGAATATGTACCCTTCGAGAAATTCGCCACTTGATACAAACAATGGCATCTCATACCTTGTAATCTCCAATTACGGATGATGTATACAAGCAGAGCATATTCAAGCACTGCAGCTCAAAGATGGAGATCACAGAAGCTATGGACTTCAGTTTCTCTCTTCGTATGGCGACTCATCTTCTTCTGAGAGAAGCAGAAAAAGGGATGAACTTTGTGTTCTCTCCACTCTCATTCCATTCCATGCTGAGCCTTATTGCAGTAGGATCCAAAGGGTCTACACTTGATCAGCTTCTTTTGTTTCTGGGATCGAGAAGTGTCCAGGAACTAAATTGTTTGGCTTCGAAGATTGTCAGTTCTGTGCTGTTCCAGAGAAAGGATGGTGATGGAGGTCCTGTTGTATCATTCGTCAATGGTGTTTGGATTGATCAAAGATTTCACCTGAAGCCTTCTTTTGAGGAGGTGGCGAAAGGTGCTTATGGTGCCATAACCAAAGAGGTTGACTTTGTTACTAAGGTGATTTTTCCAATTTCAATCATAAAAGGACTTCCTTTAGTGAGTTAAAAAATTTCTGATAGTGTTTAGATATGATTTTTTTTGAAGATTTTATCAACTTTTTTCAATACTATTAATAAAAAACTTTATAGTAAAAAGTTAATTCGAATTTGAAAATTTTAAAATTGACCTTAGGGTAATCTTATATTTTAAATTAAGAAAAATACTTTGTTTTTTTTATAATTCATGCTTTACTTTTTTTTTTAACGGAGCAATCTACAGTTGTTATCTTTTAGATGCGTACTGGGTAAATATACGAAAGATCTTAACATGTAAAAGAATTCAACGTAATTCAAACTTCAAGATGTCATTTTAATTTTGTGCTTTTAAGTATAAATTTGATTCGATATTAATCCCGATTAAAATAAATTTGAGTGTTAATTTTAGTCAAACGATTTTGTCTTTCCTATTTAAGGATTAAAGATCTCATCATGTAAAATGTAAAAGGATTCAAGGATTTTAAGATGACAATTCAATTGGTAGACATCTTTCTGCAACTGATTCACATCTGTTTCTGGTTCTCTTGACGGTGATAATTTATGTTATTGCTTCTCTTTCAAGGCTACTGAAGTGATAGATGAAGTAAACTATTGGGCAGAGACTGCGACGAAAGGACTCATCAAACACCTCCTCCCAAAGGAAGAGTCTCTAGGCAATGACACTTGTCTTGTTCTTGCAAATGCGCTCTACTTCAAAGGATCATGGGATCGGAAGTTCGATCCATCAAGAACCGAGTTCAAACACTTCCACCTTCTTGATGGTCAGACTGTTCAAGCTCCTTTCATGACCACCATGAGCCATGAAAGGAACCTGTATGGAATCTTTGATGGTTACAAAGTCGTGAAACTTCCATACCAGAATGGACCAGACAACCTGAGATTTTCAATGTATTTCTTTCTCCCAGATGCAACAGATGGGTTTGAATGTCTGGTAGAGAAGTTCAGAACTGACCCTACGGTCTGGAATTGTGATTCAAGTTTAGTTGAAGAGGATGTTAAGTATCTGTGGATTCCAAGGTTCAGGTTTTCGTTTGAGCTTGAAGCTTCAAGTACCATGAAGGAACTGGGATTGGAACTTCCATTTATGGATGTTGGAGAGTTCACTGACATGATGGATACTGACAGGTCTCCAGTTCTGTCAAAGGTGTTCCACAAGTCGTTCATTGAAGTTAATGAGGAAGGAACTGAAGCTGCTGCTAGTACAGCTCCAGAATTTAGGTGGGTATACGCCAGGAAGGATCCTCCAAGGTTTGTAGCAGACCATCCTTTCATTTTCACGATCAAGGAAGAGAATTCTGGAGTTGTGTTCTTCATTGGTTCTGTGCTCAACCCGATCTTAGTTTCTTGAGCTCGACTGTGACCTGAGATGTTCCATATTATGGAAACTGACATTGAAATGGGAAATATGAAGCTTAGTTTCAACCTTGAAGCTTGTAGGGTTCGATCTCAATTTACTAGATTTGACATTGAAAGAAAGCATTTTCCATATCACAAATGCTACAGTTTTTTGTTGTTGAAGTATGAACTCTAGTGCAGGTTAGGGATTACATAAATAAACATCCTGAATTGAGCCGGTCAAATTTAACCGAAATTCAATGAAATAAGTTAACTTTGATTAAGTTTAAATATTCATATTCATGATAAAATTTGAAAATAGAGGCGTTCGATTAGAAAATCTATTTAAGTCCAATTTGTTGGGAAAATTATGCAATTTTCCTAAAAATTGGATTTGTGAGAATGCGAAATAAAGACAGAATAATAATACACAAAATTGATAACTGAGTTTGGCCAATTATGTCTACGTCTCAGGAGCTGCTGCAGATATTTTATTAAGGAAAAGATTTACAAAGTATTTACAACACTAACAACTCATACCTAATTATTCCCAAAAAATTTTCCTCACAAAAAATTATCTCAAAAATACTTTGTTTTCTTTCCTTACTTTGCTCTCACAAATTGCCTCTGTATTATAGAAGAAAAAATGGAAAACCTTCTTTATAGACTATTCCTTGTTCAGCTAAAGCCAGAAAAGTCCATTAAATAAAATGGCATAAATCAAGACAGCAGATAAGGAGATTTTGACTTTTTCTCTTTTTTACCCTTTTTCTTCTTTTCGGTGCAGTCATCCTTAACACAATTCAAAATATCACTTATTTAATAACTTTAAAGTAAAAGATTTTTATTTTTAATAAATTGAGTAGAACTTGTTTCAACCAAATTCTGGTTGAGAAAGCTCAAATTCGACATAATTATATATTTTGAAAACATACGAACTGAAAATTAAGAAAAGTCGAAACTATGGAACTTTGGGTCTACTAAAACCCTAAAACTGACTAATTTGCTACCAATTCCCTATCCTACCATTAGAAACTCACTCTCAAAGTCTTTATGAACATAAAACTAATCTTTCAGTTCAATTCCCGGTCACCATAACTAGTTCTTGAACTTGCCAAACTTCTCTTCAGGTCCAAATGCACAGTCATTGGTGGTAGAAGATTTCCTGTTATGAATACGATACTTCTGCAATGGAAAAGGATAGAAAAAGATAAAGATCATGAACATAACATTTTCAAGATCAAACTTCCATGTCTAAATCCAATTTTTTTTACCTGCAAATGGCTCTTCACTTGATCATTGGTTAGCCCTTCGACCTGCATGATTGCTCTTATTTGCTTTGGTGTAGCCGCTGCGCGTATCAAACTACAAACATGGTGAGATCAGAAGGAATAAGATAAAAACTTAGTCCCTGAGAACGAAACTCACAAACCTTGAGGTCCTCCAAGGAACTCTACAGCTTCCACAAACCTTGCATGAAGCAATGGTGACCATGATCTTCTTTGGTTTCTACATTTGGAGTTTGAAGGTAGCTTGGATTGATTCCTCACAGCTTCTCCACCAACTTTCAATGGCTGAAGATGAACAAAATTAGAAAAACAAATAACCGGTACTTTTATGGAAAGTCACAAAAGAAAGAAGAGTTAAAAACATTTATTTTTTATTATTTTTTTAAACTTCCGAATCAACGCAATAGTCTAAAAATTACGTCAATCGGGTACTTTACACTACACAAGTCCTGTACGATAGGCTCGATTGAGAGAGTATAATTGGGAAGATTCGAACATAGGATCTTTTAGTCCCATGCCCCACTCCATTAACTCAACCATCCTTAAGGGGCTTATTTCATAATTTCGTTAAAATGAACGACTAATTAACTTTTTTACTATTTTTTAACATATTATTCTTTTAAAATTGAATTGAATTCGATAAGAGAGTCTAGGCTAATTAACTTCTCAATAAATTACCATTGAATATTTAATTATTTTAAATATTTAATTAAATACTTGTTGTTCTAAATTGAATTTGAGACATTATAAATGATATAAAAACAAAATTCCTTTAAATCAAATATGAAGAACAAGACAGACTTCTTCAATCTTTTATCAAAAATGAGAAAAAGATGAAATTTTATAAAAAATATTAATCAACTTCTTAATAAGTCATTATTTTCAAATAAATGATTCTTTTAAATTTAAATTAAGTTTTTTGTAAACAAACCTCTACTAATATGAATCACAAGAGTACTGAAATGTATTTAAGAGACAAAATTTTGTAAATTTCTATAATTTTTATTAGATATAAAAAAAGTTAAAAATTATAAAAAACTATTAATTATTTTCGATTTATCCGTCTCAAATTCAAGTCCATAAATAAGAAAAGGAAAGAAACTTCGAGATGACACGAGAGTGAAAATTACTTAAGAGGCAAAATTTTGCAGATTTTAATAATTTTTTATCAAATACGAGAGAAAAGATAAAAAATTATAAAAAAGATTTCAATTTTATAATTAAATATTTTCGTTTGATTCGAGTTCTTAAATAAGGGAATAGAAGAAACTTCGAGGTCTTAAATAACCTGGATTGTACTTTTGTCCAGTTTTGTTGCTTGATGCTGCTTGGAAATGTGATGATGAGAAGATCTCATAAATACACTCATCTCTTCTTTGCAGTATATCTTAAAGGCTTCCATCTGCATGAGCTCGTAGCTTCTACTCTTCATTAAAAGAAACTGCATCAGAGACTCCTTCTTGTACTCGGACTCGACACAATTCTTTGTGTTCATGATCTCCTCTTTCAGTTTATCAATTGCTAGAACAACATTTCCCAGATAAAGTAAGTTTACACAACAGGTTTTTTAAGAAATAGAGAACATTTAACATACAAAAAATTGAAAAAGAAAACTAACCATCAATTAGTAACAACATGCACTGAGGCAATTCCAGCTTAAGAGCCTCAATACTTGAGAGTTCTTGTTGATGCTTGTGAAGATACTCATCCAACATCACTAACCTAGCAGGAACATTATCAAACTTGGATACATCTTGCAAGACAAAAGAGGGTTTAAGACTTAAACTCAGTTCCAGAGAACCTGGATCCATTTTTGACCTATCACAACCTAGAACTTCCGCTGGTTAGTGTCTGAAAAAATTTAAGATAATATAGGGAGTGTTAAAGAAGGGTGATTAAGAAAAGAACAATCTAATGTGTTATATCTACAAATCCCAGATACCTCTTTAATGCAAATGACACAGAAGAAGTGAAACTTGGGTGAAAAGATATCATCAAATTAGGAAAGAAATTAAGTTGGTTGGATAGAGTCAACTCAGAATCTGATTTTGTTGAATTCATGTTCTGCAATTTCAGTTTTTGCATCTAGATTCTATCCCTCCTTACATTCCATTTTATTTTTTTTAATTAATAAGTTTCTTTTTTTCTCTTTTTGTGCAATCTTTATTCGAGATTATATGATTTTGATAAATTAATAAAAAATTATAGCTAAACAATGAGTTTGTTATTTCTTTATAAAAGTAGTATTAGTCTCTAAGATTTGGTTAATTTTTGTATAAAATCATCATCGTCATCAATTGAAGTTCCGTCGAGGCATGATGTCTGAAGAGATCCGATAATACGCAGCCTTACTCCTATCTAATAGAAAACCTATTTTTGATAGACCCACATGCATAACTTTTGTATAAAATATATTTGTTAAAGTAAATGAATAGAATTAAATATTTTAGTCGGTTTAGATAATTTTAAATAATAAAAGTCAATTAAAATTTGTAATTTCATTGTATATAAAGTGACACAAGTCTTACAAAATTATTATTATTGTTCGTATTTTTATTTTTATTTTTATTTAAAAATAGAACAAATTAATATATACAAACTAGTTAAATAAATAAAAGATGGATTTTACAAAAATAATAGATTAATAATTTTTTAAATAATTACACTTATTATGTTATTTTATTACAAAATTTTAATGGATAGAAAGATTATAATAAATTGGCCTTTCAAAAAAAAAAGATTATAATAAATTGATAAAAAGTTATAGTTGAACAGTGTTTTTTATTTTATAAAAATAGCATAAATTATTTTAGATAGTTTACATTTTTAAATAATTTAATTTCACCGTATCTAAAGTTATATGTTTCACATAATTATTAGTTATTACCATTCATACTATTATTTGTTACTTACATTTAAAAATACATTTTTTATTATGTCCTTACTAATATTAAAATTAATTATAGAATAAATTAATAAATTTTAACAATAATAAACTTTATAATAATTTAGTATTTTATTATAGAATTAAAGAATTGTATTTAAACCAATTATATAAAAGAAGATTCTTTATTATAAATTGGGTCTTATACACGTCCGCGTCCTTTTGTGTAAATTCACAGCTAGGGTTTCATCATATATTCCCACCTCCATTTTCATCCCTCGTCTTCTTCCTCTAGCTCCGAGATTTGACCTCCTGCAATGGTAACGCTTTGATCCATTAAAAAACTGAATTACGTTTTCTTACACTAAATTTTGTCTTCTGCTTACATTGGCTTCATGGGCATTGACAGGCACCGAAAAGACCAGTGGGTAAGGCTGCTGTGGCCACAAAGAAGAAACCTGTGAGAAATCTTTATTCTTTCTAGAATAATTTGCTTGATAAGTCATTTTTAGTGTTCTGTAGATAATTTTTTCCAATACCCATTTTCTTTTCTTTTGCAAAGTATGTATATGATTATGTTTTGTTTCAGGAAAAGGTCGTGAACCCTTTATTTGAGAAACGTCCAAAGCAGTTTGGAATTGGGGGTGCTTTACCACCAAAGAAGGATTTGACCAGGTTTGTTAAGTGGCCACATGTTGTTCGTATCCAAAGGCAAAGGAGGATTCTTAAGCAACGTTTGAAGGTTCCTCCTGCTGTTAATCAGTTCGCTAAAACCATCGACAAAAACCTTGGTAAGACATGTTATAACTCTTTATGCCTAGGTTTTAAATTGGGGTTGCGTGTAATTGGGGAGGATGTTAACGCAATTGTGAGAAATGTGGCCGAAATTGCGGCAAATCGTGATAATGTTCCGGACCGCAACCGCAATTTAAAACCATGCTTTGTGCTGTAATTGCCAGGATTTTTCATTTTCTAAGACTAGTTTTTTCTTTGTTTGTGTTCTGTTGGAGCTATTTGGAATTACAGACTTCCTGACAAAGAACTCTCTTAATGTTTTCTTTTATAAATTCTCTGTTACAGCTACACAACTGTTCAAATTACTGCTGAAATATAGACCTGAGGATAAGGCTGCTAAGAAGGAGAGACTTCTGAAAAAGGCTCAATCTGAAGCTGAGGGAAAACCTGTGGAGTCTAAGAAACCCATTGTTGTTAAGTACGGGCTGAATCATGTCACCTACCTCATTGAACAGGTACTGTGTAATAATTGATTGCTAATCTCGTGTCCTGTGTTTTAATGTGATTATTGCAACTGTTTGCATGTTTATTTTATATGATTTTCATACAGAACAAGGCTCAATTGGTGGTTATTGCTCATGACGTTGATCCAATTGAGCTTGTCGTTTGGTTGCCTGCCTTGTGCCGCAAAATGGAGGTTCCTTATGCAATTGTGAAGGGCAAATCACGACTTGGAGCAGTAACTTTCTGATCTCACTGTATTCATCGAAATTTTTTTTTTGGTTAAATATTTGTTAAAAATGGTATCTTTGGGTTTCAGATTGTCCACAAGAAAACCGCTTCAGCTTTGTGTCTTACGTCACTGAAGAATGAAGATAAGTTGGAGTTCAGTAAGATTTTGGAGGCAGTGAAGGTAATTATTCTTCATTCTTTGTAGCTTCAAAACAAAATACCATGTTAATGTTGTTTTGCTAACCTTTAGCCTTAACCAGTAGAGGGACATGTTACTTGTTCGGAAATGGTTTATATATTGTTGCTTTATTTGGTTTGAGGATCTTTTGATTTGATATCTACCATACATGCTGATAAAACTAAGCTTGAGTATAGTTTCTTTGTTCCTTCCTAGACTTATATATCTCCTTAGATCATGTCATCAGTTTGTTCTTTTGTTCCTGCGTTATGTTTATAATTGTTATTTTACTTAATTAATTGTAGGCCAACTTTAACGACAAGTTTGACGAGCACCGAAAGAAATGGGGTGGTGGCATTATGGGATCCAAATCTCAGGCCAAGACCAAAGCGAAGGAGAAACTTTTAGCAAAGGAAGCTGCACAGAGAATGTCTTGAATTGGTAAAAATTTAACAGCTTGACAAGAGCCCTTGGAGATGAATTTTTGCTATGTTTTTATCTTTTTAAGTTCTTGTGGACAATTTTGACACTGATTGATTGGCTGAGAGACTTCTACTTGTGTCCTTACTAGAATTGTTGGATAATTGAATCTATAGCTTTCAATTTTACTGAACCTGAGATTTAAGTTTGGTTGGTTTTTTGACCTGTTTATGGGTATAAATCATTGGATTTCCATGAGTTGGTGATATTTGGATCATTTGCTAATGGTGATTTTAAAGTTGTAAAGATTTCATCTATATTAGGCTCATTATTGTATCTCAATTTAGTGTTACAAATTTAATTTGGTATTTTTCAGTATTTCAATGTCTCGCCTGGTATTAACCGATATGGTTGGTATAATTTAAAATTTTTTGATACAGCCCGACATTTCAATCTGGTATGGTACATAAAAATGTGATACCAACATCAAACACGAAATGTGCAACATTGCTTTCCATGCTTAGAGAGAAGACTCTTTGATCTTTCTTTGGTATAAGTTGATCGAACATCAAGTTGGATTATAAAACTTGAGTTCAATCAAATTTTAGACCAAAACTTAGTTATGTACAGAGTTCTTTTTAGTTATATTTAAACTCGGTTTGAAGTTCGGTTAATAGAATTTCGTTTGTTAGTTTCGGATGAAGATGAGGCCGAGGCCGAACCTTTTTAAGATACTTGAAAAGCACAAAAAGGAGGATGAGCTTTGGAGGAATTGATAAGGTTATTCTTTTGTAATAAAAAAAAATTACGTATATTAATGACCTTTTTTTATTACGTTAAAGCGGAGAGTTTTGTGTATCAGATTGGTATATAGAAAAGCACAATAAGATTGTTAATATTAGTTCGAATTCATCACTTAATTATACGATTAGTTTGAATCCTGTCGATTGATTCCAGGACTATTACACAATCTCGTCCAGTAATGAGTGCTTTACAAGTCCCTTTCCACTTCGCCAATTGCCATCTTCTCCGTCTGAAACCAACTTCTTTTACATCTTAATATGCAGGCTAAGCTAACTGCACCTGCATGCCTGCAACGAGTGATCTCCGTCCTCGACACTGATTTGCACATCAGAAATGGTTCAGCTTCCTATGATTTTCCCGTTCAAGAGATTAACCGAACTGAACTTTGTGGGCAGTTGAGAAGTGTTTAGCCGCTGCCAACATCTTGGCTTCCACCGATCCGACAGTCGTTGTCTTAGGCTTGTTGTCAGGATCATGGAAGCATGAGAACAACATCGAGCATGGAAAACGATAACCCATTTCAGACCAAGTTATGTAAATCCTCTTCTTTGGTGTTGGAAGACGAACAAACTCCACAAGATCAGAACCAAGTCGTAGCTAGAAATCGATGCTTGTGCTGGTTTTTGTGATGTGTTTCTGGGTTGGGATTCGATATAGTAATTTATAGAACTCGCCTGACTTGGTGATCACGCTTATAGTCCAAAGAATTTCAACTTTTTTAATCTCGTCACTTTGACTCTGTGAGGTTAGCTTCCTTCGTAGCTTCTTGGAACGTGTTGCACAGGGATTTGGGGTGAACTTTTCAAAGCGTGGCGGCTCATGGAAGTTCTGCTTCTTTCTCTTTTCTTGGAGACAAAGAACCATTGATTCCAAGTATAGGTGGCATATTAAAGTAGGCCCGGTCTGGTCTGGTCTGGTCTTATCAGAAATCAAAGAATCAAATTGGATTTAATTAAATTTAGATTAGACTTATCTAAAATATATATATATATGATTAGACTTGAGGCTCTAATGACTAATATTTAAATTTGATTAGACTCACATTGATGTTAAATTTAACAAATTATTTTTTATATTAAAGATATAAGCTTTTTTATTCTTAAAAAATTTTAAAAATCACAAATTTAAAATTTTTCTAAAAAATCTAATTTTTAATTTTTCAAAAAAAATATCTTCTTTTAAACTATGGTTAAAAATAAAGATAAAATATAAGTAGTATTAATATCAAACATGAACTAATCAAATGTCACTAATATAATAACCTAACTCAATATTTAAATTCAACCCAAATATATTAAATTTGACTTAAAATAAGAATTAAAGATAATTATAATAAATTATTTGTTTGTATCATATTTAATTATTTTAGTTCAACTTTAAGAGTTGTGTTGAATTATTATATAAATATCTTTGTATTAGTACATATTTGATATTTATATAAAATATGTTTATAAATTAAATTTGTAAGATACGAAGCTTGCTATTTTTGCCAACCCTTAATCTAATCGTTTAGGGTTATATAACAAAAAGGAATATTATTTAGAGTAAAAGACACATGTTTTTTTAAAGATTAATTAATTTAAAATTTCTTTAATATTTAAAATTATTTTAAAATGTATCATTCTTTATTTTTTTTAAATTATTCTCTTGGAATTTTATTAAAAAAAACATGTCATTAAATCAATCAACTGTCAAATGTTACTTAGACTTTGTTTGATAAATGGTTATTAGCTATTTTTTTGACAAATTGAGAGGTATTTGATTGTTTTGATCATGTCAAACCGATGATAATCATGTTTGATAATCAGTTGATTAGGTTGGTGGATTGAAATTAATCTGCCGTTTTTGAAAGCTGCTAAGAAATTAAAAGACAAAAAAGTGATTGTGTCCAAAAATTATTATAGATAGAGATAAATAAGTATAAAGTGTGAATTAACCAAGTTGGAGTTCTTTTAATAAAATTTTGTGTTTCATATAAGTTTCATTATTTTTTAAATTTTATTCCATTTTTAATTAAACAAAATGAGTATCATTGGATTAAGTATATTGTACAATACAAAAACCGCTACTAAATTATTTTATACTAACTTATTAATAATTGGATTAAATTTTGTAATTAAAAAGAATTAAATCATCAAATAAAAAATATATTTTTATATTTACATATTTTTTAAAATAAAAATGTTTCTACAAATAGTTATTATGTCTAAAAAAATTATTTTAATGCAATTTTAATATAGATAATTATTAAAAATCTTTTTTAGTTTTAGTTATAAGATAAGACTAATTTTATTATGGGATTATATTCTTATATAATTAAAAATAAAATTTATACTCTTTAACTACTATATTTTTAATTTAATTTCTAATTTTAATTTAAATAATTATTTTTTTAAAATGTAGGTAAATAAGTTTTAGTTTATTTAATTTTGACTGATTCATTAAAGCAAAATGAAATGTAAGTATAAAATTGAGATTGAATAAGTAATCCTTGATGAAACAAAATAAAATAACTTAGCACGGGCTACTATTACACATAATGTCGTCGAGTAATGGATGCTTTACAAGTCCCTTTCCACTTTGCCATCTTCTCCATCTGAAACCAACTTCTTTTACATC
>JAOTAY010000001.1:27913649-27945653 GCA_025629805.1 Erythroxylum baracoense
TGGTTTTGTATAAAATAAAGTTTTCCCAACGTTCTTTGCTGGTATTCGAGATTGGCGTCTGCTTGGGAGAGAAGCTCTCTGCTACCGCCTTCTCTGTTGCTGGCTCTGAACTCTGCGATTTCTCCTCTTGCTTCCATGTATCATGAGCTTGACTTCCCTGTACATGCAGATATGGCAGTTGCGACTATTAAAGCGTCCCTCAGTGGTGATGGTTGTGGTGATAAAAAGTTGGAAAGAAAGCCTTCTGGAAGGAGGCGTGTATTTGTTCAAACTGAAATGGGGTTTGTTTTGGGTATAGAATTAGACAGGAGTGACAATGCCCATACCGTCAAGAGGAAGTTAAAACTAGCACTGAATGTCCCTACTGAAGAGAGGTCATTGATGTTTGGAGGTATGGTGTTGAAAAATGATCTCAGTTCAGTTAGAAATGATTCTCCACTTCTTCTTGCTAAGAACTTTATCCATAGGAGTTCATCCACGCCATGTCTTTCACCAACAGGCAAGGATATTGAGCAGAGTGACCAGAGTGGTCCAATAGAGATATTGGGATTCTCGAATCACTGCCCCAGAGTAAAGCAATTAGTGAAGGAGATTGTGAAGGCAATAAGGGCTGGGGTCGACCCAATTCCTATATGCAGTGGGCTTGGTGGTGCATACTATTTCAAGAATTGTCATGGAAAAAATCTTGCCATAGTCAAGCCTACGGATGAGGAACCTTATGCCCCCAACAATCCGAAGGGCTTTGTTGGAAAAGCTCTAGGGCAACCAGGCCTCAAACGCTCAGTAAGGGTTGGGGAAGCAGGTTTTAGAGAAGTTGCAGCTTACCTTCTTGACTACGATCACTTTGCCAATGTGCCATCCACTGCCCTTGTGAAAGCGACACACTCTGTTTTTAACGTCAGTGATGGGGTCAAAGGAAATAAGCATCAGCAGAGGAAGAAAGTTAGCAAGATTGCATCACTGCAGCAGTTCATTCCTCATGATTTTGATGCTAGTGATCATGGGACTTCAAGCTTTCCTGTTGCTGCGGTGCATAGAATAGGGATTCTAGATATACGTATCTGTAACACAGATAGACATGCTGGAAACCTTTTGGTCAGAAAGCTTGATTGCATTGGAAGGTTTGGTCAGGTGGAGCTTGTTCCCATTGATCACGGTCTTTGCCTTCCTGAATCCTTGGAGGATCCATATTTTGAATGGATCCACTGGCCACAAGCATCTCTTCCTTTTTCAGAAGACGAGCTTGAGTATATAAATCGTCTTGACCCTTTTCGAGACTCTGACATGCTTCGAAGGGAGCTGCCCATGATTCGAGAGGCATGCTTGAGGGTCTTGGTTTTGTGCACTATTTTCCTTAAACAGGCAGCAGCTTTCGGTCTTTGTCTTGCTGAGATGGGTGAGATGATGAGTAGGGAGTTTGTAGGCCATGAAGAGCAGCCTAGTGAGCTTGAGCTCGTATGCATTGAAGCGATGAATCGGTTAAGGGAGAGGGTGCTTTCCCCTTGTGGTGGTAAAACGGGAGACAATGACGAGTTTCAATTTGACATTGATTGTGGCGAATTAGATTTGATTACGTCCAAAGGTGGAAATTGCCAAAATCCACTTTCCAAGCTAGAAGATAATGTGAAGGAGGAAGAGAAGGAGAAGCAAGTGGCACATGGTGAGGTGAATGAATTATTGAGGAGCAGATATGAATATGCTGACTCTAGAAAGGCTCATATTCCAGCTGTTCTAAAGTTGTCAAACTTACTAAGAAGCAGCAGCATGGGGGAGAAGAGCTGGCGTCATGATGATATCATGCAGAAAAATGGGTACTTGACTGGTACGTCCTCAGGAAATAGGAGTGTCAATGAGCAACTTCCTGCAAGCACTAGGTTTGTTAAGTTTGATGATCTGACTGAAGGGGAGTGGGTGAAATACCTTGAAAATTTTAAGAAGTTACTCCACCCTGCTTTTTCCAGTCGTCAATCTGATAATATTGGTCAAAGGAGAATACAGAGGCTTGGAACTTCGTGTCAATTTTAACACTATGGAAGTTGAGAAACTGAATATTACCAGATTATATAATCAAAAGCTAGGGACGTTCAGAGACTATTCTTGGGAAGGAAGGGTGTCGTGGTCTATTGGAGTTGCAATTTAAGATATCAAATCTTTTGCATGCTGAAGTCTCTCATGAGCCAGTGTTAATATGCTTCATTATCCTCAATTTCTCCCTCACTTGTTTCATCCATGGTTAGACTGCTTTCCTTTCTTAAGGTAATAAATAAGAATGCAAAGCTCAAATAAGACGTATGCCTAAAAGAAGTTGTCAGGTTATAGCTGGCTTATGTTGACATATTAGCTGATGTTTGCCATATTTTGTATCTAAATACAGTTTGAAATGAAAACGTAATTGCTACTTGTCCAATGCTTAGTACTCCAATGTATGTGAATACCTTGTTATATCTTTCTTCTTTTCTACCTTTTCTGTACTGTTTATCATTCGCTGCTGTCGGACTTTTCATATATTCCCGTCTATTGTTGCCATTTGACCTGATTGGTCTTGTAAGCTTGAGGACAATGGTCCTGTGCATCTGTAACCTTATGGTTTTGCTTGCTTCTCACTTGCTACTCACGTTCAAAACTTGGATGGTGATTTGATTTCCATGCGATCTCGGAAAATTTGCTATTTACTTAAGAGTGCTTAAGCTGGGATTAAAACCGAAATGATTTACAACTTCGTGGTGTGGATGGATGAAATCATGAAGAACAAGGTAATTTCTCTACTGTAAATGATAATTTCCATTATATATTGCATGCTTGCTCGGGAATCATGCACTATGCGACTATGCAGTAGAGATTATGTGCAGAGGACTGGAAAATCTTTATCTCTGTGATAAAAAGAAGCAACTCTTCCTATTCCCAAAGCTCTAGAGATGCTAAAACAGATTATTTAGTGTCTAAGTTACTGTTTCTTCGTTTCAAAGGGGTCTACTGCTTTCATTGTCTGTACTCTTTGTTGCACGCTGTCATCCCTACTAATTGACAATCTATAAGAACAAAACTGTAACCATAAGCATAGATCAAGTTCTTTGTGGTCATTTAACAGTAATCTCTCTGCTCGTCATTTCACTCAACTCCACTTGCTGGTCCTGTATTTTGCTTATGACTAATGAAATGTCTGGATTAACAAAAGACATGGTGTTATCTCTGGCGAGTTGCCGGTGTTTTATCTTCATTATAGCCTGTGAAACCTCCCCAATTGAAGGTCGCTTCCTCTGGAATTTGTGCAAGCATTTATGACCAATTCTAGCCAGCTCCCTCACCTCTTCAATGTTGCATTGTCCAACCAGTTGTTTGTCTAGTATTTCATCAATACCATCTGAACTCATAGCAGCCTTTTCAGGCCAAGAAAAGAGGAATCTTTAGATCAAAGAAAGAGAGTTACTTGAAGAAATGGAGACTGTACTGAGGACATACAACTTACGAGATTAACATATTCTATTAGGTTTTGATGTGGGTGGATTGCTGTAATGAGCTCAAAGATGATAACACCAAAACTATAGACATCACTCTTTGTGGTGAACTGGTTTGTGGATATGTACACAGGGTCTATGTAGCCATAAGTGCCTTTCAGGCTAGAATTCTGGTCATCAAATACCTCTTCCTTAGAAAGTCCAAAGTCAGCAACCTAATTTTATGATTATAGTGTTCAGTCAGTCAATAGAACTAAGGAAATTTTGGTACATTACATATCTAAACATCCCCCTAGCTTACCTTAGCCCTCATCGACTCATCCAACAGTATGTTTGCCGACTTTAAATCCCGATGGATGACCGGTGGGACAGCCTGTATCAGAAAGAGAAAATACCATTTCAATGGAATGAACTCTATCGGAGAAACAAAAAGCAGCACATTGTTGAACAAAGAAAATCAAAAAGCATATGCGATCAACTTACTCCTTCGTGAAGGTATTCAACCCCATGTGCAATGTCAAGAGCAATTTGGATCCTTTCGTACCAGCTTAAACTTTGTTCCTTTTGATCTGGTGCATGTATAGCAAGTTGCTCATCATGATGGAATTGTTAAATAAATGGATTGCCTCTAGAACAAGAGGGTCACATTTGATATGCAAGTTCCTGACTAGGGTTGGCCATAAGCCGGCCCCTGTTCTGGCCACCTCAACCCCTCCTTAAAACATATGAATTATTACCGCTAATACCATTCAAGTAAATTGACTTCTTAACTTACTATATAAAAGGTTTGCCAGACTTCCATTAGACATGAACTCATAGATCAACATGTGTTGCCCTTTATCTACTGAATATCCTACCAAATTAACTAGATTCCTGTGATGCAACCTCCCTAGAAGAGACACCTGCAAAAAGGTAGGAAAGCACATAAATTGGTATTTCAGATAAGTCCCGAACTGGGTTTAAATACAGGTTTTCATAAAGGCTAAAAATGGAAGTTGCTAGTGTTGACTTTTCACGTTATATCACTAGTCCAACAAATTTTCAACACCATAACATCTAAAACAAGTTTGCTAGAGAGCATATATTTAAATTCCCTGAATAAAATACCGGTGTGAGTCACGATGCATGATCTCTTCCATGTTCGCAAAAGATTTATGTGTTGTTCAAACTCTCAAATCTTTCAAATATTAACCTATTACAGATGCAACCATTACCTCTGTTTGGAACTCTTTCTCCCCTTGTTTTGAATTGGAAGCAAGCACCTTCACAGCTAGAGTTTCTCCAGTAGGCATCACTGCTTTATATACAGGCCCAAATGAACCTTCTCCTAATGTGGTAGTAAAATTTTGTGTAGCCTTCTGAATATCCCTGAGAAGGCAATATGGATAAGCCAAAGAATGAACTAATATCCACAAGCAAATTTGTAGCAAACAGGCAAGTTTTATACTCAGAATACTGATATCAGAATGTACAAATCTACAAGATTATCAATTCAGCTCTGTCTAAGAAACTTGCGAGAGACAGGTAAGTAAGCAATTGAATATGTTTCAACGAAGACAAAGAGTAAGTCAAGATCAATGGATAAATCCACCCGATTCGTTTGTTTCACGAACTGATTTGTTCAATGACTGCCACACTGTACATATCAGAGTAGAGTAGAACTTCCTCTTTATTATTATTATTATTTTCTCCTCTTGGTGCTCTGGAATTCGAGGTACTTGGTTATTTTTCTAGCATTAATTGCATGCTATTCGGACTGGTGCAAGGCCAATAGAATAGAAGATTAGAAATTCATGAGCAACACTAACTTATTTGAGAAATATGCCAAAATTTAGACGTGTACGTACTTGTAAGAATACCGAAACACGCCTGACAAGGAAGCAGGCCGGTCTTTACTGTGATTACTCCACAGAGAAGGCTGAGTACTTCTCTGAGTGTGCTCTGGTCTGTCTTTTACAGGACTTTGAAGAGATGCACTCAGATCAGTGTTTACACCAAAGCCATTCATACGTATCGGAAGTGATCCGAAACTACGTTCATGTGCACTCTGTTGGAGATGAGCATGCTTCTTATACCATCTTAAACCAAGAAATACCAGTGTAGCAATCAGGACTCCAAGGGCCAAACCAACAGATACCCCGATGACAATCAAATCAAGTTTTTGAGCCATCGATTGGTCCTTTCTGCAACTTATGTGTTCCAAACATTTTACAGATCAGAACTTTTTGCAGGCTCACTGTCATTATGAATAATAAACATCATTTCCCCTCGACAATTCTAATTTCAAAACTTATAATGGCACACATAACTCGATAAGTTTGAAGGATCATGGCCATCTCAAATAAAAGCTAAAAAGTTTTACATTACCGCAGTTTGAGACAGAAAATATGTCAGTTGGCATCAGAAGAAAACATGTAAGAAAAAGATAACAATAAAACTTCAAAATTCGACTGGAAGGATTCCAATGGTTAACTGAAATTAGCCAGTTAAAACTCATACAACTAAGCACAAAACAAAGCAATCCCATGGTAAACATAAGACATAGGACCAGTTATTTTAATAGGCATGGTATCTTCAAAGGAATTAACACGAAGGTACCTCGGACAATTCTAAGATAACTATCAGAATCGAACAAACCAGGAGAGTAATAGGTTGACAAATAAGTTTACTTCTTGATGTATATAACTCCATTGATGGCCAGATAATGTTAAACAAACACCGAACATGTACTTCTTTCTACTACTAATTAGAAGCCAAACTCTCTCCAAGAAGAAGAAGAAGAAGAAGAACAGCCCTTCCTTTCTACCATTCTTTTTCTAGTTTGCTTGAATTTCGTAGCCACAAGAAGTTAATAACCCCATGGATGTCTGAGTTCATTGTTCATGAATTACAAGATCACATAACCAAAATAAAATTCGGAGAAAGAGACAAAAACTAAATCCTTTTCGACGCAAACGTTTTGTTATGAAAAATATAAAGATCGTCTTGTATCTACTAATAACAGCTCTCTGTGAAACAAAACTCATTCGAGAAGGATCACTGTGAACCAAAATCATCCCCAGAAAACCCCATGTTTCATCCGATCATCAAATTAGAAGATGGAAAGTTCTTACTTATCTCATTCAATCCACATAAGAACATCCAGAAAGTCAGAATCACCACAAGTTTCCCAGAAGAAAAGAAACCAATTTACCAATTCATCTGAAAACATCACATACCTCAACAACCAGCGATCAATACTTGCAGAGACCAGCCATACGAGATCGTAACCCTTTTTATCTCTTTTGACTTATTCAACGTCAAGAGTCAATGTTAAAGAACAATGACCCAGTTCAAGATCACTTAATCCTGTGGCTGAAACAGGATCAGCCAATCGGCTACAGGGCCGAAAGAGAACAATATAACAATGGGTTTGGTTGACGAGATTATGCAGCTTCAAAATGCGTAAAGATACGATCTTTAGGCAGTAAAAACCTTCTCTGCAAAATCCCACGAGGCAATTCGTGGTTGCTGGCAGCCTCGGAGTTCTTTAGATAGAACCCTTTTGTAACTTTGTGCACAGGTGAAAGTACAGCCATTGTCGTTGAGCTTCTTCCATTGGTACTCACATGTCAGTAAATACAATAAAAATGTAAAGAACTGTTAACTTTTTTGCGCTGTTTTGACATGCGAGTACAAGATTTAGCAGGCCTCAATCCAATGAACAGATCTATCAATAAAGCTCTGGCAGCGGAAAAGTCAGTCTTCATATGGCCGCGTGTTTTGGCCATTTGGTCACGCCAAAAGAACTTTCTTTTGATTTTTTTTTATATGCATTAGGTACCACAAATTTATTGTACTCATCCTATCCTAAGGTTCTAAAAGAATAAGTCCTCACATTAGAGTTTTAGAAGGGGTAAATCTAAAATTCTGTACAAGAGTTTTCATATACTAATTAGTCTAGTCAGCTGCTGATTAATCACTGCTTCCCAGTCAGCTTCACAATTAATCTGACTAAGAAGCATTCTTAGGAGATTAGAGGATTATTAACAAAGAAAATTTCCCTTTTCTTCTGTTTTAGTAACTTGAACTCAAGACCTCTTATAAAAGAGAAACTTAAGTAAAAAATTAAAACCTATTAAGTCATTCCTACTTGTCATAAAAAAGACTTTCATGTAACATTTGAATAGGATATACCCTTTATATACTATACTATTAACATTGACATGTAACTGTTAATCTTTGATTACAGAGTAAATAAAATTGCAGGTACTTATAATAATGTATAAATTACATATTTTAATAAATTATTTTATAAATTAATAATTAATAAATTTAATTTAATTAATATTCAAAAATCTTAATATATATTTTTATCATCAATCAACTATTCCCTTCAAAATTTTAAATAATTTACAGATTTTTTAATCATAACTTAAACCTATAATCTTTTAGACTAGGAGGCTTGAAGGACTTTTCTCAAACCTTACCTATAATTGAATCTTTCTTAGATATAAATATTTCCTGTCAGGGTTGGAAAATTGGACTCGGTAAATTGATTTTCAAATTAGTTTTCGACTGGACTCGGATATAAAGAAGTTAGTTCGATTTCAAACCAAATTAAATTGATTTGACAAATTTTAGTTCAAAGTTGACCAAATTGTAAATTGAATTCAGCTTGTATGTTTAAGAGGTCAAGTGAGCATGCCTAAATTCAATCTGCTCAATTACCATCCTTCACTCCTCCTTTTTATTGTCTATAATTTTCTATGATCATGTCAAATTCTGTAATTACAATTGACAGTTTGTTAGAGTATTTAATATTGACTAAATATGAAAATGTTAAAGGATTTATAAGTAATAAGAATCAACTATCCTAATTACTAGTTCTAGGCATTTTGACAATGATTGATCCAAGGTCAATTATTACTAGTAGACTTTACACTCTGTTCATATTAAAAAAATCTAATATGCTATCAGAGCAAGTTCAGTCTACAGTATTAATTTTTCAGTTGTTCGTCTGGATGTCCAGTCCTAATGGTCCGGTTCGGTTACTTTTGCATTTATTTCAAGTGACAACTGGATGTCCAGTCTCAGTTGCACTTGAAAGGGAGTGTTAGAATATCCCATATTAACTAAACATGAAATGTTAAAGAGTTTATAAGTACTAAGGACTCTTAATAACTAGTTCTAGTCATTTTAATAATGATCGACCCAAATCTAATTATTATTAGTGGACTCTATACTCTGCTCATATTAAAAAAAATCTAATACAGTTGACAAGAAAAAGTATCATAATTTCATTATCAGCATTCTGCATTCACTTATTTCAATTCCAATCCTTCTTCCTTCGATTCATACAAAAAGAAAGGAATATATTATCTTTTTTCTATTATCTGGAAATCACTAATAGAAACAAACGTATGAACTTGAATAGCCATGGCCAATGCTTTCTTTTGTCTTCATGTCACTCTAGCTTGGCCTTGGATTTATCAAGTTCGGATATCCCAATGAAATAATGAAAATATTAATAAAAGTTTTTATAATTTTTTGGAAGCTGGCCGGTACAATATTTGATGATAAATATAGGAGGAACAAGTTCAATAAAGTGTATATATAAGTAGGGAAGTCGGCTTAACGTGTATATATAAGCAGGGAAGTCGGCTTACTTCTTAATAAACAATCAAAATTCATCTGGATGTTTAGTAATAATATTATTTTGGCTTAACTTTTTAAAATGGAATAATATTCTTAATTTTAAAAAATAATATTATTTTAATAGTCATTATTTACGTCGAATCGATTTTTATCACGAATGAAAATTGGACGAAGAGGCTTCATCACTTAAATTGTCAGTGTTATAATGAATTCTGCAGGTCCTTTGTGTTTTGCTGGGGTTAGCATCGTTTGTGCAACGTCACAACTACATAATTATAAGTAGATAAGTTAGAGGCATGGAAATCAAATATTCTAAATTTGAATAAGGCATTGAATACAATTGTATTTTGATAAATTAACTTGAGCTTGATCAGTTCAATCTATTAGTTTAATTAAATTTAATAAAAAATTTAAATTTGTATAAATTAAATTTAAATTTTATAAATTCTTTTAAATTCGTCATTAATATCATTAAAATCTGATCAAATTTTAATTTTAATTTTTTATATTCAAGTTCAAATTTTATTCAAACCCATTGTTAAATAATTATTCTAACACATATTGCTGATAAGCAAGCTCTTCATACCAATTATTTTGCCAAATTAGTAGTTTGATGAATTATAAGTGAGTTTGCAGGGAAAATGCTTGACATTGGACGACCAGATTGAAATGTTCCAACGCATGCACAGTCGAATCAGAGTTACCAAAGCACTTCATAAGCACAAATCTGCTTATGGACTAGTTGTCGAAGTCTCTGTTTATGTTCTCAGTTGGTAACAATGACCACCAAAACCTATAGCCCTCAAGGATTTGCTAATCTCCTCCTCGCTCAACTCTCTGATCAGCATTTTGAGGTAATCATCAAAACCAATCTTCGAAATAGATTAATTACAACTATAGTAACCATACAATTTCGATTTCTAAAACTATCCATATGAATAGGTAAGAACAAACTCTACAAGTAATATAGAAGGTAATCGAGGAGTACTAACTCCTA
Organism: Erythroxylum baracoense; assembly: GCA_025629805.1. Classification (NCBI taxonomy): domain Eukaryota; kingdom Viridiplantae; phylum Streptophyta; class Magnoliopsida; order Malpighiales; family Erythroxylaceae; genus Erythroxylum; species Erythroxylum baracoense. Next base: position 27,923,739 of record JAOTAY010000001.1, read on the forward strand.
TAGAATTACTTATTACAATCTAATATGGTTTGGAAATTTTAGAAATTTGATTGAATAAAATTGTAATTTCAATTAAACTTTAATTAAAATTAAAATTTAATACCTTTAATTAGAATAATTAATTCTAATTAAATATCAGATCTAATATATAATATTGGTCTTTATTTATCAAATACCTTATATTTCACCTTAAATTTTCTCAAACTTTACAATTAAGTATAACTTGATTAAATTATATTTATTTTCTTTAACCATTCTTTATATGCAACTCCTTATGTTCCTAAATGTATTAAAAAGATATAAATTATAATCCTAAATTATATCTATAATTAGATAAATCAATTTATTTTAATAATCTTAATAAATAATTTACATTAATATAACAAGATTGATATCTAATAATATATCACAATCATCTAAATGTTATGAATGTCAAAAATGTTTTTTAGAAATCTTTATGTGTATGATTTGTCTGTATCATTCAATATTTTATTATATAATATATAATTAATATCTAATCTATTTAAGTTTAATCATATAAATTCTCTATCATTAGTAATTGATTCTTTTAGTAATATTTGAAAATTATTTTCAAATTGTCATTTCGCTTTAGTTAATGATAATTCAAAAATAATAACAAAGGATGGCAGAATATTTTACCTAATTACTTTAATGAGAAAATCCTATATTAATTACTCAATTACTTTCATATAGTTAATATTATATCTCATGACTATTAACCGAGCTGCCTTTGAATGAGAAAATAGGTTATAAGTATTATCAAAATACAATAATACATATACAAGATATATTAAACTTATATAATCATTACAATGAGAATTTTTATAGACCTGCAACTAATGTTTTATATAAAATTTTCATATCAAGTTAGATAAATGAATTGTTCTGTAATAAGCATCTACGTATTTATTTAAGTACCTCTAAAATTTAGTATAACAGAATGACTAGTTCTTTCATATTTTTATAATGAAAGACACACCTTCGTGGTTCCGACTACCATAAGATAAATTATCCGACAATATATTGCAAAGATTTACGCGCACATTCCAGCTTTCGGATAATAATCTCATTTTTAATAATGTTTTTTGGTCTTAAAAATCATCTTTTATCAGTTCCACGTTCAGGTCATATCATACTGTCTGCCTTATTCTCTATACATCTATAGTCTTAGACTTGGTCACAATGATCTTCTATATGATTACCTCCTCCTGAGGAATGGTTTTTTGTTTTTAACTCGCAAACCTCACCAACTTTTTTCTTATACCCTTTAGTAATTCATCAATGAAACTCATCGTCTTGTTGCTTTTTTTTCTGCATCTCGATTCCATAACCATAGTCTTGTCTTCTTCACCTCTTGCACCAGCACTGTACGTTTTCGGAGATTCCATGTTCGACAATGGCAACAACAACTTCTTGCCAACCTTGGCCAAGGTCAACTTCTTGCCATACGGTGTCGACTTTGCTGAAGGACCTACAGGAAGGTTCACTAATGGCAGAACAATCCCTGACTACATAGGTACGATGTGATGATGATGATCATCAGAAGTTTGTTTCAGCACCGTTATTAATCGTAAGTTGGTTGAATGAAATGTTGTTTGTTACTGTAGCTGAGTATATGGGACTGCCATATCCTCCACCTTACTTGAGTATAAAGGAATCAACACCAGTTACTGGGTTGAACTACGCTTCTGCGTCTTGTGGGATTTTACCAGAAACTGGAATTCAGTTGGTAAGAGACAAATAAAGCATTAATTAGCGTAAAATATATACTGTATATATGCCTTTTGTTATGTTAAATCATTTTAAAAATATTTTGTAGTAAATAACATAATTCAATATGATTTTAATATCCTTTCTTGTATAATTAAAAAGTTTTTTTTATCATATCAAATGATAAGTTTTCATGATTGCAAGTTAAAGATATAATTATCATTATAATTTAAAAACTTTTAGAAAAATATTTTAATTTTTAAAATTATCAAAAAAAAATTCTTATAATTTGCAGTATTTCAAAAAATTCTTTTCTTTTAGATTTTGGTTTAAAAAATAGTGAAATACATGAAGCATGAATATTAAACATGGACTAATCCAATATCAATTATAAAGTAATCTAACTCATCTTTTAAACTTGTTACGAATCAATTAAATTTATAATTTAAAATAATTATAATAAAGTTAATTATAAAAAGGCTCAAATTTTCATTAATTTTTTAATTATAACTCAAACTTTTAAAAGTAGCAATAAAATACCTAAACTTTATGATCGGAAACCAGATGAAAGCGTTTAAAGTAATAAAAACGTTTAATCTTCTTTAAACAATGACACTAAAAGGATGTCGTTTCAACAATCTAAGTCAGTTCTACTAATTATACTAATGTGTCTAATTAATGAAAGTACTTGTACATATGGCATTGTCACGTCAACAAAAATAACGATAACGTTAATGTCGGGTTAGAATTAAAAAATTAAAAATTTAGATATTTTATTGTTATTCTTTAAATTTTTTATTATAATTAAAATTTTGACAAAAATTTAAGCTTTTTTTAGGAATAAACCCTATAATAAATTATTAGTTTAAGTCATATTTAATTATTTTGATCTGAGTTTAAAAGTTTGATTGAATTATCATTTAAGCATTATTTAACTGATATAAGCCATCACTAAGCTAGGCATCGACATGCAATTTAGTTTTGATAACAGTGAAACTCGCAATCATTGTTTTTCTTACTAAATTAATTTATGTTAAAATATAAGGATTTGTAAGAACGTATGTACAAATACTTATATTTTATCATAAATTAGTATTTTTGCCACCTTTTCAGGGTTACATAGTAACATAAATTAGTATTTTGTGGATTATACACGTGCAAGTGATTTTGCAGGGAAAATGCTTGACATTGGACGATCAGATTGAACTGTTCCAACGAACAGTCGAATCAGAGCTACCGAAGTCCTTCGAAAACACAAATCAGCTTATGGACTACATATCAAAGTCTGTACTTGTGTTCTCAATTGGAAGCAATGACTACCTCAATGTCTATCTTGAGCCTAATTTATTTCATCAATACAAAATCTACACTCCTCAAGAATTTGCTAATCTCCTCCTCTCTCGACTCTCACAACGTTTTGAGGTAACCATCTTTTGTTTATTGAGACTCTTCTTGTCTTAATTAATGAGACTATGATCAGCTATACCATAAATTCAACACAGGAAGTAATGTATGATTGGGAACCAATTGACCTAACAAAAAAGCTATATAGCTAAATTCTTTATACAAGTATTTGTTACTAATTATGATCCTGCAAGTGTTATAATAATTTAAATTATATTATGAAAGAGCTAAGATTAACGTTTAATAAAAATTAAAGATGAAAATAAATCAGACGAGGTCTGAGCCACCTAAAAATTGAGCTCGAATTTGATCTTACTCGGATTTTGATAAATAAGTCTAAGTTTGAATTTATATTACATTTCAAATATGATCGAAAAGTACAAATTAATTGATGGGTTATACATAAATTTTTTCGTTAGTACAAGTTTTGGACATATCTAAAATGTTTAAATCTATATATTGGATCAAAACGATCCAAAAAGTTAATTAAAATATAATTTTATCATTTTTTTATCACAATGATAAGAAGTTAGAAAGTAGGGTTTAATATATATATATATGGGTTTGAGTTTAGCACCCTTATCCTCAAGCCTCCTAGGAATAGTCGAGTTGGTAGAATAGGGGGCATGAAGCCAAAAGATTTTGTATTCGAATCTCCTACTTATATTTTTTCGATCGAGCCTGTCGTACAGGGTTTGTCTGGTACAGAATATCCGATTAGTGTAATTTGTGGGTTATTGCGTCAATCCGAAAATTTATCTAATGCGCATCTAAAAGATAATAACGACAGTTTCTCAAATCCAAAAAAAAAAAGCCCTTTTTTCTCAAAGTCAAATATGATTTTTCTCATATTTGAACAGTAATCGAGATCGAATTTTTTAAAATTTTTTTACCATAATTCGAATATTAGTAGAAAATTTTACTAATTTACGTGAACATTTTATCAACAGAGGCTGTATAACTTGGGAGTCAGGAAACTTGTGATGATGGAGATCGATCCCGTTGGTTGCATCCCAGCAATTACAAGAAGCCGAGCTAATCAGAATGGAAAATGTGATGAAGAGTCGAACCAGATCGTTTCCTACTTTAACCGCAAGCTTCCACAAATGCTTAGAAACTTGACATCAACCCTCCAAGCCTCTATGTTCGTTCAAGGCCGTTTTGGTTGGTTAGCCTATGATGCTATAATGAACCCTTCCAATTACGGTAATATATATAATCTCTTACTGCTTTTTATATCATTAACTTCTCTGGACAACAAGGTTGAACATTCTGTGATCATCACTTACGCAGGTTTAGAGGACACAAGCAATCCATGTTGCACAACTTTGCTCAATAAGATCTGCATTCCATGGCTGAAAGCTTGCATAAACCCGGATGACCACCTTTTCTTTGATGGTTACCATAGTACCGAAGCTTTGGTTTCGGTCATTGCAGCTCACTGTATTGCCGACACATCGGTGTGCAATCCACCTATAAGCCAGCTTATCCAAATGTAGTTATGGAGGAATTGCAGTAAAGATGATCAGTATAAGAAAAGAGGATGCACTGATCAAAGCACTGGTTTTGGTTTGTTGATGATTCAGTATATTTGCAGGTTTGTGTCAAGAACATGGATTGAATCAAATCCCATATTTTTTTATTTTTCAAAAATTTAAACCGTTCTTTTAAAAAATATATATATATAAACATTTAAATATTAGAAGATATAGAATCTTTTTTGATACACATCTAAAAAATAACGTATGTCCTCATTCTTCTTTTTATATATAATAACACACATCAAAGTCAGAAATCGTTTCAATAATTGCATACTACCAAACATAATCCTCTATCCCAGAAAATATGGCAAAGGTTTTCCACCATTCACATTCTCCAAACCTCCAGCTTTCACACAGTATTCTCCTTTTTAATAATGCTTTTTTGGGTCAAAAAGAGCTCAGCAAGCATGAACGTTATCAGTTCCACGTTCAGTTCATGTCGTGTTCATTAATTATCAGCTTCCAGTTTCTCTGCCATATTCTATACCTCTTTTTTCGGAGTCACATTGATCTTCCATGTGACTCTCTCCTTATTTTAAGCCCTGAGGAAGGTTTGTTCTTGTTCACTCGAAAACCTCACCAACTTTCTCTATACCCTTTAGGAATTCATCTATGAAACTCGGACTGTTCTTGTTTCTTTTTCTGTACCTCGACTCCATAACCAGAGCCTTGTCTTCTTCACCTCTCGTACCAGCTCTGTACGTTTTTGGAGATTCCCTGTTCGACAATGGCAATAACAACTTCTTGCCAACATTGGCCAGAGCCAACTTCATGCCATATGGTGTCAACTTTGTTAAAGGAGTTACAGGAAGGTTCACTAACGGCAGAACTCTCCCTGACTACATAGGTACGATGTGATGATGAACATCAGAAGTTTGTTTCATCACTATTAAGTTTGTTGAATGAAAATGCTTTTTTGTTACTGTTAGCTGAGTATGTGGGACTGCCATATCCTCCACCTTACATGAGTGTAAGAGAATCAACACCAGTTACTGGGTTGAACTATGCTTCTGGGTCTTGTGGGATTCTACCTGAAACTGGAAGCACGTTGGTAAGTGACACAATAAAGCATAAGTAGTTAGGGTTAATTATTTTTTTGGTTATGGTAAAGTACTTTAAAAAATATTTTGTGAGTTCTGTTATGTTCTTATAAATTATTTTTTAATAATATTGTTAAGTGATTGATGGCCCTCATAATATGATCATATGATAATTGAGTATATGATTAATGTATCTCTCTTACATAATAAAAAAATATCTAAAAATAATAACAACTTCATGGATTTTTTTGTTATAAAAAGATTGATTTCTATTTTAATATGGTTGGTCTTTTATTTTATTTTTAGTATTATAAAGTATTTTTAAGTAATTTAAAATAATAAGCATATTCTATCAAAAACAATCTCTCTATTAATTATGAGTAAGGTTACGTATTACTTGATTTCTTCATATTCTGCCTATTAAATGTCTTTCCTTTATTAGTGGGTTCATTAGTTATATATATTGTTGATAAGTAAGCTCTTGAGAGCAATTATTTTGCAAAATTAGCAGTTTGGCGGATTAAAAGTGATTTTACAGGGAAAATGCTTGACATTGGACAATCAGATTAAACTGTTCCAACGCACAGTCAGATCAGAGCTACCAAAGCAATTCAAAACCAGAAATCAGCTTCTGGATTACTTGTCCAAGTCTCTATTTGTGTTCTCAATTGGAAGCAATGACTACATCAATAACTATTTTCAGTCTAAATTATTTCACCAAACCAAAATCTATAGCCCTCAAGGATTTGCTGATCATCTCCTCTCTCAACTCTCTCGGAGTTTTGAGGTAAATATGTTCCCAAATTGATTAGTAAACTTCAGTAAATTGAAAATTAATTCTACCACAACGTAGTGCTAAATCAACGATTAACAATTCACACGAACATGTTATCAACAGAGGTTATATAACTTGGGAGTCAGGAAACTTGTGATGTTCGAGATCGGTCCCATTGGTTGCATCCCATCAATCGCAAAGAACAGAGCTAACAAGAATGGGAAATGTGATGAAGAATCGAACCAGATTGTTTCCTACTTCAACGACAAGCTTCCACAAATGCTACGAAGCTTGACATCAACCCTCCAAGCTTCTAGTTTCGTTCATGCCCGTGCTAGTTGGTTAGGCTATGATGCTATAATGAACCCTTCCAATTACGGTAATATATATATATATACAGACTACAGTCTCTTACGGCTCTTTTTTTTATTTTTTATCATCAACTTCTCTTGCTAGTTTATTTACATTTAGAAGAATGAAGATTGAGCATGAAAATAAACACTAATTTAAATTTTTAATAAGGGTAAAGAAGAAATGAGACTTTCTTATAATTTAAGTAATTATAAAAATACTCAAATCTTTAAATTTTTAAAAATTTGTTGTAATTTTTAATTTTTTTAGAAAATTATTTCTTTTATATTTCTATTAAAAATTATACAAAATATACGTAGCATAATCTTTGCAAGTATATCAATCAAATGTTATTGACTTGATTATTCAATTCAATTTTTAATTACGATATAAATTAATTATACTTAATTAAAATTTGAGTCTAGTTTAATAAGTTTAGATTGAATTTAAAATCTGAATTAGATCTTTGTGTTAATAATTTTTTATTAGTTCACATTCTTTTAAGATACCTCAATCGTACCTGAATGGCGTAATTTACAGATTACTGTGTCAATTCGAAAATTTACCCAATTCGCATTTAAAGAATAGCGGCTGCAGATTCTTCCGTTTAAAAAAAATAGATGTATTGATAATCTCGTAGTTTTGTATGTAAAATGAAATGACACTATAAGTGTAGTGATGTTATAATAAAAATATGTTTTTGTTAAAATCTCTCTTTCTTATAATCTATTTTTCAAAACACTAATTTCCTCTTCTTCTATAACAATCGGTGAACATCACTTACGCAGGTTTGATGGACTCGAGCAATCCATGTTGCACGACTTGGTTGAACGGGACCTCGGGGTGCATTCCAGGGCTGAAAGCTTGCACAAACCCTGATAATCACTATTTCTTTGATGCTTACCATCTCACTGAAGCTGCACTTTCGGTCATTGCAGCTCACTGTATCAACGATACATCTGTGTGCCAGCCACCTATAAGCCAGCTTATTCGGATGTAATTATGGAATATTGAATTGCAGTTGACGATGATCAGTACAAGAAAAGAGGTTGCACTGATCAAAACCATTGGTTCCTTTGATGATACAGCCCATTTGCAATTTTTTTTTTAATGTCAAGAACATGGCTTGAATTCAGATTAATCCTCGCATGATTATAATTATGTTGGGGAAACATAATAAGAAGCAAGAGAAAGACATTGTTTCTACTTTCTAATTTGACATTGAATATTAAATATTTAAATATTTAATTAAACTCGTGACCTTTCGGTCACGATAAAGTATTTAGTGAAAAAATTATTTTTTATAATTTTGAAAAAGTTAAAAATTGGAAATTTCATAAAAATGTCTTCAAATCTTATAAAAGGCCTTTAAAATGTTTTGAATAAAATGCTAAAATTGGATTGAATATATAAATATATTTTTATAAATTTTAATATATAAAATTACAAAATAAAAGTTTGAATATATTTTTAAAATATTAAAAATTTGAGGATAATTTATCAGATTTCTTTTAGAAAAAGATAGTCTAAGACTCTAAATTCACAAAAGAAAACGGATCATGATTTCATGAACTACCATAGAGATTTTATATGCTTCTCCATCTAAGTGTAACCTTTCCTAGTTCCTATGCGTGCCTTAGTACAAAGTAAAAACCATCACAAAACCAAACCCGAAAACACCTACCTTACTCTATATCCTATATCGGTTAGAATCTGGATCATATACTTAAAAAACTTTTGGCTCATTTAGTTGTTGATTGGTGGTTTCTGACTCGGAACACTCATCCCCTTGTAATCTTTGATCATCAGGTTCAAAATGTCTTCAGTCTCCTCAAGAAGTCTTCGAGTTTCATCCTTTGAAACAGTCCCTGGAGAGTTTAGCCTGTCAGAAGTTGAAGAACTCTTCAAGCTGATTTTGGTTGGCAGTGTATTAGAATCTTGAGAGTGCTTATGCTTGGAGTTCAGGACATGGAATATGTTCTTCTGCTTTGCAACATGAAAAAATCAAATTAGTTTCAGAACATGGCAGGTGGCTAGATGTTAGTATGTGTGAGAGAGAGACCTGAACACGGAATTGATGTTTTGGTTCTACCAGAGACTTCAGATACTTCTTGTTCTCCATTCCTGCAGTCAATCATCAAATCTTAAAGTTTCGTTTTAAATTCCTTGGACTAGAACAATTAATATAAAGCTGAACACAGACAAAAGGGGTCTTAAAAGGGTTTCCAATTTGATGATTTTTAGTTTTTTCTCTTATTTTATAAAGATAATATTTTTTAGCCCTTTCCTTACTTGAAACTCACTATTACTCAATGATATCAGAAGAATCTGAACCTGATATTGTCTCTAAAGCCCTTCTTTGAATGCCTTTGCCTTCCTTGGTTTCCATAAATAATTTTCGAAGTGTCATTTTCCTATCTTCATCAGAACCCATTTTCCTTGTATCAAGAAGTTCCTGAAAGTGGCCATGCTCAACATTATAAGTACACACACTCACACAGACCCAAAACGAAGGTTAAAACACTAAGACTAGACCATATATCCCGAAGAGCAACAAGCTTACCTTTTTAGCAGGCACAGGATGAGTTATGGCCTCTTGAAGCTCCTTTCTGTTATCTGCTAAAGCATTCATAGCCAGCAGAACCAGTAGCACCAATCTCATCAGGAAAATTATGTGAACCATCTTTATGAATTCTTCCTTTGCTTTCATATTTCTGCTTAATTCTCAACAGTAGGAGAGGAAACATGAAACTTATGATTTGGTTTCTTAAAGACAGTTCAAAACCCAAGTCAGAGCTAGGGTTCCGACACCTGGTGCATGCATAAAATATTACACCAATCAAACTAGGAAAACTAAAAGATTATAAAATTAGCAGAAGACGACAGGACAAGTTAAACAAGTAGATATTCATAAAATCACTGGTTCTCATAACACATAAGCTTTAGAAAGAACTTGGTCAAACACATGAAATCATTTACTGAAGCGGATCCAATTTTTTAAACAAGAAAGTTTTAGAGTATTTTTTTGTGTATTAAATTAAGCAGTAAGAGCAGGTTGAATGTTAAGGATGGCATAGTTTCCTAAGAGCATCAAATTAAGAGCTTGAAGAACATGGGGCAAGTGATTACATATGCATTGATTTGCTAAAGCATTTCATCTTTTAAGGATTTATGATCAGAACAAACTATTTAAAGATTCAAAGTTTAGAACACGAGGGCGTGTTATCCAACTTGATACTTAGTGGTTTCTCCTCGATCATTGTGTAATCTGCCTACCAAGCTAGGCCTCGGATACAATTATTCCCAACAACATTAATCGACTTATAGAAATAATCATTTTCAGGATGCTAATATGTAGATTTTACGTGTAATTTAAAATGTTTTAATTTTAAAATTCTTAAAAATATTATTTTTAATTTTTCAAAAAATTATAAAATTTTTTATTATAAAATAACATACTAATTTAATTTAATTCTTAAATTTGACTAAGAACAAATTAAACTTGAATATAGATTCCAACTCTTTTGATCAAAACTAGTGTATACAACTCGAAAACAGCTACTCTGTGGTAATATAATGTTCGTGGTCAGGTCTGATCCCCTTTTGTTTCTTTGATTATCTTTTAATTTTGACCGTCCAATGTATGGGCATTGAAAGCTACGTTTATCAGTGTCATGTCTGCTTGTAGTGATCCCCTGATAAAGATGGTTAGTTATGTGCAAGCTTATGATAAGTTGAAACAAAAGTGTTCAAAGAGTCATGTGATGATGTACAGCTAATGTACGGAAAACGTAGCTTTTGAGGCCTGCCAGACTCTTAAAATCTTATCAGTTTGTGTTTGCAGTTAAGGACTATAACCATTTTTTAATAGCGTATAGATTTTTGGGTGTATTAAATAACGAGTTCATATTTAGCAAACACTTTGTTACTTACGAATAGATTCCTTGCAAAAAAATTAGTCAAAATATGAATAATTTAAAGGTATTTTTTTATAATTAAGACTTTCTTAAAATATTTCGTGGACTAATATCGGTCCAACTCCGACCGGAGTCAACAGACCAAAGCCTGAGCTGACCGGGCTTCAAACCAAGCTTAGATTCGAGAAGGCCAGCCTGAATCGAATGCCAAAACAGTGTCTTTTTTGTCTTAAGCTCGATTGAGGTTTGGGCCACGCCCGGTTCATTTCCAACTCTACTTGCAAGGCATGTAATGACACCAAGTAGTTGAAAAGTTCTCAGTCAAAACAAAGTTAGCTATAAAATGTAATGGCAAGAAATGACACTCACAAACCACCAAAACCGAAACATAATTAAAGCAAGTAATTGGCCTCGCGATTCTATAAATTTATAGCGTTCAAGACTACCAGTTACATGTGTTTGAAATTCTTTAAGAAAAGTGTACAATAGCTCCAAAAGGGTATCAAAAGAAGGTAAAAATTTGCTTACAATTCCCCACTTATCCATTGCATATAGAGAACTGCTGATAATTCATGTAATCAGAGCAATGTGAAAACTATTGCTAGCAGAGTGAAGAAATGTTGCTAATATAACCAATTTGCCGGTTTCGGTGCAGACCGTTCCCGTTCTCCACAATTGCGTGCTCATCGTCCGCAAATGTGGTATTGTCCACAATTTAAAACCTTAGGTTACAGAAATGATTTGAAACCAAATTGCGATGTTAAAAGATCTATGGCTTTGTAATCAACCCCACTAACAACACCTATAGTTGAGTCCATGGAGAGAGACGAGAGGAATTGTCTGAAAGAAGATTGAAGATGAAGTCGATATTCGTAACTCATCATTAAGCACTGAAATAATAAGCATACCAAACCCTCAAAGCAGGTTTTCAAACTCAGTAGATGGAAGCATCAAATCTCGGCTCGTAGAAGCAAACCTGGGTGTTGTATGACTGAAGAGCACACCCAGCAATCCAAGACCAGGCCTTTTTATCGACATCATATAGGAGGCCTTTTCCTTGATTCCAAGATGTAAAGCATATCAAGTTATCCTGTCCAAAGCACTCAAATCTCTCAGCCGACAACCTCAACAAAGCTCGGAAATACTTCGGCGGCATCCTACTGATCTCCACCCACATTATCTTTGCGTGATCCAATTCCCAAATTCTCATACTCTGGAGTGTACTATAAAGGCCAATCCTTCCAACCAGAAACAGACGTTTCTGAGTGCCAGCAACCAAATAACCATCCAACAGAGATCGTGGGAATTTGGCTGGAATGTGCTCCCAATAACCTGTGTCAAGTTTATACATCATCAAACCAAGTGGTGAAAGGGTTTCCAGATACAATCGAGAATCACAGTACGCCATCTTTGACGAGCAAAGATTCACTGCAGGCATGATCTGGTGAAGAGACCATCTGTCAAGCTTTGAATCATACACTTCAGTGGGTAATGACTTATCACCATAAATATCACTTGCAGCTATCATTTTGAAAGACCGATCCATTCTATCAACAACCATAATCAATTGCCTCTGCTGATTGTAATGCATACTCGGTAATGTCCTCCAAGTTTGTGTTAGTGGATTACAAACTAAAGTCTTGAAAGTTAGCCCATCAAGCCCAGAAAAGCAAACAAGACCCCCTGAAGAACCAACCAACCAAAATGCCCACTGTGGCAAAAATGAAAATGGAATCCTGTACCATGTTTTCAACGGCAAGCTAAAAACCGAGCACTGTGGGGTTTGTGAATTCTTCCAAAATGTCAGAATACAAGGACCATGAGATGGCACTTGAGAGTGAAATTTAAGAAAACTACTATCTTGAAGAATCGAATTCCACCGTTTACAGACAGAACGGAGACGAAAGATCATAAAAGGGGGAACCCTAGCAAGAATTTCATTCATCAGATCTTCAGGCAACATTGCCCAGATGTTATCCTCCATCTGAACATCAGGATGAACCGCTTTACCAAATGTAGCTGCCGTTTCCTCATCCAAGCCACGTGGTTTTGTCTTGATCACCTTTTGCCTGGAAGGACTAGTATTCCTCGAGCCTACACGACCCAATGGACTGGTATTCCTCGACCCACCAATCCTTACAGGAGATACTTCCCTAGGGAAGCAATCATCTTCACAAGAACCCCCATTTCCCAACAATAGAGGACTAGCAATAGTAGCCATGGATTCAGACGATTGTCCAATACAATCCATATTAATCAAGACCCTTCCTAGTTATAATGCAATAACAACATGTCAAAACTCCGAGCTACCCAATACCAACCCTAAAACGAACTCCAAATGCACACCCTAAATTCTCGCAAAAGATCAAAACTTTGGCGCCCAAACAACGATTCCGAGCACCAAACAGGAAAACCAGTAATCTAAACACAACCAGTTAATCATGTTGTAAAGAACACCCATCTTTACAATTCCGATCATAAACATTCACAACCAGCTAGATCTCAACTAAAAAACTCCCCCCAGTTGATAAAACGATGGAACGCAATTATATCAACAAGAACAAGCAGAGATCAATGCCACAGCATTCCAAATAACCGAAAGTTAGAAGATTAGAGATGGGTTACCTTCAGAATCACGAACGGTAATCAGTTTTGTTTGGTAGAGGAACAGATTGTCAGAACTAAAAGAAGTTAAAGCTTCAAGCTTTGAAATGAACCTAACCACAATGACTCGTAGATTGTTCTGTTGTTTGATTTCTTTTGTCACTATTTCAAAAAATAAAATTAAAAATATAAAAGAAAATGATGGATTCAATCGGCTACAGAGGTATGTATACTTTAGATTGTTGAATCCCCAATCGTTGTCTGCCACGTCATCAATGTTACATCCAATGTAGTCTTTGTCAGATTATTATTAGTCAATAAAATGGTATGAGATGTTGACATTCCATGATTTGTGTTGAAAAGACCAATGTTATTGGGGACCCACTAATCCTGTTTTTTAAATAAATTTGAATTTAGCCTGAGCCTCAAATTTTAAATTTAACCTAATTTTTATTAATTAAAAATTTTCTATTAATTTGTAACTAAAATATCAATTCTAATTCAGTTGAATTTCTCAATTTCAAGTTATTTACGTGATAGGTGCTTTGGTAATTTTAGTTCAAGTTGATTAGGTTTGTATTAAATTAGCTAGTTTAGTATTAGTTTGGCGCCTGATAAAGTAGTAGTTGATGTTGTTGCCCTTATCTTTAGCATTTGGGAAACAAGAGAGCTCCAGTGTTGTGTATCCAAGAGGACAGGGGACGTGCCTTCTCCTTACTATATAAACTGGTTTCCTCCATCTGTGAATGCTGTCAAACTTCATATGGATGAGGCAACTCAGGTGTTGCAGGAGCTGGGGGCATGTTGCCAAATAGTAGGGGTATTTGGCTGGTGAGTTTTGAAGTTCACCTGGGTATTTGTTCTAACATAGTAGCTGAGATGCGAGCCTTGTGGTTTGTATTACTGCTCGCATGGAGAGAAGGGCATAGGACCGTGGAGTGTGAATTGGATGCCCAAGTAGTGATTGAGCTTAGTAGAACAACTTATGTTTTGACTCATTCATTAGATGGTCTGGTTTTGGGTATAAGAGACCTATTAAGTAGACACTAGTCCATCAGGTTAAGCAGTTTGAATCTATTTTTTTTAACATTCGAGTAGGATCTAAAGTCTGATTAACTCAAATCGTATCCTATTAACTTCAAGTTAAGTAACCCCGTTAACTTTCGATCAAATTGATCCGTTGACTTTAAATTTGAGTCTAATCAAAAATTAATCTGATTAACTTAGGTCATATTTTATTAACTTTAAATTAGGTGGTCCAGTTAACTTTTCATCAGATTGAATCTGATAATTTTAAGTCGAGTTAGACCAAACAATTTTTGTCATTCTTAGGTTTGCCGTATCATCAAAGACTTAGGGAAGTATGTTTCTTAGATATGAAACTCGAGCTTCTTAAATGTAAACATTAAAATAATATCCTTTTAAATAAAAAGTTTAAGCTATTTTGATTAATTTTAAAATCAAATTTGATCTAAAACGAAATTAATATAAATATGATTCGTTGCTTTCGTATTAGTTCGACTCAAATAGAAATCATCACCTCTACTTTTAATAATATTTTAGTCTAAGTCTTTAACATAAATAGAGATATTAATGGGTTCGATTGAGTCGAACTATGAACCTGTCATTAAAAAAAAATTAAAACGATGTCATTTTAAAAATAACAATTAAATCACGAGCTAACTTATAGCCCAATTAATTTAAGTCAAAATCAAGCCGGACTAAACCTTTTTTTGACATTCTTAACCATAAAAGTCTCAAAATACTATTCAAAGAGAAATACCATTTTGATGATTAAAGCGTCAGTGTACGAAAGAGAGGCTGAAAAAAGATGTTTCATTCCCCTGTGCTATTCCTGTGCTATCTCCGCCCATCTATCTATTGTGAAATATGTGGATGAGAAGAGATGACACGGGAAAATGGAACAAACGATCTCAAGCCCCAACAAATATACTTGCCTCTCATATGCAGATGACATTTCAGCCCATGTCCAATCTAATTCGAGATTAATGGGCCAGGTTTGAATTAACTGGGTTTTAAGTCGGGTCTCAAGTTAAGCTCAGGCTCAAGTTACTTAAGTCTAATCTGATCCGAAGTTTTCTTTTTTAATTTTTTAAAAATAAAAGTCTAAGGTAAGATGAGTAGAGCTTAAACATGACTCATTATCGTTCCTACTCTCCTACATAACAGGAGAGTAGGAATGCTAAGAGATAGTAAGAGTTAAACTTAAACAATTTGGCTTGGTCTTAACCAAAAGTTTGAGAAGGTGTAATGGCTTAGGTTTGAACTCGATCTAACTTGATTAAATATATATTTTTTATTTTTAAAAATAAAAAATGATATCATTTTATTTACTTAAAATTTTCAAGATCGAACCTGATTAAATATATATTTTTTATTTTTAAAAATTAAAAATGATATCATTTTATTTACTTAAAATTTTCAAGATCGAACCTGATTAAAATATATATTTTTTATTTTTAAAAATTAAAAATGATATCATTTTATTTACTTAAAATTTTCAAGTTTCAAATTAGGCTGAAGCTTGAGCCGATCTAACCAAATCAAGTTTGAGCCTAATCTAAAACTTGAATTTTTTTAAAAAAAATTGCGTTTAACTCAAAATCTAATCAACTTGACTAAACTCATTAACTCTAGATCGGGATATAGGCTCGAGTTCATATTCGAATATTTTTTACGAGTTTAAGTTTCATTAGAATTAAAATAAGCAAATTTGGATTTAAATTTAAATTTTAAAAATTTTTGCATGCTCGAAATCAAATTTAAGTTTGACCGAGACCATATGAATGAATTAGAGTTTGATTTTACTCAAATTTGAAGCATATTTAAAATTTCCATTTATTTGTTGAGGGAAATTTAGCTGTCTATCTATCATGAATAAGTTTGAATCAATTCATTAAAAATGTAGATTCTGCCCTAAAGCTCGAGGTAGCAAATCCGAGCCTAAGCTCGAGCTCGATTAAGCTCAGCCTAAATTATTTTTTAAATTAAAATGTCAAAACAACATTGTTTGCTAATATGTATTGAACTTCGGGTCAGACTGAGCCTGAATTGAGCCCGAGTCTCGATTAACCTGAGCCTGACTACTTTGACCATGGTCCAAGCCTAGGCAAACCGAGCCTAACCTAGACCCTGTTGTCATCTCTACTTCAACTCCATGCAATTTTATTTTTAATCTTGACGCTAGTTCAAACTGATTTCATATCTTATCAAATTTAGACTTCCGAAAGTATATTCTCAAAGATTTACTTAGTACATTCCGAAAGAATTTCTCAAGTATTTATCTCGTACTTATCGAAGGAGAAAGAGTTAAACCTAAGACAACTTTTACTAAATTACAAAAACAAAATACCTAATTAAGGATTTGTTTGGCGCGCATGTAACCAATAGTAACGACAAATAACTATATTTGTATATATTAATTTAATAAAATAATTGTCATTCTTTTATTTATAGGTTCATATGATAATTGATTTATGGTTAACCTATAGCTAAGTGTAAGGTGGCATTAAAAAATTATATAGTTAATGTAAATCAATCTAATTTATATAGAAAATTATATTCATTATTACTTATTTCATATTTTATTTATTCAATATTTATTTATTTATTTATTTTATATTATTATTTTTCATAAGGGTTATTCAGAAATAATCTCTCTATTAGTTAGGGGTAAGATTGTGAATTGCTAGACCTCTCTAGACCCTACACATTGACGATAATTTTATTGAGTTGTTATTGTTGTTATATAAAAAATTATATTACAAAATTGAGTAAAATTTTAAAATTTAAATTTTATCTTAATTTTATATTAATAACACAAAAAAAGCAAAAAATTATCTAAAGCAAGTTAAGGGTTAGTTTTGTTACTCTTGATTCTTACCTTTATTAACACCATATAGATCTTCAATTTATATAAAATATATATAAATTTTTTAATAAATAAATCATGTATTACTAAAATTATAATTAATTAATCAATTATTTATTATTAAAATACTTTTAAATTATAAATTATAATTGATTAAATAATTTAAATTTTATATGAATTATTTAACATAATTAGACTTAATCTATATAATGTAATTATAAGAGGACGTTGAATCATATTTGTAATAAATGTAAATTCTAACGTTTGACTGATAATTGTTTAATATATAAATTTAAATATTATTCATTATTTTAAATAATTAAGGTAAAAATATCTAGTAGCCGTAGGTAACTAAAATAACACGTGTAAAGCGATGAAACGTCACCGTCACGCTAAACTCCAACCCTTATCCTCTAGTTTCTCTCCCCTCAGATCACGTATCCTCCAAAAAGGCAAAAACACAATAATAATTAATTAAAAATATCAAATAATTATTTTAAAAAACTAAAAAAAAACCATTTTCCACGTGCTCCCCGCCGGTATTTCCTCCGCTTTTCCTCCTCACCGGCTCCACTTTCTCTTCATTTTCCTCTTCACTTTCTTGCCAACCAAACACTCCAGAAGAACCGTTTTTTGCTGGTCTTTATGTAACAGTTTTTTTTTTTTTCACTGATTCGAGTCCGTTTGACTTGGGGGCTGCTAACATTTTTTGATCCAAACTTCGTTTCCCGAGATTTCCACTTGGTGATTTTCGTTGGAATAGAAGAATTTGGCAATTGGGTTTCTTGCTAATTATTCAAGTTTTGATTTTTTTTTCTGGGGGTGCTAGGATAGGATGGGAGGGGTAACGTCCTCGGTGGCCGCAAAATTCGCGTTTTTTCCACCGAACCCGCCGTCCTACGAGGTGGCGGTGGACGAGGTTAGTGGTAAGCTTAGGATGTCGGGGTTGGGATTGAGAGAAGACGTTGACGTCTTGAAACTGGACACCAAGAGGAGGAACCAAGTGGTGGCGGTGTACTTTAAGAACCCTGCAGCCTCACTCACCTTGCTCTACTCTCATGGTAACGCAGCTGATCTGGGTCAGATGTATGACTTGTTCTACGAGCTTAGTTTGCATCTGAGAGTTAATTTGATGGGGTTAGTTGGTTCTTGTTTTTGCTTTAGAAGTTGCTTAGATGGGAATCTAGTGTTTCTTTTATCTCTGAAGTAATTGTGTTTGATATGTTTAGGTATGACTACAGTGGTTATGGACAGTCAAGTGGGAAGGTAAAGAACTTGCATTTCAATATTCTTTTATTGGTTTTTTATCATTTGCTTGGTTAATGAGATAGCTTGGCTTGGAGAGAAAAAGTTTGGTCACTGCTGGTGTATTTGGTAGTGGTGCAAAATGGAGGAAAAGGAAAGATGTAAAATTTTGAAAAGTTTATCTTTCTGTATTACCTTGATGCTGAGATTACATGAAAGTTTTTGAGCTGAAAAGGTTGAAGCTATGATGTATAAAGCAAATTCTTGCAATAGATAGGATTGAGAAATGGATGGTCTTGTGGATTCTCTTTAAAAAACTAACTTCCCTGCCTTTATTTGTCGTGTTTAAGAAAATAACTTTCCTTAGTTTCTATCATACTAAGCTCTCACTCTATGATTCACATATCTTTGGGAGCAAAATGGTTGCTAGTCTATCTGATTCGAATTATATCTGAAACAAGATGAGCATCATAGGTGGAAGCTGAATTTATTGTTGAATTTCAATTGTCTTTTTGGACAGCCAACTGAGCAGAATACCTATGCTGATATAGAAGCTGCCTATAGGTGCCTTGAAGAGAAATATGGGGTGAAGGAAGAAAATATCATCCTATATGGGCAATCAGTTGGGAGTGGACCAACTCTAGATTTAGCAGCTCGGTTACAAGGATTAAGGGCTGTGGTTCTCCATAGCCCGATTGCATCTGGTCTACGAGTCATGTATCCTGTGAAACGGACTTATTGGTTTGACATATATAAGGTTATTGCTGTTGAATGATGGATTCCTTTGCCTGGAAATTCCTTTTGTTCTGATTTTACGGTTGTTAACAATATTTGTACTTAATATAATTTTATTTTGCAGAATGTTGATAAGATACCATTCGTCAATTGTCCAGTTCTTGTGATCCATGTAAGCGTTCCGTTAGTTTGAGAATAGTGATTTAGTTCTTCATCTGTTTATGCAGTTTTCACATACCACCACATTTTTTGCTATTCCTTTCCCTTTCTTTCACCATAACTGTCGTTAAAATTCCATGCATTCTTATAAAGGATCAAGTGGTTAAAAGGTCCATTTGTGTGTGGCATCTTCTTTTAATCTCACAAGATGCATGATTATATTGAATAAAATATTCATTTCTACGATTGCCTTGCAATTATATTCTGGTTGGAACCTATTCTCCCTTTTTTTTTTTGTCCAAGTTTTACATTTGGAAAACTTGTACTGCTTCATCTAAATGTAATGTGCAACTTGATAACCAAGATGGACCATTGATCTGATCACCACAATTATATTGTTTAACAGGAGGCAGTCTTTACCTCTCTCTCTATTCAGGCTGAGATAAATAATATTAAGGGCTTAGATGGGGTTAAGTTGTAGTTGGTTTATTTTAAGTATCCCTATTGTTTAAAACTTTGCCTTCTCAGTGTAGGTTAGGAAAACTACCATAGGAAATAAAAGTGGGAATATCATTTATCATAGAATTGATGACAGGAAGCTAGGAATTAGGGAGGCAGGGGATTGATTTCTTCTTCACCAATCTTGGTTTTGATGGAAGGTTTTCTTTCGTCTGACTGTTTGTTCTCTTCCTTCTTGCCAAGCCTGTTTTCTGTGTTCCCACTTTACTTCTTTTCTGCTTAACATAGTTCTAAATTTTTTACTTTCAGTTTCCTTGCTGCATCTAAGGATTATATAGGCTAAGGGTAATTCCTTTTTTGATGATCTAAAGTATATTGCCAAATTAATGCATCATTAACCCAAACAAAAAAAAACCTTGTTCTTCGATTTACTGGCAATCTGTAACGGGTTCTAAACTCTCCCTGAGTACATGAAGATTTTAAGGACAACAGATCGTCTGATTTGTCTTGCTGCCAGCTGGTGAGGCTTTATTTGATTTAAGCAGTGATATCTTACAGGATGAAACGTCTGTATCAGTTTATGATTCAATTTTTTCAGCAACCATTATGATTAGTATGTCCAAGTTTATTCTTGATTTGAGGAATGTTTTGCCATATGAAGTAATTGTGCGTTACTAGCATTTTTACAGTGGAATTGTTCGGTATGTGCTCTCATTTGCTCGGTTGTTGTGCTTTGTGTTTGCCTGTTGCATGCAGGGAACGGCCGATGATGTTGTGGATTGGTCTCATGGCAAGCAGCTTTGGGATCTCTGCAAGGAAAAGTATGAACCATTATGGGTAAAAGGAGGAAACCACTGTGACCTGGAACTTTTCCCACAGTACATCAAGCATCTCAAAAAGTTCATATCGGCCATCGAGAAATCTTCCTGCACGAGAAAGGAATCTGGGCAAGTTCCGGATCAATTACAGAATCCACGGAAGAGCTCAGATTTTCAAGAGAACAAATTAGGTAAGGAACAGAGAGAGAAGTTTAAAACAATTACTGAACAAAGGGAAATGCCAAGGCTAAGCGTGGATCGCAGAGATAAATCAAGAGCCAGCATAGACAGAACTGAAAAATCGAGGAAAATTGATTTCCACACGGATAAAGAAAGCAGCAATCCTGAACTGCCTGAGAAGGCTCGAAATAGCATCGACCGGTAAGTTTGCCGAAGAGATTCCTTTTCATTCTACTGAAGAACATGCTACTTTTCTCTCAACTGTTTAGTGAATTTTTTGATGGCAGCTTCGGTGACATGATAAGATCAGTAGGATTATGCAACATTGACTGTTTCAGGCCCACGGCGACAGCCATCTGATGGAAGAAGAAGGTTCATCCGCCATTAAAAGAGGTTTTGTTTTGGTTAAGAGTGTATTTTCCACAGAGAAATAGTAAATTAACCTAACCAGGAAAGTTATTTGTCCCAAGCTTCTCAGCCTTCTTTCTCCTTTTACTGTACATAGTTTTTCAATGCAAGTATTTCAGTTTCCTGCAATTTGCATTGCACTGTACTATTGGATCAGAGTTTAGTTCTCAGGAAGTGAAGTTCCCACTAAGTTTCTGTTTTGATTTTCAGATTAGCAAGCTCTCTGTAAAATGAGTGCGAACTAAATTGTTTAGCACTCCTGAATTTGTCTTCACATTTTCTTCAAGCCCTCCTGAACTAACTTACCTGGAACTCGAACATTTGCTTTGCACTTAGAGGTTGACAATAGGTTAAGTCGGGTCGGTCTCTTAAGGTCCAAAGTTTTGAGTAAGATTGGGCCTAATTTGCCCGTTACTTTGGGGAAAAACGTTCAAAACCGATTAAATTCGACTATGAGATTGAATCCAAGAAACTCAAACTTGATTCGGATTTGAGTCCTTTTGTTAGATACTCATACATTCTAAGTAGTGGGCTGTGAATGTTAATACTATGTAACATGTCTTTATGATTTGTGATTTATTTTGAAAATTGTCTATTACTATTAATCTAATTAAGACAACTTTTAATATTTAATTGTTTCATAATGTGCAAATTAA
>JAOTAY010000001.1:27984265-27995013 GCA_025629805.1 Erythroxylum baracoense
AAAACATACAAAATGAATCCTAAAATACAACAATAATAAACTATTATGCAAGAAACACATGCCAAATACTTAGAAAAATATATACTAATGCATAACTACCAACTTTCCCACATTTAATTCTTTACTTGTCCTCAAGCAAAATAAGCACAACCAATCAAATTCCATCACTTCATTTTCACAACGACCAAAGCATGCAATCCCTCAAATTTTAGTCAACTCAAATATCAAGTTACTATATATATCATGACTACTTTTCATCAGTGTACATAAGCAAACTTAACATATGGCACCATCACTCAAAAATAAGTATAGATGTAAAATGAATCTTTTTCACGGTTTCACTCATTTCTCTCAAGTGTTTGATGGTTAGTGTTTCGGTCAAATTTCTTATAGGAAACTACACTACCATAGGCTTGTTAATACACCAATTCTCCTCTACAATGATTGCATGCATAAATAGATCAAATGGACTTGCTTAAGGTTGTAATGTGGTAAGGGTTAAGGTGGGTAAAAAGGGAAAAGTGTTTAACACAAGCATTCATAAAGTAAAAAGAGGGTGAAAGGGATAACAAAACATAACTCTGAGATACACAAGTGTGAATATGCTACTACTCTACACTTATTGATGCTACTCAAGTGTTCTTCCTTTTTCTTTTCTTTTCTTTTCTTTTCATTTTTTTTCTTTTTCTTAATACATAGAAGCAACTACTAATAAAATAACAACTATATACAATGCGATTCACAGGCAGAAGTATCCTCAACTCATCTCAGTAAAAATTTTCACAATGATCCCAAATAATGCATTACTTAATACTCTACCAAGCTTGTGAATGGGTAGGTTAATGGGGGGTTTTTTGTGTTAAAATATTTGGGTATTTTCAAGAAAAAAATGGTTAAGGCTCAACGGGATAGCAAGGGATAATAAGAGGTAGGTCATTTAAGCCAAGGGTTAACACAAAAGGGCCTTAATCATCTCTATTAAGCATGCATCCAGTAGAATCAAATCAATTCAAAGTAAGTTCTGAAGGTAATAACCTAAAGAAGCATCACACAATAAAGAAATGGAATGACTATAGATGGAGTCATATAGGCTCAATCCTCACATTGGTTCAAATGAAAATTCATTATGCATCTATACATTACCTTATTGCTCAAATGTCAAATTGTGAGTAAGCTTATATAACCAACTACTTTTCATCACTCAACATGGTTCAATTTCTACTTAAGTAGCCTAATTCAAGTTCAAGCATGCATTCAATTTAATTCCAACTAGCATGACAGAATTTCATGACAATACTAATCAAAATGATTCAAGTGCGGTTCAATTGCTTAACATAAGACAACATGATATGCCTAAACATGCATCCTATTTATCAAAATGTAAACAGTGATTAAAAAGATGCAATTGACAACGCAAGTGTCGCCTTCCCACACTTAAAGAACACATTGTGTTCAATATGATAAGGCAACCACAAAATAAAGAAAATGACATCAAATCAAACAAAAATGACAGCAAACCAAACAAAAGACAGCAAACCAAATAAAAGAAATCAAACTAAAAAAAAGACATGAAACCAAACAAAAGAAATTGACACAAATAAAAGTTTAAGGTAAGAAAGGCTTATGGAGATTGTGGTGGTGACCGTGTTGGCGAAGGAGCTTTAAAATTATTCCTCTAAAAGAACTTGAGGAACTTCTTCTTCAAGTACCGTTGTCCCTTGTGGACTTATCTCATCTAAGTGCCAAGCTCATTATTTTACGATGTCATGTGCTAATGATTGGAGGCTATCTGGTCGAGGATTTGATGAAATCTGTCGACCACTACTGGTGCAGTTGGTTCCTCTTCCACTACTTCTTCAAGTGACTTCAGGACGCTTAGGATGTGGAGGGCTAAGAAGTGGCTATATCCTTTCCCTTCCTATTCTTCACTATAGTGTGCATTTGAGGATTTTGGAGTTCCATAGAATGGAGCTCCAAAATTTTAGAGCGCCTCAAACAAAATATGTCAAACATATCGTATTGAGTTGTACGTACACTATCCACATTATAGTTGTAAAACAAAGTCAAAGCAGTAACAATGTGAGACATGCCAAAATAAGAGCTCTTCTTATTCACAATACTCACTATCGATCGAAACATCCAATAAGGAGTGTTGATTTTTATTTTTCAATCCATACACCAAAGGAAGAAAAGTTCTTTGGGTGAGCATTTATTACTTTCAGTTTTATTGAAAACCATTAAACACATAAATTT
This sequence comes from Erythroxylum baracoense, assembly GCA_025629805.1. NCBI lineage: Eukaryota > Viridiplantae > Streptophyta > Magnoliopsida > Malpighiales > Erythroxylaceae > Erythroxylum > Erythroxylum baracoense. Next base: position 27,986,519 of record JAOTAY010000001.1, read on the forward strand.
ATACAAAAGTAAATGCTCGGTGCTTCAGATTAAAGTTTTTGATGCATTTCGAGAGTCAAAATTTGCTTCACCCATTAGAGTTTTCCAGTAATTATTAACATCAAAGTCATTGTGATCATCTAAAATTTTTGTGTTTGATAAATTGAAAATTGCACAAATGACATGACAATCAAGTTTATGAACATCGCTAGCTAACCTAAACTAGAATACATCCATTTTAGGATTATAACATACTGTGGTAAAAAACTCAATAGTCATCATAAGGTAAATAGGCACATCACAACGAATGAACCTATTCCAACCTATGTTCGCAGCTAATCGCTCAATATTTCACCTTACTCCTATATTTTCTAACAATTCAAAATCAAAGTATCGACGAGTAATCAGTTCCCTATCTCTAAGGTCTCGAAAACGCATACCTTCGTCCTCTGAATAAATGGGGAATGAGGCACAAACATTGCCGCCAAATTAGGTTTACCTTCACTGAAGACTTGAAGGCATAATTCTTCAGTCAGTTTATGAGCTGCCATATTCTTTAAAGTCATTAGAAGATGAAAACCTGCAAAAGTAAGGAAGAAAGGGATGAGCTCGTGTTTTAGAGACAGAGAAAAAATCATACCCAAATCTTTGTATTTTTGAATGATTAATGTATAATAAGAGCAAAGGATTGTAAGATTGACAAAAAAATGAAGAAAATACCATGCATTTAGTAGAAGATGAAGGATTTTAGAGAGTGGGAGAGTGAGTTTCGTAGGTTAGAGAGAGAGGGTGTGAAAATTTGAAGAATGAATGAAAGAAGAAGAGAGGAGGGAATTTTAAAATTTCCCTCGGATGGGATTCCCACGATCGTGGGAATGGTATTCCCATGATCGTAGGTTTTCTCTCCAAAAGCTTTCTAGAGAGATTCCCATGATCGTGGGAATTTTTCTGGAGAGTTTTCCCATGGTCATGGGAAACTTACCAATTCCCACAATCATAGGTTAGTGCGATTCTTCCACTTCTAAATCTTCTTCCAAGCCTAGCATGTATTCTCAATGATCTCGCAACCTACAAACATATCAAAATCTTCTTACCAACAAGAAATTCGAAGAGAAAAACAAGTTAAAGTTTAAATAAAATGTAGATAAACATAAAAAAAACTCAAATCAAACATAGTCATAACTAAATGAATCAAATAAACAACTAGACAAAGACAATCAAAAGAAAATAGAATTCCATGGGTTGCCTCCCATGCAACGCTTCTTTTAACGTCAGTAGCATGACTCTTCTTTTTACTTATAGTGACTCAAATGAATGGTACGGTGGTAGTGCAGAAACTGGTCTCAAACTCTGCATATAAGCTACCTTAGTATGGATTCCACCTTCCTTGTCGTTTTCCTTCCTTCACCTTCTCCTATGTGATCGTTTCTTTCTGAATGCATTCCCAGATCCTCAATATCTTCCCATTCTCCTCGAGGGTCAGTTTCCTTGATATTTGTTGGAGGTAAAGGAGAATAGTAGTCTTTCTTTGACACCTTGAAGGTTTTAACGTCAATGATCGAGCGAGAAGTAGCTAGGAACGATCGTCCAAGGACCACAGGAGTTTCTGCATCTTCTCTAATATCCAGTATTTAGAAATCTGCAGGGAAGATGAATCTTTCAATTTGTACTTGCATGTTGTTAATAATCCCCTTCGGTTGGTGCACTATTCTATCAATAGTTTTCACTAATATCTTTGTAGGCTCTGATTCGCCTAACCCCAACTTCTGACTAAAAGTGTAGGGCATCATGTTGATACTTGCTCTTAATCTGCGAATTCCCTCACTATATTAACTATATTGATACTGCAAGGAATGAAAAAGTCCCTTAGTTCTTCTTTCTTCTCTGTTATGTTAGGATTTCCTTCTGTTATGTGCTCCTTCGCCTCTTTCTTGACCGGTTCCTTTAATGTGAGTTTTGTTTGGATTTGATTCATTATATCCTTAATCTTGTTTGACTCAACCTCCTTAAAATTCTTCATTACTCTACTTGAACTTGACTTTCGCTGAGCAAAGATAGGATATGGAATTCCAAGTTAAGGCTTTTTAATCGGCTTACTTACTAGCTCATTTGGAAGGGCCTCCAAAACTGTTTATCCTTCTCTTTCATCTCTGTCTTCCTTCTCATGTTCAATGTCCTTTTCTTATGTCCAAGTGATAGCCTTGATCTGTTCCTTCTAACCTCGATATTACTTATAGACTACCTGTATTTCTAGAAGACAAAGCGTTAGAAAGTTGACTTACTTGTAGACTACCTGCATTTCTAGAAGACAAAACGTTAGCAAGTTGACTTACCTGAACCTCCAAATTGTAGATGGATGGGGCATAATTCTTTGCAAACTGGTCAAGCTTTGCTTCCATCCTCTTCAGACTTTCCTCTTGGCTAGCAAACATCCTTTTCTGATTCTCTTCTTGACCTGCCAATTTGGAACCCAAAACCTCTATCATCTTATCCATTTTGCTCTCCATCGATCCAATTCGATCTTATTGAAATCTCAGAGGACCTTGCGGTCTTGCTTGGCTACCTGTATTGTCAGTACTATAAGAAAAATTCAGATGATTCTTCCATAATTGAGAGACAAGTTTCTTCCTTAAAATGTTGTTTTAAACAATGAAATAGGCTAATTAGTTTGACAATTTATTATTATGCAATTGTGAGTTACACCTATATATAGAATTGAGAGACAAGTTTACAACAATAACAATAATAACAACAACAACAATATAGGAAAAATTAAGCACTTAGTATACATATAATTAAAAAAGTTAAAATAAAATTATTTTAAAAAGACCTCTTAATAATTTAAGAAAGAGTTAGACCCTAAATTACTCAAAATGGAATAATTATTACACACAATTAACTAAGTTGTAATAATTATTAAGACTCCTTGATTTGATTGCTCGTACGCTAACAGAGATTTATTTAAATATGAGGCAAAGATAGCTTTTGATATAGTGATAAGACATCTCTCTGTTTGAAAAATAGATGACTTAGGAATTTGGCGGAGAATTACATCTTTAATTAAATCAAGTTGTTGATTTACGGGCTAGTTTAGCAAATAACTTATCAACTATTTTTTAACTAATTGATACAAGTTGACAGTTTGATCATCTTTAAAAACTAATGAATATATTTAGTGAATGGCTGATTGGTTGACTTATTTAACTCCAAGAAGTTGATTTTAGAAAATTTCTATGAGAGGAGCATTTTTTATGTTCAGAAAAAAATTAACAGGTAAAAAATCAATTATACCCTCCTTTCATAATTTTGAATTATGATAATTATGTTATATTGATATTATGGATAATTCAAATTAAAAATCATGCATAACTAAACATTATGCATGTATTTTATTAATGAATTAAGTTTTCTAGTTATAAAATAAAAAATATGTTATGGTGACAAAATTTTTAAGAATGTTTTATGTTTTTTATTAGAGATAAAAACTTAATTTTTGTAAAATTAAATATCTAATCATGACTTTATAAAAAAATTTTAAGTCATGTCTTCATAAGTCATTTTATACTTAAACAACTAATATTAAACAGTTAAATTTACCAAATATCTTTCATAAACAATTAATGTTATCCACTAGTTAAATCAGTTGGTAGAATCAACTATTAGCTAACTATTAATAGAATCAGCTAACAACTATAATCTGCTCATTGTCAAACAAGGCCTATATATTTGAGATTAGTAAGTAATTTGATGGTGTTGTATGATACATATCCAATGTTGCTTTCCAAGAAGCTTCCTAAATTCATATAAGAAAAGGTAGTACCAATTTGTATAATTTTATAACCACCCTTGAATTAAGTCGATTAGTTATATATTTGTGATTAATAATATGATTGATAGATAAATGATTATAATAATATATCTAATGTTGCTTTCCAAGAAGCTTCCTAAATTCATATAAGAAAAGGTAGTACCAATTTGTATAATTTTATAACAACCCTTTAATTAAGTTGATTAGTTATATATTTGTGATTAATAATATGATTGATAGATACATGATGTATACTCAAAGTTGCCTCCAAGTAGCTCCGCAAAGTAAGCCTTTTCTTTTTCCTTCTTTTTTTCTCATAGAAAATATCTTCCGTTGAAGAAGGTGGCCGTCAATTTGTCGATAGTGGAACACTTAGTCCAGCTTTTGAATGATGTATATATTATATGCAAGAAGTTGAATGTATGAATTGCAATTCTTAAATTTAAGGATGATAATGGATCATATTGGAATAGAGGTTGAAGAATTTTATGTTCGGGCATAGTTAAATTTCATCAAAAATAATATTATTTTATGTAAAATTTTCTAACTGGATAGATCAGACGGTTCTTGAAGATAGGCCTAAAGATAAATTTAAAAAAGCAGTTTAACACAAAGTCCAAAGCTCGGTTAACTCAGACAGGGCTTGTTTCGCTATTACTATTTGAAGCAAATATAGGGAAAGAATCAAAACGGCAACGGGGAGAAGGGAAAAACGCAAAAGGAGACAGAAATGTCGATAACGGAAGCCAGTCCGTATGACACGCTTCAGCTGCGCCACCCTGTTGATATTGTAGTATACCATGTCCGGGCTTTTGGACGTTCTATTGAAACAAAAGTAACATGGAAGAATTTTAAAGGTGATCACACTCAACTTACAAGCAAAGAGCCAACAAATTGAGCTTACATATTTTATAATAGATTAGATCGAAAACAAAATGACCTTGTTTAGAACTAGACTATTAAATTTTGTTATCTCCATCCTTATTAAATACACGACGTCGTAAATAGAGGAAGACGAGTTTGAAAAAATAATTCTTTTTCTTTTTATTAAAATGGTAAAATGGAAGCAATAAATTTTAAGAACGTTTAGAACATTTTATTTTTTAATACAAGAGTAAACTAATACGGATAAATTAACTTGTGAGATCTAATTCATTTTTAAAAACATATTGAAATATCCTCAAATTTCGATACGGTTATTCAGTCGAAAAATTAAATTCGACTTATACTTTTCAACTAAATTTGAATATATATAATTATATACCATCAAGGTTGACAGATAATACACTTTATTTTCTTTATGATTGACTCATTTTTCTCATCATAGAGTGAAATGTTCAAATTTGAGAGCCTTATATGGTAGACATTGATCTTCAAATGTTTTTTTTGGTTCTTTATCTTCACTTCTTATTAAGTATATACTAAGGACGAATGAGATAGACGATCACGAAATTTCATCACACCATCTATTTCATAAACGGCTGAATTGTTCCCTTTTCTACTCTTGGTCACGCTTGTGACTTAAATAATCACAGCCATAACTCATGCATTATTTATTTTTTTCTTACGTTCTGTTCCTACATCCATGTTTCCATCTACTAAGGACGAATGTACAACCACATTTTTCTGCATGTTGTACTACGATGGTTGAATAAAATATACAACATAATTTAAACAAATAGTAATATTTTTAAGTTTCAAAATTTCAATCCAGCACCTTCCGAAAACCAACCATGTTTTTCTGCATGTTGTGCTATGATGGTTGAATAAAATATACAACATAATTTAAACAAATAGTAATAATTTTGAACTTCCAAAATTTCACCCCCTTGAAGCTCACGAACCATGCACTTATTCTAAAAAGATTATGGTGGATCCTTTAAGACAATCAATCAATTTGGATTCGCTAGCTCCACTCATACTAGGACTATATGGGAACTAAGTGTAAGCCCTTCTGAATCCTACTTCTTGAACCAGTTGATCCTCCTCAAAAATTCGATCCAAACTGATGTGACCTGCAAAATTGGAGATGGGGCTCGGACCTCCATTTGGTTTGAATATTGGACAGCAGACGGTTCCATCTATCAGATCCAAAATTCTAACTCCAACCTCCTGTCTTTGCCCCTCAACACGAAGATGAATTTCTTTATCAGGGAAAACTCTTGGGATGTTCTCGAATACCTGCAGCACCTTCAACCACAATACCACCCTTCCAACTGCCCAGATACATTCCTATGGAAAAATTGCCCTATCAACTAGTTGAAAAGCAAAAGCATAATTGAGCTATTGCGAGTGAGACTGCCTCGATTGGAATGGAGCAACATTGTTTGGCATAGGAACCTTCCTCCCAAAGTGTCTTTTCTCTTCTGGATGACCATGAAGAATAGGCTCAGCACAGTGGATTGTCTTTCCTACGTTGATATGCCTTGAACTTGTCCTCTTTGTTCATTGCATGCAGAATCATGTGGCCAACTTTTCTTCTTGTGTCACATTGGATGAAGGTCCAGTACTTCTGCGGGTGGAATCTTTCGGATAATTCACTAAATGGTGTCATCAACTATCTAACGTCTAATACATTTATTCCAATCACTAAACGAGAGACCTTAACCATTGCCATGGGTTTGACAGTTCAAACCATCTGGAAAGAACGAAACGTGAGATGTTTTTAGGCCATCAGCAAAACTTGGGAAAAACTCACTGAGGAAGTCATAAGAGGCGTCAATGAGCTACTTTTACTGCAGAATCAATTCCTACCTAATTAACAACCTTCATCTGGAAGTCTATCACTAGCATGTATTATAAGTACTTGATGTGATTGTTTATAGTTAATCTTGTTGTGTGAAAGGGTATGCCATTAGACATCTTAATCTCTGTAATCTTATTATTTATTAATTCAAAATTTTCATTTTAAAAAAAAAATGTCAACCCAACTTCAGAAAAAAATTTCAACCCAACTTATAAGTCACATAATTTAAACAAATTGTAAAAATTTTGAAGTTCTAAAATTTCAATCCAGCACCCTTTGAAAAAACTTTCAATCTAACTTACAAGTCAAACTCCACATGTTGCTGTTGATAGATGTTACTTGATATAGCAATTCATTTATGATGAAAGCTTGTTATAAAAAAAGAGATTATAAAAATAGATTAAAATCAGAAATTTTAAATGCCTCACGGGCGTGACATGTTAAATCACTCCCATGAGAAAGTCTCACTAGTGTGACATAACATGTCACACCTGTGACATACAACCATTTTATAAGTATTGTTCATCATCTCCTATATCGTTCTCACAGGTGTAAGTCGCGCCTGTTACGTATCATCTCCTGTATCGATCTCATAGGTGTAAGTCACGCTGGTTATGTCAGATGAATATGTCAAGTCTTCCCTTCATTCGTTTGGTTGTTGACAACAGACAATCTTCCAACAGATATGCCGCCGATTTAAAGATGCAATCTTATAAATGAAATTTATTCGGTTGTTAGCAATGAAATCTAAAAATAATTAATTTCGCTATTAACAAACATTTAATATGTTATGATTTTTTCTGACACATGCGTCCTCTATCATTTCAATTTTGTTTCTCAGCAATTCCATTCATGAGCCTACGTCTAATCCTCAAGTATTCAACTTGAGTGTTTCACTATAAAATCTAAGTAGTAAATTTTCACGAGCCTCTCTTGTTCACAAGTACATATTTTTCAAGGTTCTTTATCCTTCTACACTCGTAGTGTTTAACAAAACTCTTCAAGCTCTCAACAAGAAATATTAAATGATTTAATAATCTCTCTCAACAAAGTGATTTCACTTTTTAAGGTACAAAGAGTTTGATATGAATTTCAAGAATATTGATGTTGCTGAGGTATTTTTCAATTCTCGTATATGTGCAAATGTCATGGCTCTTTCTTAAGTAGACATTTTCCTCAACTAACCGTTGCTTAATCTACGATATCATATATGCTGAAATCTTTGATATTCAGACATTAAGAAGAACGTTCTGTCAAGGCTTCCGGAGCTAATTATTTTAGCTAGTAAGATTCTTCCGGATGTCATGGAACTATTTCTGATTAGGTAAGTTCATAAAGAAGGTTCATGTAAGAAAGTAAGCAATTATTATTGGTTAGGAATGTAGAGAATGTGAATGAATAGAAGTATATTTTGGTAAGTAAAGGTGAGGCTATTAAATAGCCAGAGTACAAGAAGTGTATAACCTAGATTACAGTATAGCCTAACTACAAATAAGGGATCCTAACTACAAATAAGGTTGACTCGTACAAGATAAGATATACAAGATTAGTTAATTTTAGTTTTATCCTTATCAAGGAATTTACTGCGCATTTTGCCTGTACATGTTATAAAGTATTATAAAGTTATCATCAAAATCGTTAAACATAACCCCTAAGCTATCTAAGCACTTTGCCTGTACATATTCGCAAAAGATGTTCATGAGCATCAAGAGTTCTTCACGATGTATGCTGCTTCTTTGACATCATTTGGAATTTACTCGGCGTTTGAATGCCATTCAAGGTGGATATGAATTTCAGTTCAGACAGTCTGTTCATGTTTAGACGCAGTCTTCTCCCGGGCAGTGCAGATATGATTCAGCTATTTGGCACTGTGTTTCCGACTCATGTGAAATAGCTGGTTACCGGTTTCTCAAACACCCATACACACAGTACCAGTCCTGAAAGGGAGACGTGCTAAGAGAT
>JAOTAY010000001.1:28032243-28049696 GCA_025629805.1 Erythroxylum baracoense
TGTTTGGTCTGGTAGGAGGGTGGGCTTGATCATTCCAAGAAGATGAAGGCGGGAAGCGCTGCGAAACTGATAGTTGATGCGCTTCTGCAACGATTCCTCCCACTTGCTCGGCGGAGAATTGAAACTGCTCAAGCTCATGTCTTTTCGTTGCTCTTAAGCTTGAAATGTAACAAATTGTTTCACCTTTTCTTGTTTATTTTTGTGTTCTGCGTTTTCTGTTGACGGACGTGCTTCATTTTACTATCCAAGGTGCTAACTTCTGCCAATGGCTGACCTATACTTTTGTTGGGTCCAAAACTATTGCTTAACTTTCAGGATGGTCAGTACCTTCGACCATCAGACCCTGCCTACGAGCAGGTTCTGGATTCGCTGGCTATGGTTGCTCGACATACTCCTGGCCCTCTCTTAGAAGCTCTTCTTAAATGGAGAGAGAGGTATGTTATATAAGTTCTACCTGTTTTATGGTTTTCTTTTTACAGAGGTTGTGTTACATTTTAAGCCTCTTTCACGAATTTTTAGCATGAAGTGCATTGTTCTTCGAAACATAACTGTATCAAATTATCTGGTTAAAATATCCTTTTACTTTATGCTTATAATTTCATTATATCCAGTACAACCTGTTAGTTTCCATCTTGGGTGCACTGTGGTGCATCCTTACATAGTTGATAAATTATCCCAAGGCTTGAAATTGAACACTATGCTTCTTGGTTTTTTGGGGTAGAAGGCAGGGGAATAATGTGGAGAGAAAGAGGCCCAAGTTCTTCGCTAAAATTCTTGTGAACACCAAGTAACTTTAAAAATATAGGGCACAAAGTCTGGTTCTCAAATTACAGAGTCATGAGGGTTTAGTTTATGTAAAGGAGGGAAGCAAAGCAAAAGAAAAAGCTTGTGCTGCAGCAATTGTACAAGTAATGCCAACACTGAAGTTCAATTCTTCCTGTTCCATTTGGAAAGAAGAGACGAACATTGGTTTATCTCTTATGGTCCCCTGTTAGTTAATTAACGAGAAAGTCAGAATCTGCAATATAAAATGTCATGAAGCTGCAGTTCTTTTTTGAGTTCACTTTGATAACCTTTTCAATTTCACTTTACTGAATATTTATTACAGTGAATCTCCAAAGGGTGCGAATGATGCTTCTACATTCCAAAGAAAGGTAACTTATAGATCATGAATTTACTACTTTTGTAAATGTAGTGGAAATATTTTATGCGAGCATACTTCCTCTTCTGCACTAGAAGGATCTGGTGTAAAAGATGACATCATGACTGGAAATGAATTGTAGTTAATAAATGATTGGAAGGAAAAATTAGTGGTCTGAAAGAAAAACTTTTAGCTAGAGAGAAGACTTGTAGAGAAGACTTGCTACTTTATGTTGTTATTTTGAAGACTTGTCAGCTATTTGTTCCTTTTTCTGTTTGCACCACTCAACCTTAGACTCTTAATCAAGTAGATTATTTGGAGAACAATACGACTCTCAGGTTTTTTAAATAATTAATGATGAGGTTTCTGAAGAAAAAGTACTGTTAAATGGAGATATGTCTGGAATTTTGTTTCTAACAGTTGCACAGTGTATTTTATGTTTTAGGATAGATTATATGTGATTTATTTTTTAGTCAACTCAAGACAACTTGTTGAGTAGGGTAGCTTATGGTGTTAGTTTGGCCACACATTTTTTAGAAGCTTACTTCTATACCACAATTGTTGTTGAACTTCCTATCATGTTTAAGACTAATTGCTTAAGTGAACAGTTAAAAAGTTAACTTAAGCTGATTGCGTCATCAGTTAAAATTGACAAGTTTCAAGAAAATTATTTCAGTGATCAATACAATTTGTCACGGAACAAGAAGGCAAAGGAATCACTATATTTGCCTGGAAAATGCACTCATTTATTTTCTTCTTGTTTCTGGCTATTGGATGATATATTGATAGAGACAACCAATGTCCCATTCCCCTGAAACATGCAATATGCACACTCCTATGTCTATTTATAGAGAGTTTAACATGATTTGTGCATGTAATCAGCTTGCAGTGGCGTGTATCTTTTGTTCAGCTTGTATTCGTTTTGTGGAGTGCTGTCCACAGGAGGGGCTTACTGGTTTGTTTTTAATATTGTGAACTCGCTTTTCTGCCTGCGTTGGTATTCTTAATTGAATCAGGACATGAATATATTAATAAGATGACTGTTTGCATGCAGAGAAGCTGTGGTCTGGGCTGGAAAATTTTGTTTTTGATTGGCTAATTAATGCTGACAGGTAATCCTGCGATTGATGGCTCAGGAAGTTTAAGATGATTTTGCTAACTTATCTGCTTCACCTGTAACATACATGATGCACACATTGAATAGCAAAAATCAATTGATTTTTGACTTTACTGAATTGGATAGCTGTGTTCCTAACATGAAAGTTATATCTAGCTGCACACGTAATTTGATCATACTCTTTTTCATTGGCATCTTTTTAATGTGTTCTTGTTTCAGGGTGGTAAGCCAGGTGGAGTACCCCTCCTTGGTTGATCTGCGCGGTCTGCTTTTGGACCTAGTTGCTCAACTTCTGGGTGCCTTATCTCGTATCAGGTAATCAGTCAACAAATTTTCAATACTGATGATGATACTATCTTAAATCAAAATCAGAGTATATCCATTTGCATTTTTACTTTTATTTATTCATGATCAAAGTGGAGGCAGACATTTGGGCTTGCCTGCCCCATGTGCTGAAACCTTAACCAATTTGTGTTTTGTGTTCTCTTGCACTTCATAGATTTAGCTCTGTAACTGAGCGATTCTTTATGGAGCTAAGCACTCGTCGAATTGACACTAGCATTGCTCGAAGTGAAACACTGAGTATCATTAATGGGATGCGGTACCTGAAACTTGGGGTATGTGTATACATTAACTTTGTCAAGGTAAATGCATTGAGGAAAGGGCTAAACTTTGATTTGATGCAGGTTAAGACAGAGGGAGGTCTAAATGCTTCAGCTTCCTTTGTGGCAAAAGCTAATCCTCTTAACCGTGCTCCACACAAACGCAAAAGTGAACTTCACCATGCACTTTGTAACATGCTTTCAAACATCCTAGCCCCACTTGCAGATGGTGGAAAAAGCCATTGGCCTCCTTCAGGTGTAGACAATGCACTTACTCTTTGGTATGAAGCTGTGGGGAGAATAAGAGGGCAACTTTTGCACTGGATGGATAAACAAAGCAAACATATAGCTGTAAGTGGATCTTCCAAGTTTCTTTTATCTGCGAAGTTATGCATCAAGTTAAACAAGAATTAATTAGCCAGCCTAAGGTTGCTTGCGGTAGCCTTATGTTAGCCCTAAAATTGTGAATTCTGTCATAATGCTTCTCTAAGATGAACCATGTTCAAGACTGCTTCTCTAAGATGAACCATGTTCAAGACATCAAACTATCTATTCTGGCTTTTACTCAATAATTGTATATTTGCATATGCTGATAGCAGTTTACTCCACAAGTAGCTTGGAATTAGAGGAAAAAAAATAATATGTGTACTACAAAAGTTCTACATAGGTGGCTCAAGTTACTCTCTGTTATTCTAATGACCTCTTGTCAAATGTCAAATGTTCATATTTCTCATATATTCTCCTGTATATTAGGTTTACATGTCTTTCTTTAGCCTTTCGGGTACTATTGTTTCTACAATATCGTTCTACATCATATTTCTTTTGAAGTCTGCATTCACAGCTTTGCTTTCCCATCTTATCCACATATTTATTCTTTTTTCCATAGTGAATTAGCTGTTCATCTTGATTCTATAATTTTTAAAGTATAGCACTCTTATCTCTTCTACACAGCCCTAGAAGCTAAGAATTTCTATATCTATTGTGACCCTAAATTACATGAATCAAATTGCTAGGTTGGCTACCCTCTGGTCACTCTTCTTCTTTGTCTTGGTGATCCTCTAGTATTCCGTGGCAACTTAAGCCCTCACATGGAGCAACTCTACAAGCTTTTAAGAGTAAGTTCAAGTTTCTTATAATTCACATTTACGATGCATGCAAATGAGGAAAAATCTCGGTTGTTTTTTTAATAATTTGTGTTATATTTGAGAGGGCTTAGATTTATAGATAGGTTTTCATTTGAACTAGTGTGTAATGTTGTTTTCTTTATATTTATAGGACAAGACTCATCGTTTCATGGCGTTAGACTGCCTGCATCGAGTTTTGAGGTTTTACTTGAGTGTTCATGCTGCTAGCCAGCCCCCAAACCTTATATGGGATTATCTAGATAGTGTGACTTCTCAACTGTTAACAGTACTGAGGAAAGGCATGCTTACACAAGATGTTCAACATGATAAACTTGTTGAATTTTGTGTGACCATTGCTGAGCATAACCTTGATTTTGCCATGAACCATATGATTTTAGAATTGCTGAAGCAAGATAGTCCAAGTGAAGCAAAGGTTATTGGTCTCCGCGCTTTACTTGCTATCGTTATGTCACCTTCAAGTGAGCATGTCGGCTTGGAAATATTCAAACGTAATCAGTTTATAGCGATTTGTTTTTAGATTGGATTGTGTTTTCTTTTTAATCTCTAGATCATCTAACAGAGTTGGTTTGACTTTTCTTCCATAAGCAGACCGTGATATTGGCCATTATATACCCAAAGTCAAAGCTGCAATTGAGTCAATCTTGAGATCTTGTCATAGGACCTATTGTCAAGCTCTTCTGATTTCTTCAAAGACAACAATAGGTAATTTCTTAGCCAGATCTCTGTAAATGAAATGCACGCTTCACAACTTCTCACTTTAAATTTTAACTTTATTACTTTTCATCTGGTGGATAAATGTCTTTCTAGTTTAACTGATTTTTCTCATCAACACATTTTACATGCATTTGCATTTAAGTTTCTCTTTGAATCTCATTGATTACTTTCCATAATAATCAATTTGATATGTATAATCTCTTTGACCATTTTGACCATACATGACTGACATCAGAAATGGACAAAATCAGAATTGTTACTTGATATAAAACAAGCTTATCTTCAAATGGCTTGTTCACCACCTTAAAATTTGAGCTGATATTTAATGCAATTGTTCTTTTTATTCAACCTATTTACCATGGATCATAACTGGTTCATTTAGACATATACCATACTTGAGTTTCTGATTAAATTTTCTAAAAGTTTTGGATAATTTAGCATTTTGATATAAAGAAGTGCCATTGTTCCCTTTTGAGCAGCCTGAGAGCATCTGGGTTAACATTTCCACAGTTACTTAACACTTCTCATTGGCCATTCCTAAGCACTTTTGCTTCTAGCAAGTTGTTTAGTGGTATTATCATTCAGCACTGTTGTGTGATGGCTTTTCACTATTTCTTACCTATCAACTTGTCATGAGGTCCAATATGGCTATTAGCTCTTGCTATTCCTATCTCTTTGTTTCCCTGTCGTTCATCTTTGGTTTGTGATGAATTGTGTACATCTGCAGATTCTGTAACTAAGGAAAAATCTCAAGGTTATCTCTTTCGGTCAGTCTTGAAGTGTATACCCTACCTGATAGAAGAAGTTGGCCGAAGTGATAAGATTACTGAAATAATTCCTCAACATGGCATAAGTATTGACCCAGGCGTCCGTGAGGAAGCAGTGCAGGTATTGAACCGAATAGTTACGTATCTTCCCCACCGCCGATTTGCAGTTATGAGGGGAATGGCCAACTTTATCCTCCGACTTCCCGATGAGTTTCCGCTTCTCATCCAAACATCATTGGTTCGCTTGTTGGAACTCATGCGTTATTGGAGAGCTTGTTTGATTGATGATAGGCTAGAATTGGGTTCTGATGCAAAGCGAGGGACACAGCGGAGTGAAGCATTTAGGAAATCTTCATTCCATCATTCAGAAGTGATTGAGTTTCGCGCATCAGAAATTGATGCAGTTGGTCTCATCTTCCTTAGCTCTGTAGATAGTCAGATTAGGCATACAGCATTGGAGTTGTTGCGCTGTGTCCGTGCCTTAAGAAATGATATACGAGATGTTACATTGCGTGACCATCATGACCATAATTTGAGAATTGAAGCAGAACCGATATTTGTAATTGATGTCCTTGAAGAACACGGGGTATGTGTTACTAATTGAGCTATTCAATATTATATTTCCAGTTTTTGTATGTATTACTAATTGAGCTATTTAATGTTATATTTCCCGTTTTTACTTCCATAAGACCTTCAATCTTGTGAATATGTAAACATATCATACATTTAATGGCCACTGAGCTTTTCAGTTTATCCCAGGATGATATTATTCAGAGGTGCTATTGGGATTCTGGTCGACCATTTGATATAAGACGAGAATCTGATGCAATTCCTCCTGATTTGACACTCCAATCTATAATATTTGAGAGTCCTGATAAGAACAGATGGGCTAGATGCCTTAGTGAACTTGTCAAACATGCTGCTGAGCTTTGCCCAAGCTCTGTTCAGGATGCAAAGTAAGCAGAATTTCAAATGTTCTTCATATTACATTTGTTATTTCCTGATGTTACATACTGTTTTACCACCATGTACAGTTCGTCATTAAGATGATTATTTTTTTGTCTACATTTATGGAAACTCATTATTGGTATGCAGTTATCTCCTTCTCATTGCAATAAAAGTCTAGTAAGCATACAGCATGTAACTTATAAGGTTTAATTTTAAGTCATATTAAGGAACGATAAGAAATTTGAGCCTAGAATGTGAACAAAATCCAGGGTATATCTACATTAGCTCTATTCTGGCTGTGGTTATATATCTTACATTACATTTAGCCAATTTCTTGTATAATTTTGCAATAATAGAGAATGCATTGACTGCAACTTGACTCAATCTTCATTGTCAGGTTGGAGGTTGTGCAACGTCTGGCTCATATTACTCCTGTGGAATTGGGTGGAAAGGCTCATCAATCACAAGATACAGAAAACAAGCTGGATCAATGGCTCATGTATGCAATGTTCTCATGTTCATGTCCACCAGATAATAGAGAATCGGGTGGCTTAGCAGCTGCAAAAGAGCTGTATCATCTTATTTTCCCGTCGCTAAAATCTGGAGTTGAGGCTAATATAGTAAGTTTAGTGTGACAACCACCTACGCTTTAATTGATCGTATTCTGTATATATCTTTTTTTGCTACCTTTTCGCTGGAAGTGACAAATTAATCAGGGAAGTGAGGAAATGCTCTGCAAACCTTTTTATTTGTCATGTGTTTTAATCAGAGTGTTAGGATGGGAGGGAGAAGGTTGATATGACAAGATATTATGCTTCATTCTCAAATTTGAAGTGTGTAAAGAAGTTTTAACATGATCTTCAAAAGAAAATAGAGAACTTCCATGTCTTGGTCCTTGTTAGAGTTAGTGTATTATCTAGTCTTGACCCTTATCTTCTAGTTTAAATTTTTGGTTGAATAATCCTTTGGCAAGATATCAGAACTTTTATGATGATATCTCAAGTCTAGACCACACTGCAAGGTGTGATGGTCAAGTACTTGATCCACATTTATATCCTAGCAGGCTTCTCAATGAGTGTTGGAGTTTGTAATCATCCATTTCTGAGCAATACTCAATAGCTTAAGCTCTTTAATTAAATGTTCCTTTGACAATTTTATGGAAATGAAGGACATGTTCCATATTCCTCTATGTTTCTATCTATAATATGTTGATACTGATTCCTTTAACAGCTATATCAAATGCTTAACTTTATTATTGACTTCTGATGTAGCATGCTGCCACCATGGCTCTTGGTCACTCGCATCTGGAAGCATGTGAAATCATGTTCAGTGAGCTTTCTTCTTATATGGATGAGGTTTCTCTTGAAACTGAGGGAAAGCCCAAGTGGAAGGTGGGGATCTATCTTAAATTACTGAAATTTCCGTTTTTATTTCCAACAATGTGCTCATTGCTATATTAAGTTTGAGGCAGTGCACCTAATTGTGGTGACAAACTGCAGGGAAAGGTTTTGGAATGAATGTATTGGTCTCACTCTTTATAGACAAGTTAATAAACCAAAAGGGATTTCATGTTCACATAATAGGAAAGGAAATTCATATGCATGATGTCCATTTGACATCTTGAAAAAATTTCCATTTATAGAATAATAATATCATCGATCGTTGGCTGTCTGATGCTGATAGTGTGGCCTTTTTTTGTCAATGTTTGCACCTCAATTTGATTTTAAGCAATACATTTCAGTGAAACACGGAAACGCAGAATGAAGAATTATTATTATGCTTCTGTTCTCAAACCTCAATTCCTGCATGATTAACTGTTATCTTCTTCCCATATGCAGAGTCAAAAATCACGCCGTGAAGAACTGCGTACACACATTGCAAATATATACCGAACTGTTGCTGAGAATATCTGGCCTGGCATGCTGAGCCGTAAACCAGTGTTCAGGCTTCATTATCTCAGATTCATCGATGATACAACGAAGCAGATATATTCAGCACCACCTGAGAGCTTTCAAGAAATGCAGCCTCTCCGTTATGCACTTGCTTCAGTTTTGCGATCTCTAGCACCAGAATTTGTGGATTCAAAATCTGAGAAATTTGATGTCAGAACTAGAAAGCGACTGTTTGATCATCTTCTTTCCTGGAGTGATGATGCTGGTGGTACATGGGGGCAGGATGGTGGTGTTAGTGATTACCGGCGTGAGGTTGAGCGTTACAAGGCTTCTCAGCACAGCCGATCCAAAGATTCAATAGACAAGGTTTCATTTGATAAAGAACTAAATGAACAAATTGAGGCAATTCAGTGGGCATCTATGAACGCAATGGCTTCGCTCTTGTATGGGCCTTGCTTTGATGATAATGCTAGAAAAATGAGTGGCAGAGTGATATCATGGATCAACAGTTTGTTTAATGACCCTGCACCCAGGGCCCCATTTGGTTATTCTCCTTCAACTCCATCTTATTCTAAGTACACAGGAGAGGGAGGGCGTGGAATTGCTGGTCGCGATAGACAAAGAGCAGGCTATCATCGAGTTTCCTTAGCAAAACTGGCTTTGAAGAACCTTCTTCTTACAAATTTAGATCTTTTTCCAGCTTGCATTGATCAGGTACTTATGAACAGATGTGGTAGATCTCTGATCATTACATTTTTAACTTGCTTTTACTGCAGCATCAGCATTCTTTCCTTTCTGTAACTAAAAAAATTTAAAAACTCTAGTTACTATTCTTTAAAGCTTAATCTTTTTGTGCACACAAGGTTTTGACTTCGAATTTTTTGCAGTGCTACTACTCTGATCCTGCTATAGCTGATGGTTACTTTAGTGTGTTGGCGGAGGTCTACATGCGCCAGGAAATACCAAAGTGTGAAATACAGAGGCTGCTGAGCTTGATCCTGTACAAGGTTGTGGACCCAAATCGGCAAATCCGTGATGATGCCCTTCAGATGCTAGAGACACTTTCTGGACGTGAGTGGGCTGACGATGGCACCGAGGGCTCTGGGAGTTATCGAGCTGCTGTTGTCGGTAACCTCCCTGATTCTTACCAACAATTCCAGTATAAACTATCATGCAAACTAGCTAAAGATCACCCTGAATTAAGCCAACTTCTCTGTGAGGAAATCATGCAGCGGCAACTTGATGCTGTTGATATAATTGCTCAGCATCAAGTGTTAACATGCATGGCTCCTTGGATTGAGAACCTAAATTTCTGGAAACTCAAGGATTCAGGCTGGAGTGAAAGATTATTAAAAAGCCTTTACTATGTTACATGGAGACATGGGGATCAATTTCCGGATGAAATTGAAAAACTATGGAGCACAATTGCTAGCAAATCCAGGAATATCAGTCCAGTTTTAGATTTCTTGATCACAAAAGGGATTGAAGATTGTGATTCCAATGCATCTGCTGAAATAAGTGGTGCATTTGCCACATATTTCTCAGTTGCAAAGCGAGTGAGCTTATATTTAGCAAGAATTTGTCCGCAACGTACAATTGATCACTTAGTCTACCAGTTGGCTCAGCGGATGTTAGAAGATAGCATTGAACCTGTTGGGCCAAGTGCAGGTAAGGGTGATGCAAATGGAAATTTTGTTCTGGAATTCTCTCAGGGACCTGCAGTTCCCCAAATTGCTTCTGTTGTGGATACACAGCCACACATGTCACCGTTGCTTGTCCGGGGTTCCCTTGATGGTCCCCTCAGAAATACAAGTGGAAGTCTGAGTTGGCGAACAGCTGGTGTGACAGGGAGAAGTGTGTCAGGTCCATTAAGCCCCATGCCTCCAGAGTTAAATGTTGTTCCAGTGACTACTGGTCGGTCGGGTCAGCTCCTTCCATCATTGGTGAACATGTCAGGTCCTTTAATGGGTGTAAGAAGTTCTACAGGAAGTTTGCGCAGCCGCCATGTTTCTCGGGACAGTGGAGATTACCTCATTGACACCCCAAACTCTGGTGAAGATGGGTTGCATCCTGGTGTTGGTATGCATGGTGTTAATGCCAAAGAACTTCAGTCAGCCTTGCAAGGACATCAGCAACATTCTCTTACACATGCCGATATAGCCTTGATTCTACTGGCTGAAATTGCCTATGAAAATGATGAGGATTTTCGTGAGCATTTGCCTCTCCTTTTTCATGTCACATTTGTTTCAATGGATAGTTCGGAAGATATTGTGTTGGAGCACTGCCAGCATTTGCTGGTTAATCTTTTATATTCGCTAGCAGGCAGGCACTTGGAACTGTATGAGGTGGAAAACAATGACGGAGAGAATAGACAGCAGGTTGTTAGCCTGATCAAGTATGTCCAGTCAAAACGAGGGAGCATGATGTGGGAGAATGAGGACCCCACAGTTGTTAGAACTGAGCTTCCTAGTGCAGCTCTTCTCTCTGCCCTTGTTCAGAGCATGGTTGATGCTATCTTCTTCCAAGGAGATCTTCGTGAGACTTGGGGTGGTGAGGCTCTAAAATGGGCTATGGAGTGCACATCAAGACACCTTGCATGTCGCTCCCATCAGATTTACCGTGCATTGCGTCCTAGTGTCACAAGTGATACTTGTGTGTCACTCCTTAGATGCCTTCATAGATGCCTGGGAAACCCAGTTCCTCCAGTTTTGGGATTTGTCATGGAAATTTTGTTGACATTGCAAGTAATGGTAGAAAATATGGAACCAGAAAAAGTGATCCTCTACCCTCAACTTTTCTGGGGCTGCATAGCTATGATGCACACAGATTTTGTTCATGTCTACTGCCAAGTGCTTGAGCTATTTCTGCGAGTGATTGACCGCTTATCATTCTGGGACAGAACAACTGAAAATGTGCTTCTTTCAAGCATGCCTCGTGATGAACTTGATACAAATGTTGACATAGGAGATTTTCAAAGAACTGAATCACTGGCTGCAACTTGTAGTGGGAATTTGCCTGTCTTTGAAGGAGTGCAACCTCTTGTGCTTAAAGGACTCATGTCAACTGTTAGTCATGGTGTATCTATTGAGGTTCTATTGCGCATTACAATACACTCGTGTGACTCCATATTCGGAGATGCAGAGACAAGACTCCTGATGCATATCATAGGATTACTTCCATGGCTCTGCTTGCAACTCAGTGCAGACAGTACAATGGGACATACTTCACCACTTCAACATCAGTGGCAAAAGGCTTGCTCAGTTGCAAATAATATAACTGCTTGGTGTCGAGCAAAATCGTTGGATGAACTAGCCACCGTTTTCGTGGCTTATGCCCGAGGGGAGATCAAAAGCATTGAAAACCTCCTTGCTTGTGTCTCACCACTATTGTGCAATGAATGGTTTCCCAAGCACTCAGCTCTGGCTTTTGGGCACTTACTACGGCTACTTGAGAAAGGGCCAGTTGAATACCAGCGTGTGATACTGCTCATGCTCAAGGCACTTCTCCAACACACTCCCATGGATGCCTCCCAGAGCCCACATATGTATGCAATAGTGTCCCAATTAGTGGAGAGCACATTGTCTTGGGAGGCACTCAGTGTGCTAGAAGCTCTTCTGCAGAGCTGCAGCTCATTGCCAGGATCGCACCAACACGAGCCAGGGGCATACGAGAATGGAGCCGATGAAAAGATGCTTGTTTCTCAAACCTCATTCAAGGCTCGAAGCGGACCTCTGCAATTGCAATATGTTATGGGAACAGGGTTGGGACCAGGCTCAATCTCCACTGCACAAGGAGCAATTGATTCAGGTATCCCACCTAGGGAGGTGGCTTTGCAGAACACACGACTGATCCTTGGCAGGGTTCTGGATAATTGTGCGCTCGGAAGGAGAAGGGATTATCGGAGACTTGTGCCGTTCGTCACCAGTATAGGAAATCCATGACTGGCATTCAACTAGTGAACGAACATGTATACTAATTGAAACACTGAGTAAGGATTGAAGACAGTTCTTGTAAATAGGTTTCATAAATTTTAACATTCGAACAGGGATAGAAAAACAATATAAAGTTTCAAGATTCACAACTTTTCTACAGTTCTGTTTTGACCCACAAAAAGGGTATTACAAATACGATGCAGATAATATGAAGTCCTTCAGGAAGTGAAAGACTCCACTCTTCTGCACAAACCCAACTATATACATCCATGATATGCTACATGTTTTCATCTTATTCAATTTCGCTAGATCTTCCCAGAGGAGTTGGATCCTCAAGTCACATATAGACTGAGAAAGGTCCCATCATCGAAAATGGTCCATCTTTTGTTCACTTGTTTAGAAGCAAAGAGAACTGTTCATTCACGAGATCTATTCCTCTTGAACACAGCATAAGTATCACTGTACACAGCTACCGGATTTGAGAACACAGCAAGGACAATCATGAAAATGGACAAAATTTTGCCCTTTTTTGTCGCGATATTGTGACGATCCCTGAAAATAGTCAAGAACATTTTAAGTAAAGTGTAATCAGATCAGAATAGTCAAGGAAATCTCAAAAGAAGAACATGACAGATTGTTCTGCCATTAAATTGTACTGTTATATATTTATATCAGATCTCTAGTAGAAACTATGATTACAAATCATTCCAATAAATCCAGATTTAGGGACCACTTTCAACATGGCAGAAGACAGAAACTTTATTATCAGAAATATAAATCAACCACAAGCAGGAAAGTATTTATTTCATATCATCATCTACAATTATTGACATCAAATCCAAAAGTGTTTTCAGTAAAGGTTTAACTTAAGAAGTTTCAAGCACAAAGATGGATAAATTAAGACTAGGCACCTTAGAGTACTGGAAGCGGGAAAGATGAATCCAAGACAAACTGCTGCCGTTGCTCCCGTGAATTGGAAAGCAGCCCAGATGCTTGGAATAAAGTTTGCACCTAGA
The DNA here is from genome assembly GCA_025629805.1 of Erythroxylum baracoense. Taxonomy (NCBI): domain Eukaryota; kingdom Viridiplantae; phylum Streptophyta; class Magnoliopsida; order Malpighiales; family Erythroxylaceae; genus Erythroxylum; species Erythroxylum baracoense. The sequence goes on from JAOTAY010000001.1 coordinate 28,045,518, forward strand.
AAGATCAGAGTGATAAGGCCAATAGTGATTAAAGCAAATCTGATATTTTCCTGATGCAGAGGCCGAGCTGAGGGGAATAGGAGACCGTCCAAGTTCAGACGCAACGGGTGGAAGACAATTGGAAATACAAGCATGAGATGAGCTGCATAACTAACACGAACAGCATCATTAAGCAGGGAACCATAAGGAATCCGAGATTAGTGTCAAGGTTTGCAAGCACATCATCAAGAGTTGCATCCCCGAAGAGTAGGAAACCAAAGAAGCTTATCATTATATACGCAGTTGATCATAATGCAAGTGCTGTTTGTACAACAGGTTTTATCTGCGTGAAGTCCTCGAGTTCATTATCAATGCTGTGAACCGCAAATGAAGCGCTCGGAAGAGCAGAGACATATTCGTTATGCATAATTCATTTGAAAATTAAAATGGATATTCACCAACCATACATTCCACATTTATCAGAATTAAATTTTGGGCTACGAATAATGCCAGAAACCAATCCTTTAACTCTGAATTCGTTATACATTAATCGTAGCCCAAAATTGACTCTCAATGTGCTTGCAGGTCTGCAAAAACAACGCTGGGATTGGTTTCTGGCATAGACACTAGCAAAACAATGCTGCAAAACAGGTCTTTAGGCGAATACCTCCATTTATATAGTGGATAGTGAGTATTTGGGAAGTAAGGGGATCAACAAATATGGCACAATCCAGTGTTTTGCGAATGTTAAGGCAGGGCCTGGGCAACGCATAGCATTGATGGTACCGATTAGGATCAGGCAGGACAGTTTGATGGATTTTAAGCTCCTCTCTTCATAAAATAAAACAAAACCCTAATGGTTTATATGCCATTCAGCTAACCTCCAGTGCATCTTTTTACCTTGGGAACGAACTGGAATTAGCAACTCTATATAGTAACTAATGGAGAACATTTGTCATTTCAATTTACCTATCTTTCAAGTTGTCCATAATTTTGTTTGCCATTTCATTACTCTTCCGAATTTTCAACCCATGATCCACTCAAAGATTTGGAAAACCTGAGCTTTCCACAATGGTTTAACATAGCAGCAAAAGTAGAATTTAATCCACATACAACTTATAGCCATGTCTACAAAAAGGCTAGTTTTCGATGTGACAAAATGTAAGGCAATGATACATGTTCCAAAAACTTAGCCTCAATCTCAGGTTTCTTCATTCCACAAGCAAGGTGAAATAAAAACTAGATGCAGAAGCAATATGCAAACAGAAAACAGAGAGACTCTGCACATATGCCAGGTTTCTGCAAGACATCCATGATAGCCAACTTCAGAGCCCTTGTGAATGTAGAAGTTACTTAACTGGTTTCAGATTTGTCCAAAGCTGCAGAAGAAACTCGATATTAAAACGAAATATCGCTGTAAGGACACATGTACATGCAGAGAGAGAGAAAGAGAGATTACTATTATAGTTCAAAAGCTTCTCAATGAGATCAACATGAGTCATTAGCATTCGTCTACAGCAATACCGGACCAAGCCAAGTGCATCAAGAGCATCTCTGCATAAAAAACACTTAATTATCAGAAATTCAAAATTATTTCTAACAAAGTTTACAAATATTTTGGAGTGATAGGATCTACCATCCTCCACAAGTTATAATTCATATAATAAAATGAGGCATTGGCATTTAATAGTGTTGATCGACCAATAAAGCAAGTTATGCATCTTTAACACAGAACTGGAACTTAAGAAACACGGTGAAGGTATCCAGTTTGACAATCTTCCATCAAAATCTCCGATGAATCACATTGCCCTACATTGTTACACTTGACACAATTTAGAATCAGAGCCACGAGTACGCTGAATATAAATGGTTTGAAATGAAAAGGTCAAATGTTCATGAAGACTGGAGCATACAATTAATCGCGAGCATACACTGTTAACATGCAAAGGGTTGTAAAAAGGTCTCTCTTATGAACTCAATATTGCATGAAATGTAGACTACACTAACCAAAATATGAAATGTAAGACTTAAAAGTCGATAATGTAAAAGAATCGTGGGAACTCAAAGCTGATACCTTTACTTATCAAATAGACTTCATAACCGCAAGAAACAAGAAAATTGACAATGGGATAAACATACAACTAAAGAACACCATACCATTTCCCGGTAAGTACGAAGCAAATTCATAGGGGAACAAACAAGTATAACAACCCCAATAATGGTCTGCCACCAAATCACAGCAGATAAATGAAAAATCTTCCACATATGATGTTATAGAAGATTCATGCAGAAAAATCAAACCCATAAAATCCCATCTACGAATTCACCACTCCAGCGGAGAAACTATATATATAGATATATTTCTTTGCTCAACAAAAGATATTGCAGAAAAGGAAATAAAGAAAAATAATAATAATAATTTCGAGTCTCACCCTTCACTGTAATCCGCCTGAAGAAGGTCGAGATACATGTCCCATTTGTTTCCGATCACCTTGCAAGATCAAGCAAAAAAACCACAGCTTAGAATTTAACTTCAAAAATACTAGAATTAGAAAACTCCCCAACATGATCCATAGACATCGGTACCTTGCCACAGGTGAAGCAGCGAACTGGAATAATCATTCTCCCTTAGCGCTAACTATCTCGTCTAGCTAGTGAAGAGAAAACCTAGAATAAGTGTCCACAAATGTTGGGATTACGGGTTAGGGATTTGAACCAAAAATTGGGATGAAGCTACGACCAAATGAGGAAGGGTGAGGAGGCGTCTAGTTTTAACCAGACAATGCACAAGCGACAACATTGTTTAAAGGAAGCAAGATGAAGTATGCGCATACATCCAGAATATAAATTCATTACCTTTGGCGTCTGATCGCCTTGGAAACTCTCTCAAGTCTCAACGCCCAACCCTAATTGGGTAAATGAGGAAGACGCAACTAAAACGCTGTCGTTTCTTTTTTTTTTTTAACCCCTCCCCTTGGAACGTTGTCGTTTGTTGGATTTTGCAACTATGACGACTTTGAGTCCCTTTCTCTTTGCGGCAGTAATTAACGAGCTTACCGAGAACATCAAAGAGGACATGCCTCGGTGTACGTTATTTGACGGTGACATTGTTTTAATAGGTGAAACAAAATAGGAAGTTAATGTCAAGATTAAATTTTGGAGGGATAAGTTAAAGTCTAAAGGTTTTAGATTGAGTAGGATTAAAAATATACAATGTAACTTTTCGCGACATAAGATAGTTACAAATGTGGAGGTAAATATTAGATCAGAAGTTATACCGTAAAAGGAGTGTTTTAAATATTTAGGATCTATTATCTAGAGTAACGAAAAATTTAATGAAGACATAGTCCACCAGATCAGATAAGGGTGACTTAAATGAAAAAGTGATTATGAAATTCTGTGTGACAAAAAGATAAAACTTAAGCTTAAAGATAAACTCTATTGTTTAGTAATTAGATCGGTCATGTTTTATGGAGCAGAATGTTGGCTTATCAAACAAGTTCATAATTATCAATTAATGGTGACGGAGATGAGAATATTCTACTATATGTGCAGCCTTACCAAAAGAGATAAAGTCAAGAATGTAATAGTGAGAGATAAATTAAATGTTGATAATATTATGGATAAATTAAGAGAGATAATGCTTAGGTAGTTTGGTCATGTTAAGAAGAGACATTCAGATGCTTCAGTAAGAAGATGCGAAAAGATCCTACTTAGTGATTGTAAGAGAAAAATAGGCAGGCCTAAGAAGAATTGGGAGGAGATAGTCAAAAATGATATGACAATGTTAAAACTTACCAAGGACATGATCCACAATCAAAAACTTTGACCTGCTAGGATTCAAGTAAAAGATCCTCGTAAAGTAATCACGACAGTTCGCTTTTATCCCTTAACTCTTATATAGTTAGCCTAAGAGGTAATTACTTATTATTGTTATTATTATTATTATTATTATTATTATTATCGTTATTGTTGTTGTTGTTTTTATTTTCATTGTCGTCATCGTTATCATCACTATCATCATCATCTTCTCTACTCCTATCACTGGTAATATTGTCATTATTATTCAATTTCTTATTATTATTAAACCCTAAAACCTAATATATATATTTATCTTTCAAGTTATTGTTTTATTTTTATTATTTTATTTATTTTTTTATTATTTTATTTTATTGTTATTATTATTTGTATTTATTTATT
>JAOTAY010000001.1:28063044-28088948 GCA_025629805.1 Erythroxylum baracoense
CAACGTAGATAAATAAGGGCGGACTAGAATCAACACAACAGATCGTATGGTGGGCTATAAGTTGGGAGAATTTATACCAATTCTAAATTTTCAGGATCATGCAAAAAGTGATAATAAATTCCGACAATAATTTGAGGCTATTTACAACTAGCTAATTAAGAATTTTCTAATGTACTCGTACTAACAAGTGCATCAAAGATGCAGTCATCGGTTCTCCTGAGAGGCCTCAGTATCAGCGAAGTGTAAGTACTGGACTGCGAGACGAGAAAGCCCTCTTCATGGTGGTTGGCTGAGACCTACTTTAATGTAATAATATCGATTCATACAGATATAAAAGAAGAGGTCTTCTATTGATTCAAATGTTGTACCTATGAGATAAGGATAACGAAAGAAGAAAAAATCGAAGATTTCACATATTACTTAATGTTAGAAATTATATATATCTTTAAATAAGCACGTGCTTTTCATTAATTTTTAGTAAAATTAATACTTGACATATTATAAATAATATTAGTTGTATCGAGTATTTTTACTAAATATTTCATAATCTGTATACCTATCAACAACAATAATCCTATTACATACGAAGTCGGATTTGTCTGGCCAGATGATGGTATGAGAGAAGTGATAGCATTTGTGAAATGGATAGTTAGGATGAGGGCAGTGGAAAGTTGTGTTTTTCTGACTCTGGGCTTACCGGCGGGCAGTCCAATGGAGTGGTCCAAAACTCCGAACGACTGGGTAAAGCTCAACACTGACGGCGCGGTTAAGCAAGCATAGTCTGTAGCTGCTACCGGCGATTTAATTCGCGATTGGCACGGACAGTGATGTGGGAGATTTCTACATCACCTGAGAAGTAACTCTCCTCTTACTGCAGAACCCTAGAGAGTACACTCAGGTCTTGCCCTGGCTTGGTCCCTAGGGTATCGCCCTCTCTTGATTGAAGTGGACTCCTTAGAAGTCCTGAATCTACTATCCTCTTCCACTATAGAGATTGACGGTAATAATTTTTTATTGACAGGTACCCGCAAGTTACTTCAACGAGATTGGAAGGTGCAACTTCAGCATGTACATCGTGAAGGGAATCAGTGTGCGGATATCCTGACTGCCCTCGCTATTCTAGCCAACCTAGGCCTCCATATTTTGCAGCAACCTCCAATTTCAGTTTTGGAGTGTATTCATCGGGATAAGCAAGGAGCTGTGTACCGCAAAGTCATGCGATAGACTTGTTTTAATTTAGTTTTGAGTGTTTCTCCCTTCGAAAAAAAAAAACTATTACATAAGTCTTCCTCTTTGTGAGAGTAATGGGAAGGACATTAATTATATACACCCTTTGTTTTGTATTTTTTGAAGAGACTCTTTTCGTAACTTAAATTTTTAACTAAAATCATAAAAAGAGTAACGCTACTTGAGGCTCACCTTTTTATAATAAACATATTCATTTAATAAAATATAAAAAAGGTTGGAACACCTTGCTACCGTTAAGGTGTTCCAATCATGTATCACTTAATTTTATTTATATATTTATATAGATTTTATATAAATATATATATAAGATTTAATATGACATGGTAAGAATTGATTAATCGAAAGAGAGGATCTCGAATAAATATAATGACCCTTACATTGTTGGATGAATATGTTTAAAAAAATATAAAATTAAAAGGAAGAGAGATGGCAAGGAGAAAAACAAATACGCATGAACACGTGTCGAAAAGTAAACTAGCACGTGTCGGCCATCTCCGTGGCGCCTGAAAATGAAGCACTCCGTTAACTTTCTATTTTGCCCACCATTTTCAGGTTTAGTTTCCGTTTTCAGTCACCGTTCTCTCGCACTAAGCAAAAGTGTTTCCCATGTTACCGGCGACGGAAACACTCTATATCATCCGATCTCTTGCGTGAGTGATACAGGACTAGAGTAGGTAGATGTGCGTAACTTGTTTCGTTTATTCTTTTGTTCTATTGATTTGATTTTTATCTTCTGCTGAAAATGATGAGGAGTTTATGTCTATTTTGTTAATTTACGGTTATCTTTTGTTTTTTGGGTAAACTGGAGATGGGTTTTCTTGGATTTCTCTTTTCGGACCGTTTCCTTTTTGGGTTTTGAATAACATATATTTATATGTAGTTACGAGATAGAATCGAGTTCATATGGTTGTGAAAGATGGGTTTTTTCTCTCCATTTTGGAGGATTTTGTTGGTAATGGGTATAGATTGTAGGTGGTTGTAATTATATTTTCATGGGATAGCAATCACTTTGTAGTTTAATGAATTTGGATGTTTTTATGTGGAGACCCCTATAAAGTATTTGTTTGTGGTTGTGCAACAAATTAATAGCTGCATGTTTAAATTTTCATCCTTTCAGAAGAAACTGGGGTTGATGCGACTTGGTTGCTTGTTTCAATGCGTGGAGTGTAAGTCCTCGTAAGCTAGAGTGGCTGAGAATTATTTTGGGGAGGATGGAGATTATTGCATTAGATTTGGATTAGTTTGTTCAAAGATTGAGGTTGTGTGTGAAAGGTTCTATTTCTAATTTGAACACAGATGTGTGTAACTTAGTTCTTTATTATCTAATGGATATCATCGTTTTGGCTCATCCTCATTCTGTTCTGGGTCATCAACCTAGACACCACTCCTAAGCTCTTTTTCATCCCTTTTTCGTTTCCTGATATGCTTTTCCTTTGGCAATCTAGTAAAGCACATGAATAGACTTCTGTTGGCTATTCTAAACATGTTTTCAAATTTATTATGAACTTTGGATGCGCCACAGTGGCTGGCAGATTGATTCTGATGGTGAATGAATTTCAATCCTGAAATGGGGGAATAAAAAGCATGAATCTGTTATTCAATCATATATTCCAGTCTTAATCATGAATCCTGATCTTAATAACTCATTTTATTTTCCCTTCACTTAATTTACTTTGTATATAGCATGAAAGTCTTCAAACAACCTAATCGATTGTCATGGAAATTCGTGTTTATACTTTACTATAAAGGCCAAGTAAAAGTGTGTCACCACATTAAACAGGTTGTTGAATAAAATGTAAACATAAAGATTATGGTGTGTATACTTCAACATTCATGAGACATTTTGCCATAATCCATATTATCTTCTTGATTAAACTGTTCCTATTCTTGATGGGATCTCGTGCCTATCTTTTTTGAGGTGATATAAAAGAAGATGATGAATAAAATTGTAGGATTTTTACTGGGTCTTGGGAGGTAAAGTAATCATCTCTAAAACAGGACATCCTAGTACTTACCACTCTGTGTATTATTAGTTTGATAACTGATGAATTCTCATTTTTTGTTGAGCATCCTCCATGTAATGTATTTTCACATCATTGCCATATGGAGAAGATGACTTCACAAATAGTCTTCAAAAAATGGGAATTTTGGAATCCAATATTATTGATCTTCATATCTTGCTGAATAGTCTTGTGCTATCCTGATTTTCAACCAGCCTAGCATTTAGCTGGATATCCTGCTGCTATATCTAGAAGATTGGGCAGATAATTGCTAGAGAACTTTTAATCACTGCTAACTCAGGGCAACTGTTTGATGTACTTGTTTTTTTACATCCCGTTTTTATATCTGTGATTACTATTAATTTATTTCCCTTTTTCTTTTGTCACATTGTTCTTTCAGGAATTGAGGATAGTTAAATAGGTGTCAGCATGGCTGCAGAAGCTGTTCATGATTCTAGTGTTTTCATAGATGGTGTTGAAACTGGTGATGTTGAATCTAGCAAACTTGACTTGGTTGTCGAGGTATCTTCTAATGGAGATATGAAGAGAGAGTTGGGAACTGCTGATGATTTTCTGACGAGATTGGAATTAGATTTGGCCTGTATTTCTGAAAAGTTGGTTAACTTAAATGTACTGATGATGTATGTGGCGACCAAGGAAAATGATTTTGACACTTTTATGTTAGATAGAGAATGTATGCCAGCTGATTCAGTTGAGGAGGCTCTAGAGTTTGATCTCTTGTCTGTGGTTTTGGATTCTGAGGTTACAGAAGTGGATGACTTCCTTAAGAACTTACAATCGGATATTTCTGGGGCTGGTGGAATCCTGCCCTCTTATTCAGAATATGGAGAAGTATTTGTGGAAATGGAAGAAAAATTACGTGATTCCGAGGAGTCCTTGAAACAGTCATTTGAGCAAGTTTCAGAAATTAGAGAGCAATCTGATAAGTTCCAAAGGATTTTGTCTTGTTTGAGCAGAGAAGAAAACAGTAAGCAACAGAACCGTTGATGATATCCAGTTTTCTGTAATTGAGAAGAATATTCCTGTCACTTATAAGATGATTCAGTTCAAGGCAGTAAATGTTCATTAAATTTGTACCGAGTATTTCACTCTTCTGCATATCTTTCCTTAGTTTTATTCACCTTCTTTCTTGTGTTTTCTGTGTCTATACAAATCGTAAAACCATATAGGTCCTTGCTAGTGAATTCAAAATCTTTTAAGCTTTTACTTTGTCCAGTACTGTCACTCCCAGGCAAGGTCTGAGAGAGTTAGGAATTATTGATTTTGCATTTGCTTTACACATATCTCATACTGATACATAGACATATTGTATTAGGCATTATATCACAATGTCTGATGCATGTATATGGTCAGGGAATGGTACAAGGGGGCCTAACTTATTAAGAGATGGTCAAAACAGTGATACAAAGATCAACATGCATACTGTTGATCAACAAAGACACATTTTGAGGATGCTAGAGAAGTCTTTGGCAAGAGAGATTGACCTCGAGAAGAAGTTAACAGAATCAAAACAAATTGAAGAGGAGCTGAGGTGTAGGCTGATCTCAGCAGAACAGGAAGTATTTTTCATGGAGGAAGAAGCACTGGATGTTTGTGAAAGGTGTTTTGAAGCAGAAAATGTTTCTGAAGTCCTGATGGGAATATCAAAAGAGCTACTAAGTCGACTTCAAATTATTCAATTTAATTTGAATGGTGCGATTCAAAGAGAAGAAGAGCTAAGATCAAAGCTTAAAAGGTCAGTAGAGAAGTTGGAAGCAAAAGAAAATGCTTTACAGAAGTTCAATAGCAGCAGTTCGAGGCTTAATGAGTTTCTCATCGCTCAAGCTGATAACTTGAAAGCCAGTTTGACTGAAGCTGAAAATAGACTAATTATCACAAACGTAGAGGTAGTCACCTTGAGAGAAAAGATTAATTTGCTTGAGAACCAGCTAAAAGACTACGAATTCAATCTGTTTAATGGAAATCAGGAGCATGATATTGTACATCCTGAGTATGAGGAAATGGAAAATATGATTGAAGACTTGAGAGAAAAACTGTTGAAAACAGAGGGCAGGGAAGAGAATGCAAAAGCAAAGTGCAAGTTGTTGGAAGAGACTAACATGGAACTGAATGAGGAGTTGGGTACTCTTAAAGGAACTGCTGAGAAGATTGACTTGTTGGAGAGGCAGTTGAAGGAATCAGATATCAAGCTACAGCATGCTGTGGTATCTGCTGAAGCTAGTCAGGAGCACCAAAGTATGTTAAATCACACAATTAAAGACATGGAAAATTTGATCGAAGACTTGAAGTCAAAAGTCTTAAAAGCAGAAAGCCGGGCAGACAATGCTGAGGCAAAGTGTCTTAGTTTATCTGAATCAAATGCAAAGCTAAGTGAGAAATTAAGCTTCTCTAGGGGAAGACTGGAATGTATAGAGGCATCTTTCAGTCAAGCAGAGGAGAAAAAGATGGAAACTGCTAGAGACATTGGCTTTCAGACTAAAATAATAACAGATTTAGTAATGAGACTGACAGCTGAAAGAGAACGCCTCCAAAAGCAGGTCCACATGTTTACATAATCTCTTAATTCTATTGGTTCAGAAATCTGGTTCTCAGATTATTTCATTACATTATATTTATTTGATACCTGAATTTTTTTCTTATTCAACTTCATATTTGAGATCCTGTAGACATTCTAGAAGTCTGAAGCTATATCTAAGACTTAAATCATACTTCTGTTCCATAAAATTTTAATGAAATCTTGATCTGTCTTTTGGCTTTGGACATGTAAAAACCCTGTGCATGACATCTTAATCTTAGATGCTCCTGCAGCCACAGGGTAGATCTATACTCCTGCATCACCGTCTGCCAAGCAGGAGGTTGCCATATAGGCGTGATAGCGATCACTAGAATTAACAGAAGTAGCTTATTGAGTGCACAGTAAAGTGGTATAAAACCTTCCACTAAACGGGGTTGCTGACAAATATTATCTTTTAAAACCTATAAACGTGTTTAATTTGATTGATGTTCCAATCTGGAGGATCTCTTTTTGCTACTAGCACATCTTGCACCCAGAGCACTGTGAAAATGTGATGGATTTCATCAACTTAGTTTAATATTCACCTCCATCAACATGGTGAAACTTGTGAGACATCTACTGACTTTAATAAGCTCCATGTGAGACATCAGTGATTTTAGAAAGCTCCAAATCGTGTTCATTTGACTCTGAAGTCAGTGTTGTATACTTTGAAATTCTTTACATACATGAAATTCTTCTTTTCTCAGCTATGAAAGGCCTTCCATGAAGTATTTATGATATCTTTTATTTTATTATTTGTGCCATCATGGAGACTTTTATATGTTATGGCATGCATTTTTTAGGAGAAATTTGGACTTCCTATTGTTTGCACCATAATGAAATTGTCCTGTTGTGTCTGCTATGTATGCAGATGTCAGCATTAGCACTGGAAAATAGAACTTTGGTAGTGAAGTTGCAGCAACCGCAGAAGGATCTGCTTTTTTCAGAGAATGAATTCAAGCAAAAATCAGATATTGGCCCTGAGGTATGTACTCATTGCTTGTGAGACGACTTATCTTATGGTTGGCAGATGGAGATGTCTCTAAATTATAATCTCTAATCCTAAGTAATTGTTTGGTTCAACATTTCCGAGGTGCAGATTAGAACTACTATACGGAATTTTATTAGCATTCTGGCTATACATCACCTCCTCCTGCCTACAAGCTCAGTCATGCGCCACTCTTTTTCCTCTATCTGTGTGTATATGAGCATATGTGATGCATTATTGAAGACTGACCAAATATACCTAAACTAACTGTGCTCTATATGTAGTTAGTATTGGAATATTGGAATGAGTCATGGATCACTAGGCTTCTATTCTGTAGGTATTTTACTTCTTGAATTTTGTAAATCATCCTGTTTTTTGGCAGCCACATTGTTGCTTGACATTGTAATCCTGCTGGATTATCTTGGGTTCTAACATTTTTGCAAAATTTGGTTAAAAACTTGTAGAAAGCTTCTAGATTCAAATTTATCGTCTGATTTGCATAGATCTGACCTTCTTAAATGTACAACCAAGTTGATCAATAATATAGTTCGGAAGGTTTTTTCAATTCTAGTAGTCGGGATCTTGGTTAAGAGAAGCGTTGAGATTCGAATAAAATACGTCATTCTAATGAAAATTTCCTCCCATTTCATAACTGCTTTATTCTACTTTTTCATTTTCATCATTAATGGTCTTTGCATACTCAGAAAAAGGTACTGGCCAGTGAAAGCAAAGAGGAAGCTGCAGATTCTGTGTCCAATCTCGAGACTGTAAGGAGAATAGATGCAGGACAACTCAGCTTCAAGCATGTTTTCATTGCATTGCTTATACTATTAATATCAGCTGTAGCCTACACATTTCTCTCGGAGGACCGTCCGTTATGATGGTGTGAAGGTGTTCCATTTAACTGCAGCTGGAGTTTTTTCCCCCGGCTAACATCCGCCAGGTAAAGCAGCATTCCGGTTTGCTGCTTTTCAGGTTGATCACAGAGTTTTGTCTTGTAAATTTGTTTTCCTCACCCCCTGGTAACACATGAAAACATAAAGAAGGTACTTCTCATGTATCATTAATGATCACACAGTTCTTTAGAAGCCACTCCATCGGATGTTTATGACGAGCAATGCAGAGCACAGCAATGAACTAGGGAATTGCAGAATCAGATTAGAACTAGCAGGCCATCCATCTTCCTGTCCAATCCATTCATGGTTTTCCAACATATCTGCCGACTCTTTGACTCTAGTGGGATGCACAACCCCAAAAGGTGGGAAGTAATGTTTTTGTCCAGTAACAGCCATGAAAGTAACCATGTTTTTCTAGCAGAAAACAGAGTGGCATATCACCTTTCTTCATCAACTTTCATTTGCTTATAGAAGTTTCTCATATCACTTGAATCTTGGTGAACTAGTTGGTAATCTACTGCACTTGCACGAGAACTCTATGGATGAGTAGGCTCTGGTAATTAAAAAACTTTGGATACTTTTCTTGAAGTGTTCTTATTCTTCTGCATCATCATCAGATGTCAAGGAGTCTGTACAATCTCTCTAATTATAGTACACTTGAGATAGAAAAGGGTTGAAAAAGAAGAACACTATTTAAGACAAAAGATAAAAAATAATTTCTAAGAAAACTAAACAGATTCTAATTTGACCTTTTTGCATTTTCGAATAAGTGTTATCTATGACAATTATTAATTCAGTTCTTTTCAGAAATTATTTATTGATCAATCATTTTTATTTAAATTGTCTTAAGTTTGAAAATTCAATTAGGGAATTAATATATATATATATATATCAGATTATTAATTTTTTTCATATTGACGAATTATTTTAAGTGAATATTTTATAATTTTAAAAATTTATTCGAAATATTATTTAATATCGGTCGCTATTAATACTAAGATTCAAATCTATCATCCGACAATGAATTTCACATGAAATAATCCATGATTTTGACAATATTTTTAACTAAATTGTTTGAATTTTAAAAATATATAATTAATTAAATTATTTTAAGAAGTTAATGACAAAATTCCAAAAATTGACAATTTCTAATTCATTATTTTATAATATAAACTTAACTACCGAATAAAAATTATACTTTTTGTAATTTAAGAAGTTGGATTATATATGTTATGTTATTCTTCATTCAAAAATGATTTTTAAAATATAAGAAAACAAAAACTTTTCAACTACTTAGTTGTTTTTTATATAATGAAAAAAACAACCCACCATCATCATTCGTCCACAAAAGTTACAGAAAATACCAATTAGTCTGAAAACTTTATTGAAACTTTCATAGCATCAAACATTAGTCATTAAACATACTGTCCTGCAACCTCTCAGGGCCTGGAATTGGAAGGTTTTGACAAGTTCGTTCTAATCCCATTTGGGGTCAGAAGATTTGGCTTTCTTGTTTGGCAGGTCCAGAGAGGTTCCTGAAGGATTTGGTGCACCTCTGCTAAGTTCAAGGAGAGCTTCAACAGTATCAGCATATGGTCCTAACTCAACATCCTCATGAGCTCTATCGTCAGGGTATATTCCTGATTGATCTGTATCCATCTGGTTATTGTTCTGAGGATTGACTTCCACTGGATCAGCATCAGAATCATCGTCAGGAATCTTGTTGCTGTCCAGCTTTAGACAAGCTTCCGGTTCTTCTTCATCTTCTTCTTTTCCATCAACCGGTTCAGCATTCAAATCCAATGTCTTGAAGAAATCCAGTTCCAATGGCTGAACTGGATCAGGAACAGTTCCTGAACCAGATGCCTTGTCCTTGTCCAAAAATACTTGAACTGGATTAGTTTCTGATGAACCTTGAACAGCCTTGCCCTTGCCCTTGCCCTTATTCAAGTAATCCTGAACTAAATGATCAGGTTGCAATTCAGTGTCCGAGTCTGCAACTGCCTTGCCCTTATCAAGGAAAACCTGAACTGGCTCAGTACCTGAACCTGACCCTGAACCTGAAACAATGTCCTTAGCAAGGAACGTTTGAAGTGGATCAGCGTAAGACTCCATGCATGGAAACCTAGGACAGAACCACAAAAAATGAGAATATTTCCCTGATACCAGGTATTACAGAAAAATTCTTGGAAAAAGTATGAGTTTCGACAAGAATCATCTCTGATCATTCATGACAAACTAAACCTGCTTGCTTTGATAACTTCATCGTCGATCTTGACTTCTTCTTCAAAGACTTTAGCTGCGAAAAAATAATGTGAGAAATTACAAGATCATGAACTCATTATAAATATTGAACATATTCGTAAAATATAGGGTTAATTCCATCATTTGTACTTGAATATTATTATTTAGTTATTATATAAATTTTTATATTATAAAAAGACAAAAATAAAATTAGGTTATAGTTAAATAATATTATAAATCATAAATGATTATTTTCAAAATATGAGATCCAACTATAAGGAATTAAATATGCTATATTTACAAACATATAAAACGAAAACAAATTAATTAACATGTTCTTGAGAATTATATTTTAATTTAAAATTAATATCGAATAATAATTATTAAAATTCATAATTGATGATTTATCTAAGGGTTAGATAGGTAGATAGCACCAACTATACCGATTGTTAAAAAAAACCAGTTTAGTTCGGTTTTTAACTTTTTTGTTTAATTTACTTTAATAATTTTTATTTTCAAAAATTGATTATTTTATTAATTAATTGGTCAATTTATGTAAATTAGCAAATTCTTATTAAATAAAATAAAATAATTAATTTTCAGTTAACATTATCTTTTTAGATTAAATTTCAAATAGATAAACATAATTTTTTAATCATGTTTTAAATTCTTTAATTTTGTTTAATCTTTAGCTGGTTTTATAATTGTTTAATACCAGTCGAACCTTTTAAATCTTAAACCTTTTGTCTTACGGTTTAACTTCCGATCCTTTGAGCAATACTACAAAGTTATATTTGTGTGTTTTAAACATGGAATTACATATTATTAGTTGGAATTGAATATAATATTATAGATGTTTTAAATAAATTAGATATATAATACACAAAAATTTATAAATACATACCTAAGGATATGTAATAGGTTGGTACTATTTGCCATTCCTAGAATCTAAATATGCATATAATCTAACTCTAGATATAGAAAAAATGTTTTATTTTATTTTATTTTATTTTATACGAAATAACCATTTTTAAAGCCTATGTTCATATTAATAATATGTTTAATGCCTTATTTATTGTTAGTTTATTTCAATAACAAGAGAAATAAACATCCTCCGATTTGCAGGATATTGCGTCAATTCGAAGGTAAAAAAGAAGGAACTCACAGTTGCTATCTTTTAGATGCACACTGGGTAAACCTTCGAATTAACGCAATATCCTGCAAATCACGTCAATCAGGTACTCCACACTAGGCAAGCCTTGTACAATAGACTTAATTAAGAGAGTGTAGATAGGAGGATTTAAACACAGGACCTTTTGACCTACGTCTCTTCACTTTACCAACTCAACCACCTTCTAGGAGGTAAACATTTTCTATGACAATGGCAATAAGACAAATCCACTATTTATAGGAAAAAAAACCTTGGGGTAAATTGTTCAAATTCCGAATAGAACTGAATTCAGATATTAGAAGCTAATCGGTCTCGCCTAAACTAATTTAGGTAAAAAACTGAAAGTTCGAGTTTGTAATTGTCACTTTTTAAATTTTAAGCTATAATTACAAAATTGAGTACAGTTTGAGATTTTTTAATAATTATTACTAATCTTATACTTTTAAATTGAGAATTTCTCGAAGAAATGAAAAGGAATTAATAGAAAAATATGAATTTGGGGACAATAAAGTTATTATTAGTTAGATATATTAAATAAGATTAAGTTGTACCTCCATAAATAGTCTTGTTTGAGAAATACTTAGAAAGCAGATATCTGGCATACTGTTCTTCGTAAGCTTTGAATTTTTCAGTGAGATCCAAATCGTCTTGATCACTAATCATCATCATGCACAAAAATAGTTTTAAATAATTAGTACACAAATATAAAAAGCTCATAAAACATAATTTATTCCCCTTAAATCTAATTAAAAAATTTAACATAAGGTAAGAATTTTCATAATATTTATGTTTTTCGATTAAATAAAAAAACAAAAAAAGAATCTAGAGTTTTGAGTGAGTATATTAATTAATAAATTAGAATATTTTCTAATTTAAACTGAAAAATCATCTACATAATTCTTTTATCATATATTCCAAATCCCTCAAACCCTTTTGAACCCTAATTTATCTCAATTTTCAAAAAATAAAATTTGGGAAAAAAAGAATTATATCAATTTATTGTGAAAATCACTATTAAATAGTTGATTACGAGCTCTAATTATGTTATAAACTTTAAATAATATATATGTTTTTTCTATTTAAAGTAGGAAAATATAAATAAAAAGATGAAATATGAGCAAGCTTACCGAATTCCAGACATTGCAACCCAACTTCACTCTACTAAGATGAAATGGTTTGGTTTGGTTTGTAGAAACAAAAATTGAAAACAAAAAAAGTTGTTGTAAATGGTAAAATTTAAGAGAAAAATAATTTTTAACACGCGTCTCTTTCTTTTAAGAATTGAATGAAAAGTGGCGAACATGCATCTCGTGTAATTAATAATTTTCTAAATTCAAAAAAATTAAAAAATATATATTTTAAGCTAAATCAAGTACTCACAATAAATTTAATAATTAATAATTACTAAAATATTAATAAGATTTTGAATCAATCTATTATTACCATATTTATTAAAAATAATGTCTAGTCATAAATTGTAATCCATAAGTGAAAATTGAATAGGTTGCATTTTGGAACTTCTTAAATAGGGTTAATTATTAAAAAAAAGCTTAAACTTTCGTCAATTTTTTAATTATAGTCCGAACGTTAAAAAGTAGTAATAAAATACTTAAATTTTTAATTTTTTTCAATTATAACCTGAATTTCAAAAAGTAGCAATAAAATGCTCAAGCTTCCTATTGTTTTTTCAATTCTAACCCGACGTTAGAGTTTCCGTTAAGTTTACTGACGTGACTTGCCACGTGTTTCAGAAACCTTAACTATTAATACACGTCAGCCAAAATTAACATAATAGATGAAGATTAATAAAACGACGTCGTTTAATCATATAATTAAATGACATCGTTATTTAAAAATAACCTAAATCAGATTACGCTGTCTCAGATGACCTTACGTTTTGATTTCAGTTTTTCCCTTTATTTTTAATTTGTTTTCTTGACATCCTCATCTTTCGATTTTCAGATTACATTGCCCCAATGCCCTCACATTAAGGACATTGAGAGAACTAATTAAAAACGAAGAGCTTATTGGCGTAGTATGCTATAAGTCAAGAGTAATTCGGGGCATCAGAAGAACAAACATAAAACAAAGAGTTGAAGACATTAGAGAAACAACAGATAATATCAGGATAGAATTGAAGAAAATTGAAAGTTTGAGTATTTTATTGTTATTTTTTAAAATTTGACTATAATTGAAAAAATTAAAAATTAAAAATTTTATTACTATTTTTTAAAGTTCCGACTATAATTTAAAAATTAAAGAAAGTTTGAGATTGTTTTGATAATTAGTCCTCTTAAATGTGATATGATGATGTATCGTATGATTAATTCTTTTTTTTTCTTTTGAGAAGATGTGAAATTTATTATTCTTACACATTAATTTAGTACTAAATAATATGAAATTTATTTTGAAGTTAGAAATATTTGATCAAGCAATGGAAGATGTGAAATATTTTATCATATTTAACAAAATTAACTTTTGAAGTGACGTCGTTTTGAATCTCAAACCAAAGAAAATAATTTATTTTAATTTTTGCACAGAACAAACATATTCGGATTTGATTCATTGCTAACTCTAATTATTACATTTAGGCATGTCAATGAATCGAGTAAGGTCTGGACTGCAACGTTATTTGAAAAAAATGAGTAGACTACGAGTCAAGTTGGATCAGCCTGTAATCTGCGCGGGTCAATAATGATCGACCCATAGCGCACTTGTAGCCTGATCAACTCGGGGCAAAAAAGGATCAGGCCATTTTGGCCTATAATTGTCACGCCTAATTACATCCATAATTATTTTTTGCAAAAACAAGCATAAAATGAAAAAGAAAATAATTAAAATATAATTTTAAGAATAATATTTTATTAAATAAAGCAAAGAACTAAATAGAAATAATAAATATTGAAAAAAACACCGACATTGACACGGAATTAGATCCACTTCATGTCATTGATCATTCTCTCTCTGTCTTGCACTTAGCTTTCACACAGCCAACATATTCAGATCCATCGCATCTCCGACAATGGCGGTGGCCGTCCGATGTAGCCGAGGAACCTCCGGCAACGGTGGTGGAGGAGTCGGCGGCATTAATTCCTCCATCCTCCGCAGCTTCTTCTCGTACAGGATCTTCGTCTCCGCCATGTTCACTCTGCTCTTCATCGCTACTCTCTCCGTTATCCTCACCAATCATCCCTCAACCCCTCACCCTCACCCAGTAAGTTCTGTTTTGCATTCAAAATTTTATCTTTCTCTAAACCCAGCACTGTTTTGGATCGTTTTGCTTTGATTTCCCCTCCATTTCTGGTTTCTCTTAAGTAATAATCATTTCTTTTCTTTACATTGAATTTCGGTCATAAGTCACTCTAGTTTAGTGATTTCTTAACCTCAGCCTAGTGTTGTAGAATGATGGTAGTTGGAATATGTTATTAAGCAATTTGATGCCAATTGGACTATCCGTTTGATGATTTTTTTACTCTTCTATGTTTTTAACAGTCACTACCTTCTACTGGTAATGCATATGCTCATCGAACCTTTTTGGCGTTGAAATCTGATCCACGAAAGACTCGGTTGGATTTGATCCACAAGCAAGCCAATGATCACATGACACTCGTTAACGCGTATGCAGCTTTTGCAAGGAAGCTTAAACTTGATACCTCTAGACAGCTGAGAATGTTTGATGATTTGGCAAAGAATTTTACAGACCTAACGATGAAGCCGAATTACCGATCCTCCTTGTTTGAAGGGGATGGTCCGTTGGACGAGGATGTATTAAGGCAATTTGAGAAGGAAGTGAAGGAAAGAGTCAAAATCACTCGAACAATAATAGCAGAATCGAAGGAGAGCTATGATAATCAGCTAAAGATTCAGAAGTTGAAAGACACCATCTTCGCTGTGAATGAGTTGTTGAACAAGGCAAAGAAGAATGGGGCTTTTGCTAGCTTGATAGCTGCAAAATCAGTACCGAAGAGTTTACATTGCTTAGCGATGAGACTTGTGGGGGAGAGGATTTCACATCCCGAAAAATATGTGGAAGAGGCTCCCAAGCCGGAATTTGAGGATCCAAGTTTATTTCATTATGCGATTTTCTCTGATAATGTGATTGCAGTCTCAGTGGTGGTGATGTCTGCAATAAAGAATGCAGATGAACCATGGAAACATGTTTTTCATGTGGTCACTGATAGGATGAATGTGGCAGCTATGAAAGTATGGTTTAGAATGAGGCCTGCGGAAGGGGGTGCTCACGTGGAGGTGAAGGCCGTGGAGGATTATAGATTCTTGAATTCTTCATATGTCCCACTCCTGAGGCAAATTGAAAATATCAATGCGCAAAAGTTTTACTCTGAGGATCATGCAGAGAATACTACCAAGGAATTGGGTAACATGAAATTTAGGCATCCCAAATATCAGTCTATGTTGAATCATCTCCGATTTTACCTGCCGGAGATGTTCCCCAAGTTGCATAAGATTTTATTTTTGGATGATGATGTGGTGGTCCAAAAAGATTTGACAGGGTTATGGAAGATTGAATTGGATGGAAAAGTCAACGGGGCAGTTGAAACTTGTTTCGGATCATTTCATCGTTATGCACAGTATTTGAACTTTTCTCATCCCTTAATTAAAAAGAAGCTGAACTCCAAGGCTTGTGCTTGGGCTTTTGGGATGAATATATTTGATCTTGATGCTTGGAGGCGCGAAAAGTGTACTGAACGGTATCATTACTGGCAGAACTTGGTAAGTCATATTTTGCAACTTGACCCCATATACATTTTGATGTCACTTTTAGGTCCTTTTGCATTAATTTATACTGAATTTTTCTCTATCCATAGTCAATGAAAGCAATTGAGCTCCCAAAAGTACATAATTAACTTTACGCTGCTACCATGCTGAATCTATTACTGGATTGAGACAAAGGACATAATTCTAAGACTTTACTCGTTGCTTTGATCAGAACGAGGACCTTACTTTATGGAAAGATGACACTCTTCCTCCTGGTTTAATCACCTTCTACTCAACAACGAAGTCACTCGACAAATCTTGGCACGTACATGGCCTTGGTTACAATCCAAGTATTAGCATGGATGAGATCAGCAATGCTGCAGTGATCCATTACAATGGGAAGATGAAACCTTGGCTCGATATTGCCATGAACCAATATAAGAATCTTTGGACTAAGTATGTGGACAATGATATGGAGTTCGTTCAGATGTGCAATTTTGGCCTTTAAACAGATATAGCTGCTGCTCATTCTACAATGAACTGTAAGTGTCCATACTGGGATAGTCACGTTCTTATACAATTTTGTACTCCTAAAGTAATTGTATTTTATCAACTTGGTTATGTACACGCGGACGATTCATTGGATTTGAATTTCTTCTGTACTAGAACTCAAAAGTCCTCAAATTTTTTCTAATGTCGTGAGAATATTCTGACATTTGTAGTGCACGTATGATCTTGGAGCCTGAGGTTGTAAAAGTTGCTTTCATTACACCAGAATTTATGACCAAGCTTATTGAAATGTATATTCAGTAACAACTTGTGGGAGTTGCTATTTACACTATGTTCTTTTGGTGAATTGCTATGATTATCCTTTTTGGTTGAAAACGAGAAAAGTACAGTTTTATTTCCAGCTGACACGAAAGTTGTTCGGGAGAAGAAGTTCACGATCCGTAAGGCTTCTACCTCCCTGCAGCTTGCTCCTTGAGGCTTTCGCCCGGTGCAAACAGTTGGTATGCTCATTGCCATCGATCTTGCATTTATTCTTGGTGAGCTACTACTTGCAACATCATGAAAAATGGGAAACACTTTTATTCAGAGTGTTTGAGATGCAACAAAACAAAAGCTTTTATGTGAAGACATCAACCGTAGGGACATAATTGAGTGTGGCAATCTTATTTATTCCATTTGTAAGGATGAAGCCAACCCCACTAATTACTGCTCCTGAATGCATTTGATGGTCTATCAAGATTGTTGGTGGAATTAAGGCTGTATGAATATTGTGAAATGCTTGTCATTTGTTGTTGCCAACATAACTCAGATCCTAGCATTGGATAATGGGCTATAGGGTCTGAGTCTGGTTTGAAAAATTTTAAGTGATTCTAAAATTTGATGGAAAATAAATTTATTAAGATGTCTTCAATTATTGTTATTCAAGGAATCAAGATTTTGACCTTCGCATCTTTGATACTTAAGAATTTAAGCTCTTCATCACTTATTTTTGTTCGAAGTGGCAATATTTGTAAAATATTCTAAAATTATTATATCTTATATTGAGCAAAAGAAATTAGTTTGGTAAAATTATCAATTATCTACACAAACAATCTTATACAATGCATTATTAATCTATCAATTTATCATCATCACACTTATTTGAATCTCACATTACTATGGGGTCTAGAGAAGCTTGATAGTATGCAACTTTACTGTTAAAAAATAGAGAGACTGTTTATAAT
This sequence comes from Erythroxylum baracoense, assembly GCA_025629805.1. Classification (NCBI taxonomy): domain Eukaryota; kingdom Viridiplantae; phylum Streptophyta; class Magnoliopsida; order Malpighiales; family Erythroxylaceae; genus Erythroxylum; species Erythroxylum baracoense. The sequence continues at coordinate 28,080,616 of JAOTAY010000001.1, forward strand.
GCAATTTCAAGTTCATTATTTAAAAGTGTCCTTTTTGTTAACATATTTGGCTGAAGTTTTCTTTTACAAATTTTGAATATCATTCTAAAATATAAGTAAATATTAATACGTGTAGATGTCTATTTTTTATTATGTCCATAATTTAGGTTGAGTCAATTACTTAATTTTAGTATTAATAATAAATTAAATCAAATTTAAGTTTAAGTTTGAATTTTAATTTTAATTTTAATTTAATCTTAATTTAATTTATCATGTTAATTTTATGTTAATTGAGTAAATTAATTAAGCGTATAAATTTATATATTTAAACTCAAATCAGAACATTATTAATTGGTTTATTTAAAAACAAATAATGGACTAATTACTATATAATTCATCGAGTGATTTAGATTATTAATTAAAATAAAATTTAACTAAAACTATAGTTTTATTCTTGGATACATAAAAGACGAACAAGAGAAACAAGTCAAGATATTCCAAGATTCCAATTGCATCTTTACATGGTAGTTAAGGAACTACCTTCCTCATTACACAATTTCACCTAACCGTTAAGATCTTTTATCTACCCCCTTCAAAACCCACATTTAAAATTTTTCTGGGTTCGTGTGATTGTATCGATCAGAGGGCACTGTAGTCTTCACTGAGCAAAGGTGAGTGCTTTCTTACTGCATGTTTTTTGCTCCCATTTTGGCCATTTTCATTGGCTCGAGATATTATTAATAGATTTTACTGTCTAAAAGTTTGATTATATCTGGGAGTTAATTCATTGTTGTTGATCTGTTTCAATTACTTTTTATTTGGCAATGGCTTCTTCTGATTGATGAATTTGAGGTGATTCTTGATGGGATTCTTGTAGTTGGTCAAAATTTCATGTCTTGACTGATCAAGATCGAAAAGAAATTTTCTTTTCATCTTTCGATGACGATTCATTTGATCCTATGTATTTGAATGACGTATAGATTCTCACCATTGTGACTGCATTTGTGAAAGAATAGGTTTTTAAGTGGATGGCTTTCTCATTTCGACTGATGTAACTTTAAAATGGATTCTTGTTATAGCGAAAAACATCCATGATTGTTACCTCGATCTTCTAATGGGGGATTTGTGTGTAAAGGAAGGCAACTAGTGATCTCTGTCGAAGTGGGCTTCAGCTCATTGATTCAAATGTTCTGTGTCTTTGATATTAATGGGAACTAAGAGGTTCACGAGGGTTACTTTCCAGTAGGATTTCAAAATTTTGTCTTCTTGAGCACGTCAATGAGCGGATGAGCATTACTGTTGGAGGTTTCCTTAAGGATTATGTAATTTATCATCTCAGTGTAGGAATGTATGACAAGAAGTCTCCGATTTGAGCATATCTATCTTGTCATTTGAAGCATCAATAGTGGTTAGAAAAACAAAACTTGATATATCAGATTATTGTAATTGCTTTTCATGTCACTTGATTTTTCAGCTCTAAGGATTATTATAGCTGTTGCCTAACCATTTCACCGTTCCCTTGTTTCTTTTCTTTCTTTTTTCCAACTTTGTTTAGCAGAACAAGAAACCTTTGTTATTACTATCCAAGTTTAAGTATGTAGACAAGTTTTCCTCAACGTTTGTTAAGTATTTTGCTGTTTTTGTAAATTTTCAAACTGAAGTTGACAACATAATTGAACAGGGAAAGTTATGGCTGCACCCTCAAAACCAACTAGAATAGGCCTTGCTGGTCTGGCTGTTATGGGCCAGAATCTGGCCCTCAATATTGCGGAGAAAGGGTTTCCTATCTCTGTCTATAATCGAACAACCTCTAAAGTTGATGAGACCGTTGAAAGAGCTAAGAAGGAGGGAGATCTACCTTTATATGGCTTCCATGATCCAGAATCTTTTGTTCAGTCAATCCAAAAGCCTCGGGTTATAATTATGCTTGTTAAGGCTGGAGCACCTGTTGATGCAACCATAAAGACGCTCTCAGCATATCTGGAAAAAGGTGATTGTATCATTGATGGAGGAAATGAATGGTACGAAAACACTGAGAGGAGGCAAAAGGCTGTGGCTGAAATGGGATTGCTTTATCTTGGAATGGGAGTTTCAGGTGGTGAAGAGGGAGCACGAAATGGACCCTCGTTGATGCCTGGTGGGTCCTTTGAGGCATACAAGTACATAGAAGACATTCTTCTTAAAGTGGCAGCTCAAGTTCCCGACAGCGGCCCTTGTGTTACTTACATTGGAAAAGGTGGGTCGGGTAATTTTGTTAAGATGGTGCACAATGGAATTGAATATGGTGATATGCAGCTGATTGCAGAGGCGTATGATGTTTTGAAATCAGTTGGAAAGTTGTCAAATGAGGAACTACGAAGTGTTTTCTCAGAATGGAATAAGGGTGAGTTGCTAAGTTTCTTGATTGAAATTACTGCAGATATTTTTGGAATTAAGGATGACAAAGGAGATGGATATTTGGTTGACAAGGTTTTGGACAAAACTGGTATGAAGGGTACTGGTAAATGGACTGTTCAACAAGCTGCTGATCTATCAGTTGCAGCTCCGACCATTGCTGCTTCTCTGGATGGAAGGTTCCTTAGTGGTTTGAAGGAAGAACGTATTGAAGCTGCCAAAGTCTTCAAATCCGGTGACTTTGTGGATATATTGACTGACCAAGTGGTTGACAAGCAGAAGCTAATTGATGATGTGAGGAAAGCACTTTATGCCTCCAAGATTTGTAGTTATGCACAGGGGATGAACCTGATTCGTGCTAAGAGTGTTGAGCAGGGTTGGGACTTGAAATTGGGAGAACTCGCCAGGATTTGGAAGGGAGGCTGCATTATTCGAGCTGTGTTTCTTGACAGAATCAAGAAGGCTTATGATAGGAACCCTGACCTTGCTAACCTTCTAGTGGATCCAGAGTTTGCAAAAGAAATCATGGAACGTCAGTCTGCCTGGCGTCGGGTTGTATGCCTTGCCATCAACTCAGGCATTAGCACTCCTGGAATGTCTACTAGTCTTGCTTATTTTGACACCTATAGGAGAGAGAGGTTGCCAGCTAATTTGGTCCAAGCTCAGCGAGACTACTTTGGCGCTCATACATACGAAAGGATTGATATGGAAGGATCTTTCCACACTGAGTGGTTTAAGATTGCTAAGCAGTTGAAGAACTAAATTTCCCTGGTGACACCTTATTCAGAACATTCAATAAGTATAATAATTATTGGTTGTTGTCTGGACCTTATGATTGTTTACCATGCAGGGTTTCATTTTAATCAGATTGTCAGATCTAATACGCTATTTCTCTACTTTCGGGTGTTACTTTGTCGTGTCAGTGATTTGTTCTTGTATTTTGTTCAGAAACCATAAAAGTTGCAGCCTGCAATTTGATTCCTCTTGTATGTTAAAGGAAGGGCAGCTGTAAAACGAATTGCAGGTTTTGAAACTCTTTTGGTTGCTCAAGTAGCTAATCTTCTGTATTGGGATTGAAGCCATTATTTTAATTTAGCATTCAACTCAAAAACTTAATATGCTGTGTAAGATTGATAAATGGATCAGATCTTATCTCAACACACTTTTATGGATGTTAAATTAGATCGAGCCCCACCTGACCAGACCCGAAGTCAACAGGCCAAGTTGGTTTGATTGGATTCAAGCTCAGGTATTAAGGTTCAATCAGGCTCATTCTTCACAATTTTTTTCTCTGCATTTGACCAGGTTCCGGTTCGGAGTTTGAAAAAAAAACATTCACTACAAAACTTCATCACATGCACGTGCAAGTGTAGATGAAAATGATACATCATAAATTCATGAAAAAGGAGGATGATACAATTGGAATCTTCTGAGACCTCTTGATTTTAACAGAATGGAAGCTGACCAGTCAGATGAATGTACATCTTTTTAATGTGAACCAAATGGGTTCCTGAAAAGCTCTTTTTTTCATTCCTGTCCTTCATTTCTGAATCTTTTAGCATTTTCCTTGGAAGAATAAGAGACTTCCTGAAATGCTTGAAACTGTCGGTTGTCTTCTAGTTTGTGTAATGGACAGTCTATAGTTGCTAGCTGCCCAGCTGTTGCACTCAATATTCTGTTACTATTACTAGATTTGTCTATGTTGCTTCTCATGGCTGGCATTTGTCTTTCTAGGTCTTGGATTTTCTTTCCAGCACACAGCTTACTTTGTCCATGAACACCAATCACCACATGACTGCACAACCACACAAATATACAAAATCCACTAGTTCTGAGTCGTTTCCAAAAATAACAATCATTTTCAGGCAACCTGATCTGGAATCACTTGCTCGTTTGAGTCTCAGTCCACATAAAAACTATTATCATTGCCATGTTCCTAATATGATCTCTAGCCTCTTCTCATGCAGGAGTATAAACAAGAAAAAGAAACAGAAAGGAAAATGTGAAAAGGAATAAAGAATTTTGATAGTGTTCATGAGTTGCAGATGTAAAACTTGTTTCTGTAAGTAGAAACTGTAAGTTCAGATCGTAGAAACTGTACGTACAGATCATGGACGAATCTTTAGCCATAACAGAAAGACACAACCTTTTTTCTCTTACAATTCCTGTAAATAATGTATAACCCTTTTAACATGAAGGTTTTTTTTTTTTTCTGTGCAGTGATCTCTACGAACCTGAACTGAGATTACTTGCTGTATTTTCTGACAGTAGTGAATCTTCTATCCTTCTTAAAATGTTCTTCATCTCTACCTTTCTCGTTCTTCTTCTTCTTCTTCTTTGAGAAGAGAGAAAAGGGATTGAATTTGCAATCTTCCTTGCTGTTCTTAGAGCTTGTTACTCTTCCATGGCTACTTTGACTATCGTCTCGCTTGTACTGAAGATGGGGACCAGAGGAAGCGTCAGACGCCATTGAGTCATCATCACTGTCTTCTGCTCCACCAACATGGTCTTCTTCATTGCCAATGGGACCTCCATAATCATGGTAGTCATGGTGGTTTCCATGATCATTGAACTCATAGTCATCTTCCTCCATGGGAGAGGCAATGTATTTTGTCCAACCAGATTCACTGCTGCCACATCCTTCTGTACCAAACATCTGTTTGAAAGGATCCATAGAGAGTGAAGATTGAGAATTACTCTCTTTAGAGCTATGAAGTTATGTTCTCTCCTTATGATGAAGATGGTGTTGTAAGGTAGGAAAAGGAGAGGGAGAAAAGGAGAGTCCCAAGAGTTTAAAGGTAAGATAGGTCTAAAACCCTTATTTATGGATGGCTATATTGAGAGTTGGAAAATACTCTTGTAATTTGATAATAAAAAAAGACTATAAATGTGATGATCCAATCAAAATTAAAGAAATGTATTTTGTTGTGGTTTAACTTATTTTTTAAAAAATATTATGGTGTAATATTTTTAAAGAATTATAAAATATACCCTACATAAATTTCATCAAAAATTTTAACAAAAAAAGCAATACATGTACTAAAATATTTTACAGAATATGAAGACTTGATTTGGAATAATAAATTATAAAATAATTTAAAAAATATAGAAATTATAAATTAGTTCGACCCTATTCTAATTTTAAATCAACAAATCAAATTTGATTCAAGTGTTTAAATTCGATTGAGTTGAAACTCGAATTTAAATTTTCTTATATTTGATATCAATCTTTAACAGATCTATTTGATCTTATTCAATTTCAACCTTAAGAAAATACTTTATTTTCTGCACATAAAATTAATTAAAAGAAATTAAGATTAACAGTTTAGGTCTAGTATAGTTTTACCCGATTCAAATTAAATAGATTAAATTCGGATTTATTAAATTTTGAAGCAGATTCAAGCTCAAAAAGACGAGTCCGACTCGAACCGATTCAATCATCGACTACTTTTGTTTCAATGATTTTCACTTTGTCTGCACCATCATCAATGTGAAACCTGCAGAAGTTTGTGAGGTAGCCCATCCAACAGACATGAGAATGTCTCCTCTAGCCTGCCTGCCTGGTAATCCAGAAGTAACCAGAAGAACCCATTCCTGCCTTGTAATCCAGAACCAGAAGAACCCATTCTTTAAGCATGTTAGAGCACTCCAAGTACATGAGAAAGAACAGACCAAAGTGTGGTAACGTTGGGTAGTTTTAACATTGTACATCATTTTCATTCCTTAAAGAGTGTCAATTTTCATATAGGAAAGGAAAGAGGACTATATATTAAATATTTAGAAAAATACAAAATATTCAGACATAAATTCAGCACAAAAGCTATTAAGTATTCATTGTTCTAGCCACTGACTCCAACCCATGATGCACAGTAGAAATAGTTTCAACATATCTAATCATTTCCGACATGATCATCGTCCACACAACTCGTCGGCAGCTTTTTCAAGCCGTCGCGTCCACTAACATCATCCATCTTCCTGCACAAATATAGAGTTTCTTTTAGTCTTTAAAAAGTTGGAAGTTGCGTTAGGTTCAAATCAATTCTCACAGGCAAACTGAAGATATAAGAAGAAAATAAATGAAGAAAATACAGAACACGTGATTGGGTTAATATGACATAAGTCAACGAACAAAGAGACTGGTATTGCCATGTAAAGATGTAAGGTAGTGAGAGTTGCTGTAAAGAAGAAGAAGAGACTGATATTGCCATGTAAGGATGTCAGGTAGTTAGATTGCTAAGAAGAAGAAGAAGAAGAAGAGAGACTGATATTGCCAGATACGTTGGCTTGTCCTGTCCAACCATTAATACAACCAGAACTTTTGGATCACCATTATCGATCATTGTAATATATAATTTGCTTGAGTTGAGTGATTTTTCTTCATCTTCACTCCTGGAATTGGAAACCCTTATCAGGTAGGAGCATGCTAGTACCAATAGTGCAGTGGCAATCAGAGTTAGCATCAGAGCTAAGCTTCCAAAGAGGTAAGGTATTGGAGAATGCCATAGATTCTTAATTGATGGTGTAGAATTTTCAGGCATCACCTTCTTTCTAATCTTTGTCTCTTAAGGACTATTTCAGACTTTATTATCTCCTTGAATTGTGACACTTCCTCAACATCTTAGTGCTCTCTTCTTCATGCTTTTCTGTTTTTAATCCTATTCTTTGAGTTAATAAGTCAAAGATGTTATCAGGTGAGTTCTGAGCGCAGGGTGACTGTTCCCGTTTATTAGGAATTGATCCCAAGAGTTCTAATGAATCTTTGCAACTATAATGGTTACATTCATGCCATTAGCAACATAACCTATCTAGAGTTACATTCATGCCATAGAGAGAGTAAAGGAACAAAGTCTATATAAATCTTTTTTTTGGGTTACTTTTAGAGTGTCTCCATAGATATGATTGTGTCAATGTACATGTTACTAAGAAAGTAAGAGTTGCGTTACATCCTTTCATGAACCCTCTTCAATGTCCTTTAGAGTCTGGAGGAGCCATTTTCACTTTCCCAGTTAATAAGAATGGGGCAGGACCGAGTCTAACCCGAAAATAAAAATACAAGCTCGGATTTAAGACTTGATATTTGAGTCCAAACTTGATCGAATTTAGAGTTGATGAACTTTTTAAAAGTTTTAATTTATAATAACAAAATAGTGTAATATAAAGAAAGGATGTGGCAAAAGAATATATTATCTCAAAATGAAACTTGTACCACAATAAGATAAGATAATCTAAATAAATAATAGTGTATCAATAATAGTGGACGTTTCACCTTTTTAGTGTCCAATGAACGAACCAAGGAATATCCTAAGTATATTTTTCACGTTAGTATGAGACTTGAGACTCACGTCTGTCACGTGGAAAGTTGACTTGAGATTTATATAGTAGATTATAGATTCTTCCATCTTTGAGTTAGCTTTTAAAATTGAGCATATCAATAATTATCAAAAATATCAAACAAATAAAATAATCAAATCATTTAGTTGAATTTAATTTTTTTATGTTTTTTAAAAATTACTTTTTATATATTTTTGTATTTTAGAATATTATCATCATTCCTTTTATTATCACTTTGCATTAGTCTGGGTGTAGATGACTTAAAGGCGTCTTCCTATAATTGAGACCCTCCTAAAACATCTCGCAGATTAACAAAAAAAAAGCATTTAGAATAAATCCAAGTTAAAGATTTTAGTTAAAATATGAATTCGAGGTTTTTATTAAAAAAATGAATAAGTTCTTAGTAATTTTTACGTTTATAAGTTAATCCTTAATGTTATTGTTTGTTTTAAAATAAAATTTAAAAGTAAATTTTAATAACGATATCAAAATTAAGATATGAAGATAGTTGTAACTTATTTATATTGTAAAAAATTTAAAAGTAATGATTAATTTTTATACAAATACATTTATTTTATAATAAATATTATCATTAAAGATTAACTTATAAGAATTTATTTAAATTTTCA
>JAOTAY010000001.1:28098035-28110005 GCA_025629805.1 Erythroxylum baracoense
AAACATTCTTTTAGACTTAAATGTCACAAAATACAATTTCAGATGACTATGTCTAACAACAAATGGTTTCTTCTACTTTTCAAAACTAGTTGACTAAAAAATATAAGAGAATGATGCACTCAAAGACCGGTTCAAACTCAAATGTATAAAATGAAAATCACATCATTTTCAAAATAAAATTTTAAAAGAAAATAATCTACCGAAATTCATTCAAGGTTAGACTTAGGTCGCAAGTCTAGAGTACGTTTGGACCTCGAGTTAGACTAGAGGTGACAACTAGATTCTAATTTGACAAAAAATTTTATGGTAAAGTTTACTTAAATATGTTTTTAAATTTTAAAAATTAAAAACGACATCTTTCATTTGAAAATTTCAAGGTTTGAGTTGTGCTTGGGTTATTCGAGCGCAGTTCAAAGTCCAAAATTTTTTAAAAAAGTCTAAGCTCAACTCAAATCTCGGTTAATTCGAGTCAAAACTAAACAAATCTAGTCAACTCTAGGTCAGACTCGTGTGCTTATCATCCCTAATTGTTATTGTATATTTAATTTAAAATTTTGAAGAAAATAATTGATCGGGAATGAAGATACATTGTATTTTTTTGTAAATATTAATTGAATTGCTATAAATTATTAATTAGTTAATTAATTTATAAAAATTAGGTAACTTTTGACATAACTTATATTATGTTATTAAATTTGTCTATAATCCACCTCGTAAGATGGTTTATATCATGTTGACCCGAATCGATTAGGTTAAAATGCGCTTGATTGAATTTCGGGCTGCTCAACTTAGTCTCTATTGACTTTGGATTAGGCTCAAACGAACCTATTGCTATCATTATGACTAGAAAAACAGAAATGGGCCTTCCAATCTAGAAAAAATTGAAATGGGCCTTCCAGTCTAAAAACAGAACATGGGCCTTGCGTTTTTTAAACTTCCAACTCCAAAACTCATTTAACAGACTGCTTAAACTTCCAAAGATGAAGTCTTTCACAGGATCAGAAGTTCGTGGACTCTGATGTAAGTAGCAGATTCCATTTCTTGTTCTCTTCACAAATTTATGATTCTGGGTATCTTACTGATTCTCTTCTCAGTAGGACCTCTTTGCTTTTCAGAAATTTTGCTTCCTCATTGTTTTTTAAGAAGATGAACGTAAAGGGAAGAATAAATTTTGTTTCTTTAGCCTTCTCTGTATAGTATGGTGGAATCTGATTATAATTGGATTTTGAAAACAAAACGTTGGTTTGTCTCTTTTTCGTGTGATTTTCCTTTTGAGCATTGCTTAACTGGAAATGGATGTAATTTTGAGCTGTTCGTCGTGTTCTAACTTTTTCGTAAGTCTGCATCATGTGGTGATTTGAGGCTCAAGTTAGTTTATAGGAAAAGCTCATTAATGAGAGTGGTTGAACTTCAAATTTACTTTTGTGGCTGTTGTTTAAGGATCTACTTAAAGTTTGCATTGGGCAACACTTCCACCACAGGTACTTTTCATGGAAACTGGTTCAATGAGCATATGTTAATGGATGCTTTTTCTGACTTAGACTTGCAGATCAGTTTGAAATGCATGCAAAATCCAGAGACGCTGTCATATTTGAGTTGTTTTAATTGTGAAGATGTCTATATCATGCAGTTTAACCATCCAACAGTATCATTTAGAACATTCTCTCTATTGTGGATCCATCAACTTTCTTGTAGTGAATCTTGCCTCGTCAAAAAAATTAGAAAAGTGCATTGCACTTTTATGAAGCTGAGCACTACCATAAATTCATTGCTTCTCCTTTTTATATGATTTGATCATTCCTGTTCTTTCCACCTCAATCGTAAAGTACCCAAGTTCAGGTGTAACCCAGGATGAGAAGAGTTGTATATTAGCTGAAAAGGTACAAGCAAGCATAGGATGATCAACAAATAACATAGCTGACTGGAGAAATTACTTCATTGCCATTAATCTTGTGAGATTTTAGTGCATCTGCATGAATAAAAATATAGATATTATGTGATTCAAAAAGAAACAGTAGTGTGGGTCTAGACATGGCAAAGCACATACTAGCTCGAGATTCTTTTATATGGATATGATAGAAAATATCAAAGAAAAAAGTATTCAATGCTCACTTCGATACACTGATGTTTAATGCTTCATTTTTAAATTGCTGGAATGTGTATGATGTGTCCACAGCAGGTATATAAATATAATTTCTTGAAGTACAAACCACTCCAACACATGTTTCCAAGAACTGTTATTGATTCTGTAGATACTTAGTAATTAAAAACATCTGCTGATGTCCATCTGGTTAGAGGAAACTCGTGCTCATAGATGTGCTTACCTGCAGAAGGGATGCTTTTAGGAATAAGTGCACATAAAGGCAGTTGAAAGCCGCTGTAGCTAAGGATTCAGTATGATGGGAGATAATCCCTTAACAGTAGATATGGATATTATTTCCATTTAGAAAGACTTGATCTTATACATTGCGGTCTTAGGTAGAAAGGATACGAAATTAATTTAGTAAGCAATTACACGGAAAGATAACATTTTGAAGGAGTTTAAAATTTTTGAGTACTAGTGTTTGTTCAAGAAAAGTATAAGACTTCTTCAGCAATCAAATTCTTTTAGATTAATATGTTTGAATTGATGTTGAAGGCACATAAAGCTTTGCATATATGAGTGAAGGAGAAGCAATGATACTTTACTTATGACACAGCAGAAATTGATCTCTTGGGGGACCAATGATCATTTGGAAGCTTGTGAATGTAAAGTTGACTCATGCAGATGATGTTTAGAGCATTGCGAGAAAGTATCTAGCATTCTAATTCTCTGACAGCAAACTTCTGGAATCTGTCCACTTTCTGTGGCTGAACTTTGATCTTTTATACACTTTAGCTTCATAAAAGTGCAAAGTGAAATCTACTTTTCTTAAAGATCAGGACTTCTACCTCACTTTTCGTGCCCTTTTTTCTCTTTTTGTGAGTTCTGGAGATTTGATCTTCCAAGTGATAAAACTATTTCCTCTGGAAACCCAAAGTCTAAATTGATACCCATTTCAACATAGATGTTGACATTAAATCTTTTGAGAAACAAATTATTTTCTCACTGAGAGATTATTTCCATAGAAATGGTAAAAACCCAATTTTACTTTAGAGTAGTACATTAGAAAACTTAGATATAGACATTAAATCTTACTAACAACTGTGCTCAACGTTTTGTTCCAATTTAAGTTTTGAGAGAATTATACTCACAGTTGGGATTAAGTTTTAGTTTCCATCGAATCTGAACTTTTATATTTTAGGCAATTTTAATCTTTCATCAATTTTGAAGCTAAGGGTAGGAACAATGCTTAAAGAAGTGATCATATGTGGAATCCAACCCATAGATTGTTAGGTGCTGCGGTAGATATAACTGTGCATATCATTGCACCTTCAATGCAAAAGCAGCAATTTGAATCTAAGATCTGAGGCCATTGCTTACCTAGTGGAGAAATTGACAAAAGCTTACCGATTGCCAGCAATAAAGTGGACAGGTATATTGAACCACTAACTTCAAAGCTCGGCCAAGCTCGAAACTACCATTCTAATCAAGACAGTACTTAAAAGTGAATACTTAAACTGACGACTTCCAGGAGGCTTTCATGGTTTCTTCCAATGTGGCCGAATTTTGTGTCCCAGTTGGCATCTTTAGAAAGTGAACAACGGTGAGGCTTTAAAGATGAGCAGTAGTAGTATTTCATTGGTTTAGTATCTCTATCCCATTTCCTTTCCAGTTCTATGTGATCATTTGATTCTTCTGTGGATACTGAAACATTATTGACAACATTTAATGTCCATCAAAACCATGTTTGATTGTGGCACAAAATCATCGATCAATTATGATCCTGGCATCAAGATCTCGTGAATGGTGTGAAGGTGATGATGTCTGACAAATGGCATTGAAGAAATGGATAATTCAGGGCATCTAGGATCTGTGAGGACGTCGACTTTATAGTGGAAGAAAAACATGGCTATCATGGATTTCACATTCTTGATTGGCAGTGGTATCAGGCACCAAAAAATATCCTCCACAAATGCATCTGACTTCCGAGCTGCTGTCCTGTCTCTGTTGTCACCAATCCGCACAGCTGTGATGTGAATTTACTTTTGAAGCCATGAAAGATGTAAATGGCATATCCCAAGAGAAGGATTTTGCGTTTCTTTTGCCGGGGGTCAGTTTCACCTTTGCTTAGCCCTTAGGTTGTAAGGGGGTGACATCATAATTGTAGCATAGACCAGCAAAATAAAGGGTATGGTTTCAATATGCCATAACCTCTTCCGGGAGATGAGGCCTCTGAGCTCATTTATTAAAATATTTATAAAGGTTTAAACTTTGTTAGAATAATCCTCCATATATGTGCAGAATTTTTTTATTGCATAACTTTCCTTTTGCTCACCGTAAAGAGTAGTGATGATTGGTTTTGGAAGGAAAAAAATAAAAACTCAAGTAAGACTTGTGTTACTCAGGTTAATAGATATTGTTTTGTTTTCTTTGTAACGCCATGATAGCCTCCTTTGACTTAAGATTGAGATTCTGTGAAGTAAACAATAGAGCATGATTTGTCATTTTGCATCAAAGGAACAAGAGATGATCCAACATTCCTCAAAGCTGTGTTATTATGGTTAATGATTCATGAATCTTCCATGCTTTAAATTCCAACTTAATCGTTCAGCTCCCTCTTACATCTTGTTGTTAATGCAGCAGTGAGATTCATAAACACCTTATCCATAGTTGCAGGACAGTATTCTTGATCATGTAAAAATTATGCTCAACTTTATTGCAATATCCCTCAAGTTGCCCTTTTCTTTTGGCAGATCTTGACATCCACTGCAATCAATGGTTGTATAAGTGGATGTTTCTGCATGAATCGTTGAGTGGAGAATCTGGATTGGCATGAGCTGGTGACAGTAATAGATTTTCTCTTAGGTGAGGAGTAAACTTTTTGACAAGCAAAGACTAGCCAAAAGTGCAAAAGTTCCTTCAACAACTCGAAGAAGAAAAAAGGTCATTTGCCTTTGGATCGGCCACGTCATTCTTTCCACTCTGGCTGAGACTTTCTCCCTTTTGTTCTGAAGAAAGGTGCCACATTGAATGCTCGTTTTCGTGGAGATCGTTACTAGTGTAGTGGATGGATCCTGGAATCACTACTTCATATTCTAACCTCTAGCATCCGATAATATGGAACAAGTTAACATCTTTAGTCTACTGTATTAGTTTTGGAAGCAAATTTATTGCTGTATATGGACCTGTAAGATATTGGCAACAGAGAAAAGAAGATGAACAAAATAACTAAACATATGTATCTCGTTGATCAAGAAAATTAAGTACATAAGAAACATACACTACCAGTACTGTAGCCTTAACAATAACTAGTACAATTATCTTCTAAAGATTATGTTCTCCTCTTTCAGCTTTCTTTCAATCTGTTGCTGGATTTAGAATGATGGGACTATGCCATATCCAGCTTCTGCCATCAACGATGTGGAGAACATCTGCTCGACCACAATTTCTACATCTGTTCTCTTTGCAAATCGACCTTTGATCCTGGGCCTGGTCTCTGCATAAGCCTTCCTTGAGGCATACCTGATTGTCTTCTCAAACTTTCTTGTTTTCTTTTTCTCTCTGTATCTCAGGACTCTGGCCTCCCTGTCCATTGGACTAAGTTGGGATGGCATCTGAATTGGATTTCCAGAGAAAAGGTCAATTGTACCCTTAGGAGGCCTTGTGTGTGAAACTGAGATATCGCTCATTGTTGATTCTGGCACGACTCCAACTTCTATGGATGACATAGAAACCTGTTACAGGAACAGAAAAGTGAAACCTTAAGTTGCTGCAACAACTGCAAACAAGATTGAGTTTCTTTTTCAATGCTATAACATGTCCAATTCTCTTATATTGCAAAGCTCATCACTGTAATCGGTTCATAACCCCTTCAACCATAGCTGGTTTATATTCCATGTGCAGGAAAAGACAAGACAGAAACTCAAGGAAGGATAGAGTTCATGTAAGTAGGATTATCTTAATGATCCTTATATGTTGCTTTGAAGCTAAATTTTTCTTAATATGGTCTTAAGCAAAATCCACAAATGCTGATTAAATTAGGAGATCAAAACCTGAATGAATAACATGGAATAAATATGAATAAAGAAACAGTGTTATGTCATGAGATTCCTTTACCTTTGGAAGGAGAAAGTAAACATAAAGAGGAAAAGGTAGTTTATAAAGTGCAACCAAAAAATATCAGTAGAATAAGCCCCAAGATTTTCTCTTTTACTGTAAAGAATATTGAACTTCTGCTTCTGCTATCATGTCATAATGGATAACTAAAATTCAATAGCTAGTCACTCTGCAACTTTGAGAAAGAAACCAAACTGGTTCATGGTACAATTTGAAAGAAGCAAGATCAAAAATGACAAAACTTCCAAGTTTACCGGAGCCAATCAAGATTAAAATGAGATTGTAACTATAGAAAGCTTACACTTTGACTGAGGGAGCTGCTGTAGCTATAAACAGCTTTTGAGTTATCATTCTCCATTCCCAACTGAAAATTATGGTACTGTTGTTGTTGCTGCTGCAACTGATCTTTACCTTCTCCACACTGAACAGGCACAACACTGTCACCACAATAACTCTTTTGTTCAAATTGGTGATTGTACTGATCAGAAGAATACTGATTCTGATCAGAAGAATACTGATTCTGATCAGGGCAGGAGTTATAATCCACAAGGTCCAAGTACTCATCAACCTCTGCGCCAGTAAAGAATCCATTAACATTCTGATTATTAGCATTCTTGACAGGATTTGGGAGCAACCAAGAAGCGGCCTCATTCTCTTCCTCCTCACCAACAGTCTCTTGCTCATTCTCCTTAAACCCGTCTTCGGCTGGTCCGTAGAAGCAGCTGGAGATGGGGAGGATTGGGACGCGCTGATGGCGGCGGGCAAGAGGGTTGGCAGAGTGGATGTCAGCGTCGCAGGCAGTGCAGAGAGAGGCAGCGTCAGCCTTGCATAAGAAGGTGGCCGGAGCTTGCTCGCAGGCTTCGCAGACCCAGACGCGCTCGTGTCGGGACGCCACCCTGTTCGCCGCATGGACTCTGGCGTCGCAGCTGGCGCACAGGTATGCAGAGTCAGCTTTGCAGTAGACAGTGCAGGCTGCTGCTCTGCAAGTGTCACACACACGTGCCCAGTTGTTACGCCCTCCTCCTGCTCCTCTGCCTCCGCCGCCGCCGCCGTTCTCCTCCTTCATCATTTTCATGTAAGTAATGCAAAGACGAGTAGTGAATTGAAGAAGTGGTGGTGATGGGTGGGTGAGAGTTGTGAACTGGCTACTACTACTAAGAGGAGAAAGAGAGATTCCAACAGCGGCCACGTGGTGCGAAACTAGTGGCGTCGAAAAGTTAAGCTTTATCTTGTGGTTCCATGAGTTTTAGGGTGGGTCCCATCCCATGTGTGGGGTCCGAGATTGTTTCATTTTTTGCTGCGGCTTTTTACAGTGAGCAAACGTCGTTTTACTGACACGTGGCAATACTCAGGTTTCAGGTGGGTCCACACAATAGCTAAGATTCTGGGTGTACACGTGGCAAGAGGACAAGAACTTTGAGTTTCGGTTACCTGTAAGATGAGGTTGGGTTGTCTTGTCTGGTAGTTATTCAACATTTCAGTTCCTAACTAACTATATTCAGACACTAATTTCGTAATCATAAATTGTTAATTCTTAGGTGCAATAGAGAGATTAATAGTCTCTAATGTTAAATTTTATGATAATCTTTAAAAATCATGAGAAATCTTAAAAAAACATTTATGCACTTTGGACTTATCAAATTTTTTCAAGTTCAATTAATTATGAAAAGTAGGATTAACCAAGTTTGAAACAATAAAATCAAAATATGTTTAACTAGACTAAAACTCGGGTATTCGGACCAAACCAAACTCGAACCGAAAGAAAAAGAAGCAATTAACCACCAAAGAACGAATGGACCAAAATCAATGCAACACATTGAGGCATCCTTATCAATCCTGGATTTGGATCACTTTGATGTGGAAATTTATTACACCTTAACCCTAATCAATAGAAGCCGACTCAGATGACCCTTTGGGGAATTCTTCCATCCAACGGCATCCTGCCATGTCACTGTCCTAGTTGATGAGAAAGCACCTCCACCACAAGTTTCTCAAACTCCAGACTCTGATCTCCTGCCTTCTTGGTCCACTCAAAAGACTCAAAAAGGCACCTAGCTTTGCCCTATCCATAATCTAAAATGGTAAGGTAGTTCTCTATCACCATCCAAGCATCCCAACTAGTCCATATCCTTCACATTTGTACAAAAGTTGCAGGAAATTTGGAAAATTTACCTATGTTTGGTTCGGGTTTTGGGCCGAGCAAGTTTAAACCCAAACCAACAGATTAGGCTTAGGCTTGTTAAGATATGCATAAAGCCCGAATGGATTCAGCTTAGGCCTGCTTTTTCAAGTCCAACTTTATGTGATTATATGCGGCATATAATTTCGATGAATATGTAGAGATTGTTTGTTGGAGAAGATACATAATTAAAAAAGAAAGCTAAAAGGAGGATGGGACACTTATTTTCTCCCCTATTGGGAAGAACAGAAATCTGCATGGAAGAAACTAGAATGTTTGGTGGAGAAACAAAGTCACTGTTAACTCCATCTCTAATGCTAGAATAGTGCTGGCACTCTGTTTAAACATGAAAACACACTTTCAAGTTCAACTAATTTGGGTGAGAAAGATGACCCAAGAGAGAAAGAAAACAGACAACCATGACTGATCACAAATCTGCATTTAAATGAACCAAGTTCACACTTCCAAATTCACTTATAGTAACCAAATTTCAGATAAGAAAATCTAGCTGCTTTTTCTGCTCCAAACGAGATAAACACTGGACCAGAGAATGAAAAAGAACAAAGAAAACCACACATATACCAAAAGAAGTGATTTTCTACAAAGCCCACCAGATGGATCTTTTCTTACTTCTTGCGGGAGAAAATGGATCACAGCATTGCATTTACATTTAAAATGAAGTTTAAAGGAATATTCTCATAGATATAGTATTGCACTTCACAATATAATATTGCTTTTTTTAGTATTATGATAATATTTGAGAATGATCATATTCAGGAATCACCATCTTTTGGTACATCAGAAAGCATTTAAGAATCATGTTAACCCTACCCATTTGACAGATTGCAAATTATTTAAGCTGAGTACTATGTACAGAGACTTTGCCTGTAAACTGAAAGACAATAATGTGGATGCTGATCTTATCGATTATGAAGATAACAAGCAAACAACTAATGAAATAGCAAAGCCACCAGATCAAGCTTCAGACCAATTCCAATTAATAACATAACTCTATGAAGTTTTTCCCCTTGCTACAGATGATAAAAATCGTACTGATGGAACTCTTTTCTGAAAAACAATTAGTGGACTTTGTTGCAGCACTAGCTAGAACTCCTAGTGTACAAGATATGAAAATAACCAAGATTCATATTGTAACTGAATTACATATCGAAAAATTGAAACACCGTATGCATTAAAACAGCAAAATAGTCAAAAGTTAGATGATTGGCCAAGATTTTATTCTCTACAAAATAAGAATCAAGGAAAAATTATGGATGTAGAAAACCTTGACACCATAATTTCTTAAAAGAACCGGATTACATCAAAAACCGAATACACGCATCAGGCCCTCCATAAAAACTCAGACAGATGAAATGGTAGCAACATTATCTTTACCAGACTTCATTGTGTAGAATAAATTCAAAACATCGGCATGGTTTCGAATGTAACCTGGGCATTTAGGCAGTAAGTTTTGAGCTACGTTATGCCTTTTGGCCTTGAATAAGGCATCAAAGACGCGAAGAACTACAGATGTTGATGGAAACTTCTTGGAAGTCATTGCCTCCATAAAGGCAATAGCATCATTGCTTGTTCCGGACTTCGATACATACTCTACAAACGGATTCACAAAGGGTGGAAAGCCATGATTCTTCATCAAATCTAGTAGACTCAAGGCATCCTTAAATCCACCCTGAACCAATAACTTGCTAATCAATGACTTGTACGTAGTATGCAATGGCTTGAATTCATGTTCACTAACACAATCACGCAAAAGCTTGCACGCATCAATCGCTCTATTCTTGCAGCAATATGCATTTACCAACATTTCAAACACATAACCAACCCTAGAAACCCCTTTTTTCCCCATCATCTCATGGAAATAAGTGGATGCTTTTTCAAGATCTCCCGATGCACAATTCCCTTCAACCAAAGATGCCCACGCTTTGAAATCCAAAGTATTACCAGATGTTTCTATATGATTGACAAACTCACCTACTTCTTCGTTCTTACCAGCACTACTAAGGTTAAGCACAATCTTACTCTGCAAAGTACTACCAGGACTAAACCCACCTTCCTTCATTTCTTTCAAAATCTTATTGCACTCTCCAAACCTACCAACACTTCTAAGAGATTTGAGTATTGAGTCAAGCATCGAATCTGTCAACATATTCCCATTCCCAGTAAAGATACCAATCACCCTCGAAAAAAGACCCATATCCAACTCTTTACCAACAACTATTTTCCTCAGCAAAAAAGTGCAACAGTGCACTGAAGGTTTATTAGCTCCACCCATTGCAAATTCATACAAATCAACAGCCTCCTTACGCATTCTCCTCTTCATGAATCTTCCCAATACTTTCACATATGTTTCCTCCTCCATTTCATATCCATTACTCCTCATTCCTTGAACAATCTTCCAGAAACGATCAATACAATCTTCCCTACCCAAAACCCGAGCAATTGCATTATAAGTCCTTTCATCATGCTTCACCAGCTCACTCTCCTCAAGCCACCTAAAAAATATAAGTGCTTTGCTGGGCTCCATTGCTAGATTTTCCAATACAATCTTCACCAAATCAGTTGAAAATGGCACGTTTAAATCCCTAAGTTGGATCTCAACTTGCTCGCTCCAAACTTGATTCCTAACAATCCTACTCATTCTCAAACCGATCTTTTCTTTCGAATCATCTGTTGACCCTGAAGCAAAAACAGCTTTTAGCCTCTCTACATCACTACTTAATCCATCTTTCTCAAATTTCTCCATTACTTTATCCCGTATACCCTTCGAAACACCATAACCCTGTCCCTTCATGGTACCAACCAAAGTCCAAAACTTTTCAACATACCCATTCACACCTAAAATCCCCAACATCAAATTACACGCTTTGGAGCTCAATCTATTCCTATCTCTCTCCATCACCCAATCAAAGAACCTCTGAGCTACAACAGGACTCGAATCCAAAGACTTCAACACTTTCAACACAACATCGTGGCTAATAACAACACCACTAGACTCTAATTCTCTTTCAATATCACTAGCACCTCTACACCGGACGAAGATATCAGATATAACCGCATGGTGATCCGGCTCCTTATTGGATTCAACTAAAGGCTCAGATGAGAAATTACGAGCAAATGGGATTCCGGGGTTGATTCGTTCTGCCAAATGGACGTCTGACAGGGATTGAAACGAAGAGGGAGAGGGAACCAACGCTGAGGAAGATATTGCCTGAAAATGATGGAGGGGCTGAGTGGACAATTGGGAAGAAGAGCGATGGTAGGTTCGGAAGAGGAGCAATCGCCATGACTGTCTCATAGCTGTAGCTCAGCGAGATCAAACAAACTGAGAGAGACACAGAGGATGAGTAAATGAGAGTGCTTTAGGGTTTTTGGGAGGCTTTGGGTTGTGGTTAAGACTCGCGGGATGTTTTAAAAACTATTAATTAAAACTAACATTCAACATATTTCCAGCCGCTAGAATTAGATTTATTGATAAATTGATTCAATTACATTTATAAAATTGAATTAAATTTGATTTATATTGTTTGAAATAAATTTATAAATATTATAATTGAATTTAATTACATTGTTT
>JAOTAY010000001.1:28113480-28137417 GCA_025629805.1 Erythroxylum baracoense
TTCTTTTTATAATTGTTACAAGAACTATGTAGCGATACTGCTTGATGGTTTAAAGTTGCATTGGAGCTATAATTTTCCAGGTCCTTTAAAAAAAGACAAATAAACGTTCTTGAAAGCAACCAGCGAGAGAAGCACGGAGGAAGAAAAGAAGGGCGACTGAACCGGTGTAACCGGTTCGATGAAAACCGGCCGGTTCTTTCACAAACCGGCCGGTTTTTATACTAACAAGTTTTTTGTTATAACCGAACCGGACCATTGACCGGTTCAGACTTTTTCGGTTGGACCGGCCGGTCCGGTCCGGTTTTTAAATCCTTGGTTTCCTTTACTGGCTCATTCTTTCTAATTCGAAGCATTTTAACAACTTCGATAAGGTTTTCATTGGCAATATATTTCCTCTTTAGGATCCCTAATCTCATTGGGTGGATTTGGTGTCATCCTCTAATCAACATGTGTATCTTAGAGTCTACAACAGCTCAACAAGTAATTTCTATTGGCTTACTATGGCATATGCCTCAAGCAATCACTATATATATAAGGAAGAAACTACGAATGGTCCTTGATTTAACTCTCTCTTTTGCATCATTTTGAACACAAGGTAATTCAAAATCTTACCTTACACTGGACGATTCTGAAGGTGGTTATGGGAGATGGAATGCTAACCATGATAACTTCTCAAAACACTTCCATCATTGTAGGCTCTTTGATCTTAATTCCACAATGTAAGTTTTTGTTTAGTCCAATAAACAAATTAAAAATTTTTAATCCATCAAAGTTGGACAAGATCTTAGAAAAAATTGCTAACTGATACATGTACCTCTCATCATTTGTAAATTTCCTACCTTCTGAATTTCTGATCATTCTCTTATTGGAGTTTACTTTCGAAAGAAGATATCACCTTTCAAATTCTTCATCTTCCTTATAAATAATCCTATTGCAAGGCAGTTCCAAATTCCATAGCTCTCAAAATTTCTCCATCATAAAGAAGCTTAAAGAACTCAAACATGGACTTAAGAAACTTTTAATCCCTTCACAAGCTAGCATCTAACAAAGATTAGAGAAAACTAGAGATCATCTTCAAGAGACGAAATACAATTTTACGTAAATCTAAATGACCTTTCCCTCTCCTTTAATGAGAGAACTTTGCCTATAAATTATTTGTTTGTTTGTTGCATGCAAGATTCTCTCTTAAAGAAAAGGTTAAGGAATAAAGATAACAAATCTTCATTTTTCTCTGTAGTATGATCAGTATAAGAAGGAATAATAACATTATTACTACTTTAACAGATGATGGTCTAATATTAGTTACTGATTCAGATAGAATTAAATACATTGAACATAATTTATTTAAGAACTGTTTTAACATAGTTAGATCAACTTCTATCTTAGTTGATGGAATTAGCTTGTTGGACCCTCCTATAATAAATGGTGATCAATTTATAAATATTATAAAGCCATTTAATCACTAAAGTAATGTTATTTATTTTTATGGCACCGATGATCTATGACTTGATAGTTTCAATGCAACTTTCTTTCGAAAATCGTGACCAATTCTACGAGAAGAATTTCAAATTCCACTGTGAGCTTTGTAGGTAAAAAATTATAAAAGAATTTAACGGAACATTTATCTCTTCTACTTAAAATGTTCTACATTGACATCCAAGGACACAATGTTCTAAATATGAGAAAAATGATATTCATTAGACAACTTTGATTGACCTTGTCTAAACATTACTCATGCTCCCTGTTGTTATTAGCTAATCAACTCAATAATCTTTTATGCTTACACAACTTTGCCTAATGACGTGTCAACAATACTCCAATATAAACATCACCCACATCAAGGTGTAAGGTTGATTGTCACATTTCACATTAAGGTTTAAGCAAGACATTATTCTTGAAACAAGCATCATCACAATCATCAGGGGATAAGTTCATCAATCGCCACATTCATCCTCCACTTAGTAAGATATTATTCTTTTAAACAAACATCATATTAAGCATAAAGCACACATGAACTCTATCAAGTTTTTATTCATTTCCATTAACTCTTTAACCTGGGAATCTTTATGTTGTTGTTCTTTTGCCTAAGCCACCTTAGTTAGGTCTTTGTTTAAGGAAATTTGCCTAAGTCACCTTACTTAGGTCCTTTTTTCAAGAAAATTTGCCAATGTTTCGTCACTTTGGTCTTTTGTCTAAGTTTCCTCACTTAGGTCTTTTCCCTAAGCCACCTTACTTAGGTCTTTCATTCATTTTTATTTAATCAATCCAATTATTTGCATATTTTCATGAAGGGCCCTCATTTTCTCACTTGATTATAAACTTTCAAAAATGTATTTAGATCTAACTCACAAAATTTTACACACACACACACACACACACACACACACACATTTTTCATGTTAAAAACCTTCCTAAATTAAAGTCTTA
This sequence comes from Erythroxylum baracoense, assembly GCA_025629805.1. NCBI lineage: Eukaryota > Viridiplantae > Streptophyta > Magnoliopsida > Malpighiales > Erythroxylaceae > Erythroxylum > Erythroxylum baracoense. Next base: position 28,115,908 of record JAOTAY010000001.1, read on the forward strand.
AAGTCCCCAAAATTAGCTCCAAACAATAGAACACATCTGATGCCATAATATCCTAAATAGCCTATGGTAAATCAATTATATCTCCTAAAACAATGTGAATTTTACCTAAAAATTTTTATAAAAAACTAAAAAACATATAAAAACACAACTTTCATTTTTTAACCAACTTCTAAATCAGTTTTCTAGGCCCTCAAATTATAAGTAAAATCCTAGACTTAACTTCAGTCTTGCTAGATATGCGAGTTTCTAAAATTTGATCAATATCTCCTCACATGTAAAATATGGGCACTTTCCCTTTTATAAGAATAAAATAGACATGCATTTTTATAATTTTTTTGTTTTAAACTTTTTAAAATTCTCAACTCTTGATCTAGAAATAATTAGAGTAAGATAGCTCAGTTGTTCATGTCCAAAATAGAACAACTACATTTAGTAGCCTATATCTCACAAACTATACCATACTTAAATAAAATTTCAAATATTTAGAAAATGTATAAACTACTACGAAAGATCCTTATCCTAATAAAATTTTACTCAAAATTTATTGTATGAAAAATTGTTTTAAGAGGGGTTTAAGAAGTGATGCAATCCTAGTCACCTATTGTTGGAAATCAAATCTTCTTCTTCCTCCAAACCTCTTCCTTTTTCCTTCCTTCACTCTCTCTACCTCTTCTCCTCTATGAGTTTCATTCTTTTGTCTCAAATCCCACACTTTTGCAACTTTTGAACTTTAAATAATATATTTTAAAAATTTTCATCCATGCCTTGTAGTGTAAAATTTTTACTATGCCCTTATTGAGCATCTCTCCACCTGTTTCTTCCTTTTTTTCTTAATTATCCATTAAATCTTTATTTTTCTAATATATTCTCACATATTTTATTACTTATAAGCACACTAATTACCTCAAAATAATTTCCTCTAATAATTGTAATTTATTTGATCTCTAACGCATTTTTCTCCAATTTATTCACTGACAACAATTATTCTTAATCTTTTCTTAGAAAAATTATAGGTCACCAAATTTATCCTCTAATTTCCACCAATTATTCACAAAACATCTCCTCATTAATCTAATTTTAGTAAAAATGAAAAAGCATCTTCAAAGTATCAAAACGCAAAATACTTAAAAATTCAAGCTTAAGAACAAAAATAGTAAGAAAAGCCCACTATTTAGGAAAAATATAAATTAATGGGACTAAATAATAGTAAAAAGATAGAAAAATTCAGGGTGTGATATAGGCAACATGAATGATCATTATAATATAAGATAGGATGATTTTCAATTTTTGTAAACTAAGGGTTAAGGAGGAATTAGGATCAAACTATACAAAACTTGGAATAAAGTAATCCTCGCTAAAAGGATTTGGCAAGTATTCACCAAATAAGTCCATATGGGTTAAACTGATTCATGATCAAGGAAAATAATGTCTAGAAATTGAAGTCTTAAGATAGTTCAACTTGGACTCGGAGAAAATTCTCAAGTTAAGAAATTGTATGAGAAGGATATTTTTCTAAAGAGTGCAAAATGGTTTATTCACTTTTATGGGCACAACCACTTACATTCCTTTAGTTTTCTATCTAATCACTACCCTATGTAGACCAATTATGGAGCCTTCTATCAATTCTAAAGTTTATGATATCCTTTTAAGTGGACTTGGCCTCCTCTTTCAACTCATGTCCTTTCTATAAGGAAATAATGCCTGCTCCTCGTTTACCTTTTGTATAGGTTGAAGAACTCATATAGACATATTAGGTTTTTTATTCCTTCATCAATGCTTCAACATAAAGGCTATTCTCAAACCCCTCCCCTTATGTATCTTAGCACTTGATACTCTGGTTCAAGTTTCATTCTCTTAGAGACAATGTCCATCATCTCTTATTTTGACCTTCTTTGTTACTCTTGCCTTCATTCTTACTTTTTATGATTCTTTAACTTATTCCTTAATGATTTCCTAAAAAATATTGGAACAATTAGCATATCCTTAATCCTTTATAAGCATAAATGGCATCTCATCAATTATCATATCCTTATTATCTAACCCTAAGTATTTGTTCACCTTCCATAACATTAATTATCATATATATTGTAGATAGTAAAGGACTACATATAATTAGTGAGGGGATTGAACAATCACAACAATCAATTAGAAATTAAATACTTCATTAGCTTAATAAAGTCATGCTTAGGTGGCCTTTTGGAGACAAAATTCAAGGAGGTTAGGAATTAAAATGTATGGTTCATTTAAAAAGACTGGAAACTATTCAACAATCATGAGGAGCACTATAATGGAAGAATATTAGTAGCATCCAATCCATTTCATATAGAGATATAAAACCAATGCACAAGTAATTCACCTATGGGCCACCTATAAAGAAACTAATCAAAAGGTATGCATTAACTTCGTATATGCTTTTAATAAAACTAGTGCACAAACAATTCACCTATAGGCCACCCATAAAGAAACTAATCAAAAGGTATGCATTAACTTCATATATGATTTTAACACTAGTTTTTAGAGAGCTAAATTATGGCAGGAGCTAAGTTTGATGGCCTTAACTATAAATAAGACTTAGTTACTATTTGGATGCTTCAAATACAGATTATTTCATTATGAATCTGAATGGGTAATAAACAATATAGGCCCTTGAGAAGCTTTTCAAGTCTGTGCAAAGAATGTTAAGGAAATTGATTTAAGTTACAAAGTAAATTTCCTTGTATGGACTAACAACTAGTAAGGAAAATGGATTTTAATAAGGAAAATTTATAGGACTCTTATCAATCATAATGGTTTCTTTACTTCCAAAATTACAAGGCTAGCTTTGGGCCTTCTATTGTATTTGATTATGATCCCATTGAACTATTCAACCTATCAAGAAACTTGGTCAAGATTGCTCATTTCAAGTATTTTAACTACTTGACCAATTATGATGGTTTTTAAGAATCAGTTGGGTTAGGATTATAGGTGAATTCAGAAGGATTTAAACAATTTAAATTCTTTCAAAAGCTTCAAGCCATGAAAAACAACCTTAAAACCTTACATAGTAAGATCTCATCTTCTAGCAAGTTGGATATCCATATAAAAAAAGAAACCTTTATAGATGTTGAGATGAAGGTGAGACTGGACCATCGAAAATTAAGACTAAAGCACATAGAGAAAGAATCTCAAGAAGGATAGCAACTTACATTAAATGCCCACTACTCAATGCTAAAACAAAAATTAAGAATAAAATGGCTCCAAGAAGGTGACAGATGCACCAATTTCTATTTCAAAGCAGTCTCTGTAAGGATAAATATAAATAGAATTAGCTACATTGAATATGTAAATGAAGAGAATCATAGAGGCAAAATGAAGAAAAAGTGTTTCCAAGAGATACTTTACAAATTTGATGTGTGCCAGAAAAGACAATGATTTCTAAGGCATTGCTCTATAAACCTTCCTGAGGCTTGTAATCTCATATGAACAAACTGAATGCTTAATTAGGAGTTTGCCTTTAAGAATGTAGAGGAAGCATTAAAAGGATTAAACTTTAACAAAGCCCCTAGACTTGATGGAATAAATGCTCACTTCTCTATAGTGGTATGGTAGTGGATTGGAAATCAAGTATCAAAGGCAATACTAGAGTTCTTTAATGAGGGAACTTTGTTAAGAGTAATCAACCTTTTTGTCCCTAAGTCCCCTATTCTATGTAAAATGGGGGAATTTAGACCTATATCTTATTACAAGTATATGTATACATTAATATCTAAGGTGCTATTAACTAGATTGTAACCTATTCTGAGCTCCTTGATTTTAAAATCATAAGTTCTTTCATACAAGGAATGAATGTGGGAGATAACATATTGATTGCTAAAGACATATTTAAAGACTATAGGAGGAAGTGAATTTACAAGATGTGTGCACTTAAGGTAGACTTGGCTTCTAATTCTGTTAATTGGAATTTCCTAATCTAAGCTATAAAAGCTATGGTATTTTCTAGAAAATTCACACATTGGATTAGAGAATGTATATCTACCACCGCCTTTAGCATCTTTGTAAATGGAGAACCTACTTTATGGTTCAAAGGGGAAAGGATCCCTTGTCTCTATATATGTTCTCAATATGCATGAAGGTTTTAATCTAAATCACTACTTACAATATTACTTAGAGCTTAAGTTTTTAAGTATAAAAGGAAGTGTAGTAAGTTAGAGCTATTCAATATGACATTTTAAAATGATTTATTATTGTTTTGTAAGGCAGATGCCTTTTCTATTTCAACATCAATAAAGTCTGTTAACCAATTTAGCAGTATGTCAGTGATTAAGATTAAATTTGATAAGAGCTTCATCATGTTTTCCAAGGATGTTGAACCTTTCAAATAGGTGCTTGTAAATATCTGTCAAATGAAAGCAGCTAATCTCCCTTTTACTTACCTAAGAGTTCCAATCACAAAATTAAGGCCATTCTATAAGGATTGTAAGCCTCTTTTTGAGCAAATTGAAAAGAAGCTCAAAAAATGGTACAACAAAGAATTAAGTTATGTATGTAGAATTAAGTTGATTAAAAATGTATTGTGCAACCTTTACAATTATTGGATATCCTATCTAATCCTTAGAAAGAAGATGGAAGATGGTCAAAGATATAGAAAAGATGCTAATGAATTTTCTATGGAATGGGGATCCTTATAAAACAATAGGGATAAAGTATCCTAGAAGGGTTTATGTTGTTTAAAGAAGCAAGATGGTTTAGGACTGAACTCTATATAACTAACCAATAAAGTCTTTATAACCAAAAGGGTATGGAAACCATTATATAGTATACCCATACTAAGCATTTACAATAACATAACTTTTGGGAAGTAAATGGCAATCCTAACTCCTCTTAGACCTGGAAAAATATGCTAAAAAATAAATATGTACTACATCCAGCTTTGAAATGCATCATAGGAGATGGAAGAAACAATTCAATATAGCTTGATAATTGGTAAAAAAGGGCCTTTATACCTACATCCTAAGTTGCTCCATTTGAGATATATGTCAAAGTCAATGAATTAATAGTTAACCAACAATGGTGCATCAAGCAAAAGGGGTTTAAGAAGCTAGTAAATGTTGTTCTAAGGTACAGAATAAGAATTGATACTGAAGGTAGAGTCATTTGGATTCTCTATACTTTAAAAAAATTCACTAACCTTTTAATTAGAAGTCTTTTCATATAGACTAAGGAAAGGTAGATTGGCATAAGCTAATATGTTCTTAACAAACAACCTCAGATATGTAATCACAGTGTAGTTAGCATTCAAAAATAGATTAGGCATAATGTCTAGAGTCAAATGCTCCTCTCATATATTCTGAAGAGCAAGAAGTAACTTTGTGGAATAGGATCAAAATTGCATGTGAAGTTGAAGAAGTAAGTAATATTTGGGATTAGATAGTGAAACAACTTATAAATAGAAAAAAGCAAAAAGGCAATTCCCAACTCCTAAAGATATCCTTTTTTGTAACTATATATAAGGTCTAGCATGAAAGTAATTGGGGGGAAAATCAAATGTGAATAAAAGGATTCTTTGAGATTTCAAAGGAATACATTAAGCAAGATAAAGAGTATCTTATGCTATTCAGAAACAAAGCTTTAATTACCAGAGAAGTGGCTCAAACGTAAGGAGTTCTCTAGCAGTAAACTGAATCTCAAGGAATTAAAATGTACTTACTATAATTGTAATGTGATGTAATGTGTTGTAAGGATTAATGCTAGTTAGGCACTTCCATTTATATATCTCACTTACATTGATTAGATGGTTTAAACGTGTCACTCCTTATACATTTATAAGGCTTAGAGTTATGTTTTGGAATAGATTTTTTCTAAAAAAAGAATATAAAAATCTATTAGAATAAGAACTTATCAATTTTACCATCACATCTTCCATAACACACTTAGGACTTCGTAATGAATTAATAGTAACATACATTACTCTCCTAGTAGATTCTAGTTTACTTACTACCAATATTTTTTAAAACATGATAACCCATTACATTAATACTTTTCTTAAATTTTCAAATTCCTTAATGATACAAGCACCGCCAATTATGCAAGAAATATAAAAAATCCTTACATCCCACAACTTCTATAGTACAATGTTTTGGAGGACTCTATTGTTGCCTTCATTTTATTTTGCTCTTATAATCTTCTCCTTAGGGTCCTCCTTTTTTGGATCTTCTTCCTCTAGATCTTCTTCTTTCATAACTTCTTCATACTCATTTTATTAACTAGAATCCACCTTCTTAGTCACCTGAATATAGAAGGTATGGAATTCTTATTCTATTCTCCTTTATTGGTGTCCTTACTCTTTTGTTCCTTTTTTATTTAATCAACTACTAACCCTTTAGGCTAACCTCCTTCATATGTTCCCAAGGTTAAGTAAGGTGTCACTAGACAAGGTGCCTTGTAATCTCGTTGTTATCACCTTCGTTAGTTGACTTATCTAAATTTTTAGATTTCTTATTAAAGTTTCATGATTTGGAATCAATAATGTGTCACTAGACAAGGTGCCTTATACTCTCTCTATTATCACCTTAACTGGTGGACTAATTTGAACTTTAAGATTCCTTATTAAAGCTTCATGATTTGGAATTGGTAAGTAATTACTTACATGAATTATTATATTATATCCTTTAGACTCAATTTCTTTTCTTTTAATACAGAGTTGTTTAAAACTCTATAGGGGCTATCTTCAAGCTTTTTGACTACTATTGAAGAAATAAGGTTGATTTCTCCATTCTGAATTAAAACTATTACAGTGGGGTTTTTTTATTTCTAAAAACTTCACATAAATTTGATTTACTACGTTGACTCAACAATCTAATTCCTAATATGACATTCCTTACCTTGATATCTTTCCTCGTAAAATATATGTCTTAACTTTAGCTATATTGATGGTGAACTTAAGTTATCTAATTTTCTCATTATAATCTTTATCTAAGTTGTTAGAGTAGTCATAATCTCTATATTATAGATCCTTGTTGATCTGCTTGCTCTTACCATTCTTGATTGCCACTTGTAATTGTTCATTGCAATTTCTTCTATTAACTTTAGGATATCATCTAGAACTTTATTGTTCAATATTCCACCAGTTGCAACATTTGTCGCCAACCTCATAAAATTTAACAGATCATTTTAGAAGATTTAGAATCTCAGCAATATTAGAAGGCCATGGTGTGGGACTTCTTTGTTAAACTCATATCTCTCTCCTATATATCTTATAAAGTATCATTGTCAAATTACTTAAAGGAAAGATATTATTTCTCAACTTTTTTATTTAAGAAGTGGAAAGTACTTGCCAAGGATTTTCTTTGTAAAGACTCTCCCAAATATGAATAGGAATAAACTCAAACTAATGGAGTATTTGGTTGCTCCATAATATTTCAAGAATCATGAAAAAAAAAAGAATCAAATCAGACTCATAAGAAACTTAATCCGTTGCTATCTCTACCAATAGCCACTGAATGATGGTCCCAATATCCTCTCCCTTCCCATAATACATAAGAAAGCGAAAAGTTGCAGAAAAAGTTGCAACGATCAGAAATTTAGAATCGCATCAATGGAAGCAGAAATTTCTCATTATCTATTGCATTTTCTTTTCCAACATTTATGAAGTTGAGAGAATTACACACACACAAAGTGACTTCTCTTCTTTATACATAAATTGAAAGGCAATACTCAAAATGCCCAGATGACAAAACACAAACAAAAAAACTTTCTAAAATTGCATAGAGGGTGTGTTCATCATCAGTTGTTTGTGTTCGTTGCATTCTTCACAGCATCAGCAGCTCCTTGTGCCTTGGCCTGCATCTGCTGCCCAGTCTGTAAACAAACACCAAGAACAAAAAAATGTCACACAATCATATAATAGAAAATTACTTAACGAATTAGTGATTCAGAATCAAGAGACGGGCTCGTCCCAAATAATGCTTGCAAGTTTCCAGTATATTTGATTTTGAGGTGAGTTGAGACTACATTCACCATAATTGAACCTTCAACCTCTTAAATCATAGGGTTCTGGACCCTTTTCGCATCCCGAAGGCTAAAGCTTATTTTTGACGGCATCATCAAGAACAGATAAAATTGAGACTAGACTGAATTAAAAGATCAGAAACCTCTTGAGCTGATTCCTTGGCAGATTGTGCAGCATCTCCCGCCCTGTCCATCAAGTTGCTCGCCTTCTCCTGCAAAGGGATGAGGAGGAGGAGGAGGAGAAATCAGCCCTGAAAGAACAAGATGCAAACTTCGTTAGGAGGAGAAATTGGAATTAAAAAGCTGATTACCTGAGCCTGGCCCTTGGCCTCTCCCGCCTTATAGCTCATGTTCTGGCTGTTGTCCGCCATTTTTCTTGATCTGATGTTGCTAGAATTTGGGAGGTTCTGGAATAGTAAGTATATCACTGCTTTTGGATGAACAATTGCAGGTGTTTTTATAGTGCTCAAACCCAACCCATTACTTGACACGTTTACTTCTACGTGGAATGCAACTTTTTGGGATGGTTTGTCTCGGCCTGAAATAGAACGGAAGTCATTTTTTTAGGTTGAGGTTTCGAGGGCTTTAGACCAGGAGGAGGACCAGCTGTTCACTGTCCAACCACCATGCGATTTGTTGGGGAGCAGTAGGAAGAGAGAAAACTACTAAAGAAGGAACCATTCGTTAGCTAGTTGGATTTGTTAACGGCAGGAACGGGGAATGAGAGATAAGGATGGCAATTTCGGCCCGGCTCGGTCTGGCCTATTTTTGGCCCAGATTAGATGGGCCACAGATCGACTATAGTCGGCCTGAGCGGATCACGAGTTAGCCTGGCCTGACCCGTGGCCCTCTCACTTTGGACAAAAAGGCGTTGTTTTATTCAAAATGACGCTATTTTGTAATTTTTAAGTAAAAATATAAACGGGCCAGGTCAGGCCGACCAACCTGTGGCTCGGTGGGCCACAGTCTAACCATGGGCTGGACAGCCCGCAATGGGCCGAGCTCGGACAGTGAGCCCATTCCCAGTTGGATGTGAGGTAATCATGTTGAGCCTGAGCTCGATAGGGCCTAAAAATGATGTCATTTTTTATAGTTATAGGGCCTCAAGCTTGAGGCTCTTATTTTTTGAAAAAATTAGGCTCGAGATTTGGTTACCTGAACCTCACTCGTTAATCTCAAACTGGGCTGCAGGAGCCTAGTCAAGTTCGGGCCCAAATCTCATCCTTAGAAATGACAAAATCACCCGATCCAAGTTAAGATGTTCACCTTGAGTTAACCAAAATTTGAACTAGACTCTAGTTTGGACTACTCAATTTAGTTTGAATTTTGAAATCTAAATTTTTTAAAATGATACTGTTTTGATTGAAATAATGTCATTTTTAATTTATATATATTTAATTGAACTTAACTCTGATCGATTAGGACTCGAGTCGTCCAAGTTCAATTAAGTTTAGACTTGAGTAAACTTGACAAAAGGGCTGTGTCATAAACGAGAAATATAAATTCGAGACATATAAACAAGAAAGGTCATAAATACTCAAATTAACTTTGTAACTTTTTCAATTTTGCATATTTAAATTGAACACTTCAAAAAAATTTAAGATAGAAAAATTAATCATACTTGCTCATTTTGTATATAAGTGCAAAGATGCTTATTTTATTATTTATAATTGTAATATTAATAAAATTGACGAAAACAACATTATAATTAAATGAATTAAACACAAAAATTTTAATCTCACACATTTTTTATACCATCCAACGTGTGAAATAATCCTAGACTGAAAAATAGTCTTAAAACATTGGCTTAAAAATCATAAAATTAACTTAATTTATTAATATTGACAATAAGTTAGACCCACCTGAGCCCTAATCCTTAAAAATACACGTTGCGTGAGCCCGAATCCAATTGGATTTAGATGACCATATTTGATCGGGTCTGATTCAACCGAATTTTTTTTCTTTTAATTAAAACTCAAAAAATAATGTTTTTTTTAAGGGTTCAAGTTAGAGCTGAATAAAGCTTAGTAAATCTAAACTTGATCTAAAACCAAAATAATATAATTAGAATAACAATAGCATCCCTTCACAACATATAATAATAGTGGATAAGCGCTTAGGAGTCTGGGAACTAAGCCATACAATCTTAGAGATACTCATCCATCTTATCAATAAAAGATAAAAAGGCAACTATCTAATAGGAAACATAACCCCAACAACATTCCATAGTTTTTTAAGGTAACGGCAAAGCAAAAGTAAGCTACTTGTCTTCTTCAACTTCCTCGTCTTTCTCATCCTCACTCCAACAGCATTTCAGGATTGACCTAGGAGAAGCAGGACTTGCAGTCCTTAAAAAGTCGTAGTAGATGATTGATCCAGCCTTCCCTAACATTTCATAGCTCCTCACATCACAAAAGTACTCTTTCAGATGTAGTGGGAACTTGGTCTCTAGTTCCATGTCCAGACTGTTGACATGCACAGCAATGGTGAATTCACTAGGTCCAAAGCAGGCCAAAACTCTTTCAACAAGATGAGTCAAGTTCACGACTTCGAAATCATACCCCGCAGCTTCAAAACTGGCATAACTGAATCCTTCCTCTGGAGTTACATGAATTGTAGAGATTGCATCTCCTTCAATGGCGTTCATTGAGTAACCACAAGGTTCGAAGTCAAAATCGCAAATTTGAGACTCTGGAAGGATCTTACTTATTCCAGAATTATGAGTCATCATAGCAGCTGAAGTGGCATAATCTTTGTAGAATAAAGATACTTGGCTCCTGTCCAAGCCAGTCATGCACATCTCCAGAGTGTAAGTGTGGCTTTTATGGCTTTTCACATCAGAACAAGCAGCGTAGACATGCCACTTGTGTGCTTTACCAGGACCACCCATTACGTATGCCACACTCTCCAAACCAAGTTTACAGAAATGGCTATCGAGGACATCAATTTCTTCTGAGAAACTGCGGTGTGGATATGACTGAGCAGAAGGAAATATGAAGCTCCCACGGGTGTATCTGACAGAAGATACAGAAAGAGAGAGGGAATCAGCCAATTTGAGGATTGTTGGGATCGAAAGAAGCAATTTGGTGGTCCCGCAAGTTTTGATGATAATCTTGTATGGGTACACGAAGAGGCTAGATTCTGAAAGAACATAAGAGTGGACTTCATCATTAGAAAGTGAATCCACAATGGTGCATTGAGCTGGGTTGAGAATTTCATCCAATTCATCTTTGGACAAAGCGCGGAGACCCAATCCTGGAGGATCAGCAAAGATGCCTGACTCAGTAAAAGATATCTCAAGCCTCTTTTCGTAGCCTTCAAATCCAATTGAAGAAACAGGCAAGGCCATCTTGATTTAAAAGAAAAATGAAACAGTTGCAAAGAAGAGTACAAGACAGAACGAGAGATGTAGAGAAGAAATAGTTGACTGAAGACAATGACAGTAGGAAAGAGCTGAAGGGGTATATGTAAAATCCTTGGACGATCTCAGGATGGCTTTCTCACGCACTGCACAGAGAGTACATGAAAATAGTTCAGAAAACATATCAAACCATTAACTGCAGAAAGTGAGAGCGCATTTGAAACAAAACTCACGTTGGAATATGCAGCAGATCTGAATTTCTTGATTCCACCGTGGGGTCGAATGTCTTCAATGCTGTAACCAAGAGGAGCTTCGTAGAACAAGGATTTACTACTGCTAGACTTTTTGCCACCTTTAGTCTCCATTTAAATCATTCAATCTTTCCTGTCAGAAACCCCGCAGATATGTTAAAGAGAAGTTTATAAATCAACAACAGAAAAAAAGCAAGTCACAACGAATGCAAATCCAAATAAAGAGGATCAAAATTCGTTAAAGTTCTTAACGTTGTAAGAAAATGACCAACAAGAATTTATGAACCTGAGCGCCGAGTAACCCATAATACAATGAACAAAGTTCTTGTATCAAATATTTCCCCACCACAATTATTAAACATAAATGAAGAAACTTAAGTAAATTTCCCAAATTGACATTAGCCGCAATCAATAGGATTTTCCTAACTCTTCCTTCCCGAAAGGAAGAACGTGAATCAACAAAGGCTAAACATAACAAGGGCATTCCTAACAATATAGAGTTTCCAGAAATTGAATCGTACCCAAGCCAGAAAAAATTTATTGACTATTTCGACAAGATAATTACCAGTATACAAAATCTCTTCTATACTAATAAATCTATGGTACATAACCACACTGTCATACATGCATAGAGAAAATACTACTCCAAATTACATTACCAGAAAAAAAGAAAACCAAAAACAGAACGTTAAGGGAAACGAATGTTGCTTTTGCTATAGTACTGGCATCAAAAGAACCTGCTTTATGTGCCAAAGGCAACCGCATTGATCACTAGTAACGCAAAAAGAAAGATTTTTGAGTGGTGTTTAAAAAAAGAGTCTTAAATAAAAATTATAAAATTTTAGTATTAAGATTTTATCTCTACTATTTCCAATAAACAGTCTAAGACGACGTAGGCCATAGGGAAACTCAAAGGACCATCCTGGAGCTTAATAGGGAAGATCTAGAGAAGGACTCCATATCCTATACAATTAAAAAATAATAGCTTCTTCATATCCATTACAACGAAGCAATAAAAATCAAGAGAAAGGCAAGAAGATACCAGAACCTCGAGAAAACAATTAAACATGCGAGACAATCAATAACCAAACAAGTCACAACCACATTAACAGAAAGTAACAAATTAAATCATGCAAGAACTTGGTAAAACTTACAACAAGGTGAGAAAATTCCAACCTCTTAAAATTTGTATTCTTTTCCTCTGTTTGTCTTCTTGAAAATCCAAATTGAATCAAAATCTATCCAGAAACACAATCATAGAATCGATCAACACAAAGGAAAGTAATCTTAACTAAACCACGAACGCTCCAATTCAAAAGAACGAGAAAAAAAAAACAATGAAAAAATCAACATTGCCTAAAGAAAATCCCCAACCCTAAGGCTTTCAACGATCCACGAGATAGAGAAAGAGACGATCTTTAGAGTTAGCGATCGATGAGCAAACAATTCCCAGCTGAGATTTTGGCGGAATAAGTTCGGTATTTAAACGTTATGCAAATGAAATTGCCACGATTTTTACGCTTTATTTACACCTACGCCATTTCTTTTCTGTAGTGTCCATGCTACCCCTAAACCGCACACGTATTTCGGATTCTCAGTAATCTATATAAGGCAAAATTTGGATATTTTCCCTTTTTTTTTGGGGGTGGATATTAAATTACTATAATTAGGTGATATTATTTTAATTTTAAATGACAATGTATGTAGGAAAAGAAAAGGTCTAATTAATAAATTGTTACGAACGATCAATCACAAAAACTAAAGAACAAATGCGAAAATAACAAACACACAGATTTATGTGGTTTACTAATGTTTGACGATGTTTATGGGCTGCTACAGTTTTATTTCACTGTGAATGTTTTTAATATGTGTACACTAGGAGAATATAAAAACGTATTTATATGCTCAGGAGAATACAAAAGACATAACTGATCTAGGTTTTCACCTCGGGGGTCCACCTTCAGGTGGGGGGCTCTCGCCCTCCACACAACTCAGCGCAGAGTTAGATCCGCGATTGTGGGCTTAGTATAAAGTCTAAATATATTATCAGGTTTCATATCTCAACGTAAATTAGTTAAAAAACAAAATTTGACTTGTAACTAGTTTTAATATTCTACATTTTGCAAATTTAAAATAAAATATTCATTTGCAAAATTTAGTTTTATTCAAGTATGTGTAGAAATGAGCTGGCTTATAGGTTCAGATTTAAGTATTTTTAATGGACTAACCCATAGGTCAGATCATTAAAAATAATTTTGTCAGATCCAAACATCGTTTTATTTAGAAAAATTGAGTCTCGAGTAAGCCTAAGTTTAGGCAATCCAGGTCCGAACTAAATTAAAAAAAGGCGTTTCACTTTTAATTTTTAAAAGATTGAAGCCAGTCCACTGCTATCCCTAAATATTTAATTAATAAATTATATGTTATAATTGAGATTCTAATATCTGGAGAAAAAAGAAGATTTAATATAATATTCCATCAATCACTAAAATGGTATATATTCTAAATAAAATATTTATATAATGTTACTTTGTTAAGAGTTACTTAAGAGAGTCAAAAGAGTAAGGAATAATTTGGCAGAAAAGATGAACATAGTCATCATCTTTATCATCTTTAAGTTTCATACACCAACTAAGGAATCAGATCCTAATAGGAGCTGACTAGATATGTCCTAATCCTCCTTTTCTGCAGCACAAGTTTCCAAATAGCTAATTACAAAGATTATTTGGATGCTTGCAGACAACTATGAACTGTCAGGCATATTCACCTTTCTTCATGATTGATGAGTACCTAAATCAACAAAGAATCAGAGTGTAACTGGGGGAAAATTAGAAGAAGATTGGAAGAGAAAAACCCTAGAATTCACGTTGTCAATGGCTTCCATTTAGCTGAATTCCCGTTCTTCTTATGGTACTCCTCTTTCAGTTCTTCCAGGCGCTTAGATACCTGAGAATTAACACGAACACATTTGGTTAGATAACTAAGAAACTAAAACTGAATAATGGAAGGATTTGTACACCAAAATGTTTTCGTTGCACATTGCAAAAGGATCTATCCAGTGTTGGATTATAAAATGAAGGGTAAAAGAAACAAACTTTCTTCATGTTTAAAGTAATTTTAGAAATTTTCTTGAAGAAATTCTTATATGTTTCAAATTTTCAGAAAGATCTCCTTTTTTAGACCGACTTTGAAAAAACGAAAAAAAAACTCACAAGAGATGAGCATTACAGACAAACCGGGCAAATGTTGCTGACGTGAGGACCAAACTCAACTCTTAAACTCGACCCGGACTGATTAAATCTAAATCAAACAAGTAATTTAAGATAATTATAATAAATTATTATTTTGAGTCAAATTTAATTAGTTCAAGTTTAAAAACTAAGTTGAATCATTATGTCAGTAACAATTCATATGATATATTTTTCGTTGTTATTTTTTAAAGAAAATTTAAGAGAGAAAATTTCTAAAAAGTTAAAAACAAGAAAGAATTTTTTTTCTATAATTTTAAAGAATAGAATTTTTTTGAAGTTACTTAAATCACGGGAAAATTCCGTATCCTTTATCCTAAAATGAATCGTCTTTTTCTGCAGAATCTTTGAAACTGACATGCACAAGCATGATTCTTCCTCCCATTTTTCACACCATTTTGAGCAAGTCCTAATCTTACTGATGCAAAAAGCTGCAACAGAAGAGTAACCTTCATGTCATATTTGCTAAGGGGGCAGGGAAAAGAGTCGAGTCGATCAGGCTCGACGACCGGGAGAAGGAAAACGAAATCAGGATTTGGCCGAATATCCATTCTTTTCATTGTTGTGTGAGTTTGTAAGAGTGTGAACTTAGTTCAGAATCAGATGAATGTATTAAGCATCCATATCTTTTACCCTAAAATGAATGTCTTTTTCTGCAGAAACCTTGAAACTCACATGCAAAAGCATGATTCTTCCTCCCATTTTTCACACCATTTTGAGCAAGTCCTAATCTTACTGATGAAAAAAGCTTCAGCAGAAGAGTAACTGTCACGTCATATTTGCTATCTAGTTTAACTTTTTATCCATTATTTGTGAGTTTGTAAGAGTGTGAACTTAGTTCAGAATCAGATGAATGTATTAAGCATTTGTTCAGAATGAAAAGTTAAATGCTAAAAGAAAAGTGACACAAGTATCAGTAAGATCATGGCAGTGCATCCATTGGAGAATCGATGAGAAAGATAAATGAAAGAAAAAATAAATTCAGGACAGAAAACCTATAAATAATCAGCATCATTCTGTTAATATACTGAAAATTTTAAGGAGTAAATGGCTACTTCTTTCTTGAGAAAATCTGAGAGTACTAGTTCACCACCATGAATTACTTGGCTTCTTAACGATCGGCTAGCTTATTACTCCGTTGAATGCATAAAATAGTATTAGCTAGTTAAAATTATCAACATATAAACATCATATTCAACATAATCAGCCAAATACACCCATAATACATTTCTCAGAAAAAAAATATAGAAAATTATCTGTGTTTCTCAAGAATAGATACTTTCTAATAATGCCAGCATCAAGCAACCCTATCATAGGTCATGGCTCATGGCCTTCAAAGAAGTAGCTAAGATTCCTAAGTAATAGCAAAAAGAAACATATCTTCTTATATTCTCAGTCACATGTTGGTCAGACACAGTTGGCCTTCCCTTATTTAACACTCTGCTACTGATAGTCATTGTTAAATGAAAGCCTTTCCTTGAATATAAAGTCATTTAATCCTAACAGAAAAAGAAACAAGGAAAGACAACAATAATACAAAAATCGCGCTAACAAAATAATCTCGTGTGTTCTAATTGATGATCAGAAAATTTGTGTAATATCTTCCTATTTTCTTGTAAAACTTGAATTTAGTGTGGCATTTGTTTCAGTCTTAAGAAAGATTTTGTAGATCTACTCTAGGTCTATAACTTCTCGAGCTAAATAAATAAAGAGTCTGACCTTCCTGAAATTTGTCACCTGAAAGATAGGCAGGAAGCACTAGGCACAAAAAGATCAGTGGTTCTAGTATTAATTGAAGTACTGATGTTATGCACTCAGATCATCGAAAAGCTTAAGATGATCACCAAATTTTCCTTCTTTCATATATATGATCCAAAATTAGGCCATGGTAAGAAATCACTCTAATTACACACGGAACAGAAAGGAGAAGCATCACAAGCACTTCCATATTGAAAAGAATAAGCTAGGAACCGAAAAGTATAGCAGAGAGACAGATTGAACCTTGATTGAGTAAGCCATTGGTATTAATACATCAGGTTCCATGGCATCTTGAGGGAAGTTACGTAAAGCATGAATAAGCTTCTCAAACGGCAACTTTACCTGACAAACCAGTATATGAGCAGAAAATACGCTTGTACAAAAAAAGAATATTTGAGGAGGCTTTGAAAAACTTACCAAGTCGTCCTGGCAATACTTTAACAGAGCCAAACCGACTTTGAAAAGAATTTTAACTCCCTAGCAAAAGAGATGTATATAAACGCAAAGAACACGATGACACTTAACAGAAAATAAATGCCAAATCAATAGTTACTGACCTCATACAAAAAGAGATCCCAAATTCGAATAGCCAAATGAAATGGGAAAGAATATGTAAAGACAGTGATAAACCACTGACTTGCATACATGCTAGGAATAATCATTTCTCGGGTGAAATGATCTGCCAGCTTCGGCAAATGCTCCTTCACCAAGAGGTCAAACTGAAACAGGTACTGCTGTACAAGAGGCATACCTACCTGCAACAGAATTAGAAAAGCTCATCCTCAGAAAATAATCCCAACAAGGCCAAAGGGGGTTCATATAGATTTTTGTCTATTCTTAACTAAAATGGTCAAGAAGTTAAATTATTTATAGAGGCAGGCATCTATTCTATGCTGAAATTTCATGAAGAGACATGAACTGCACAAGATTTTCACTCATGATCATGCTACAAATCTCCTCAGCAATTAAAGAAATTGAAGAATCATGGCACAATCATTTAGAAATTTGATTCACAGATTTGGAGCTGAGAATATGACAAATGATCTAAGATTTCATAAGATGATTCAATTCTTCTCCACTTGTTCTCCTCTCATTTCTATTTATTTTATCAAAATTCTTTTGTCCTGGCTGTCTTCTGTGATCAATTCGAAGAATAAAAAAGTTACAGAGGACAGTTATTGACTTAAAAATAGTAATCACGAAGTGTCTCTCAGCTTCTTTGTGAAAACACCAACCAGAAGAGGAGAGAATATGAGAAAACAAGAAATGAAGAAAAATAATTCAAAGCTAGAAAAAGAAAAGGATCCTATATCACATCCATCAAGAGTCCTTCAGTAGCCATAGTCTAGAGAAAGGCCATTGACCTAGATTGATTTAACCACACAACAGCTTTATTTTTCCGGGTATCAAATAATAGCCAATGATTCAGTTAGTAACCTGAATTCTATAACTCAAGAGAATTACTTGATATAATCCTTCCATTGGGGCGTGAACGGCTCCCTTAAGCAATGCAACCAATGACCAGAATGCATCCTCTTCACTCATATAGAGTAGCAATAGACCAGCTAGGAAACCCATTCCCTGCACTTTTGACGATTCAAATGTCATTCCTCATTCAGTTTCTGAACAAAACTAAATGAAGGAGCAGAAGAGTTGTACCTGGACATAGCCGATGTCTCTATCATAGACAGAATATGCCTTCAAAACATTGTAGAGGGACCTCTGCCCAGACCCTTCTCTTTGCTGGAAGAAAACATGTGAATGAAATGTGCGAGAAATATCACGAATTATATCCGGCTCTGAAGGTGATGTCTCATTTATAACCAGTTTCTGCAACAAATATATAATTTGATCAGCTTAGGAATACAGCAGACATGAGGGTTGGTTTTTCAAGAGCCAGGCAATAAGTACTTCATAAATCCCAGGGTTCATCAGCAGAAGGTCTCGGCTTCCAGATATCAGCTGCCAAACAAGTCCCCTTAAACAATCAGGAATTCCTTTCCTTATACGCCTCCTTACAACGTGGGATTTTCTCCTAGCATAATGCTTCCATTCACTCCCTCCAAGACCAATCATCTTCCTCCATCTTCTTTTTCTTCTTTCCTCCCTGAAAAATTATTTCCATTTCCATAGGTAATGTGAGACGTAATGTACATCAACATAGAAACAAATCAATCTTTTGAAATGCTTACATCTATTATGACTTCATAATAGAAAATTTTCAAGCAAATGGTACCTCTCGAATTCATATTCTGACCTGAACTTGATTAAACGCTCCGAAGGATTATCAAGCACTCTCTTTACAGCACCAAATTTCTCCAACTGTCTAGGTGAAGGGAGTGGGCCTGGTTCATAATCATCTATTCCTTTCCTTTCCATGGCACCAGGCATTGAGATCCACTAACTGACTCCATGTACCAACAGAGCCAAACCCTGAAAACATAGTCCATATTCTTAGTGAAACTTGGTATGCATTGACAGAGAAAAAAGTATAAACTGAATTTACGTGTTAGGCAAGCCACTCAAAAACCTTGCACAATACACAAGCCTAGATGCAAACCTTCAAGAAAATTGATGAAATTTTCAATCATCCGGTGGGAAGAACCAGCCTCAGTTTCAAAATAATGAGAACAGAATCAAAATCCCCGAGACAGAAAGTGACAGCAAGAGATATCAGCTAAGACCCTATCGAATTATGATCCTCATTACTGGCAATTACAACTCACAACTACTTGGGTCAAACCCATCATACATAACTTGGTAAGGGGAAGAAAATGAAGAAACAAGTAGTCAGAGGACTCTGTTTCAAGCATAAATGGAAGCCAAACACAGAACAGCCTCCAAAAATCCCGAATTTCCGCTAGCCTGAGCTATGCGAGCCCCAATTCCCTATGCAACAATGGACCATCATAAACAAAATACCAGAAAGCAATGATCTTTTGAAGGGGTAGCAACCGGGTCAATCTCAAAATCCTAAATTTACCCCCAAATCATTTCAACAAAAACGAAAATTTAGAATTTTGAAGAACACCCACGAAATAAAAACCTACAAATTTGTCAAGGAAACATGAAACTGACCTGGGTATTTTAGATTCTCCGCTTAGCAACAATCAGCTTCTCTTCTCCCCTGTCGCATCAACAAGACTGCTTGCATGTAAACTCCTTAATTAACTAAAATCTCTCTAAATTAATATTATATAATTTGATAATATATATTTATAATTACATAATTTATAAGAGTATATATATTGTCAGCACACGTGAATCCAGAACAGATTCCTAGTTTATGGGAACCAATCAGCGCTCAACGCGTCAGTTCCAGAGGAAAGTTATGCTCCAGTGTCATTCTTCACTTTTGGCAGTTCAAAGCGGCAACATACGGTGGTAGTTATTTAGTTTTATTTATAATATGAGATTAAAAATACTGTCAAAAATATAGTTTTACTTTTTAATAAAAAAGATTAAAATTTTAATTGAATATTTGGTGATATAATATGATCTTTATTCAAGATTTATACATTAAAGATCAATAAAAATTATAATAAAAATCAGGAATAAGTAAGAAATTGAGTAAATTATCAACCGTTGGATTTTCACTCAAACAAGACGGGTAAGCAGTCTTTTTGTCTGTCGGAAACCACCAGCTGCTTACCGGGTATCTAGCTAGTACTCAAGGTCTTCAAACACCAGGTAAAGAAATCTTTCTTCTTTACCAGTTTCTCAACACTCTAGCACGTTATATGATTGGTTGTTCAAGAATTAATAGATGAGGGGTTTTTCGTATTGATGGTTGTTCTTGAAGTCTTTCTGCGAAAAGCTTGGGAGTTCCTTTTGTTTTGGAGTGATATGTCTTCAGTTTGTGCTGTTTGCGATAGTGGTTTTCTTAGTGATAGAAAGAAGTTTGTTCTTCATGGCGGAAAGGTCAAGTCTCTGACGAAATGCTCAGCAATTTGTTATAGTTCAGCTGCGATCCCTTCTTTGGTGCTGTGTCACAGGAGCCAATTTCAGCACTCGGTGTTTTACAGTCACGGGAATAGGTTTAGGCCACTGTACACGGTGGATAATGAAGTTGGGTTGCTGAGTTTTGGAGGTTATTATGGTAGACCTCAACTTCAGTTGGCTAGTGGGAACAGAATTGGACCAATGAATGGAAGCAGGGGGGATGAGCAAATCCGTTTGAGGAAATCAGAAGGCGGTAATGGAAGGAGGAGGTTTTCATTGAGACTTCGACCAAGTTGCGGTTATTGTCAACGAGATTGAAGAGAATCTCAGTGAGAAGCAGGAGTGCCATTTTTCAGTGTCTCTGCCAGTGAACTTGTGGAGTTGTTTGTTGGAAGAGAAGCAGCTCGCATTAGGGATCTTTTTAGTCTTTCAAATTTCTATCTATGTTATTCATGACTCTTAACCTCCTCCTGCAATTTTAGTACAAAAACACCACATAAACGAAGAAAACAAAAGCAGTTACTTGTTCATATAGGGGTACTGACATTCCACGTCTAGATATGTAGAGGAATAATATGCATCAATTTCAACTCAACATATTTATTATCATACAAATGAAAATAGGAACTTTCATCAACTTCTAGTTGGCAAGAGCATTCAGACACCACCAACCAGTGCATCTGAATCATCGACATTGCGCCCTATGGAGAAAGAATCTTCTGCAGGGAAGCTGTAACAATTCAGGTGCTGCACTTGGGACATTGTGAAATCTGAAGAAACGCCTGTTCTGCTGTCATCGAGGGCCCCTTTGATTTCTTTAGTTTGTTGCAGCCGTAATGCGTATTCCAAGTCCCAGCACACGTCGAGCATAGTAGGCCTCCGATCTCCTTCTGGGTTCAAACACTTCTCAGCTGTTTCTCCAAACTTTCTCAATGAATTGGGATTTATCTGACCGACCAAGAAA
>JAOTAY010000001.1:28157730-28182467 GCA_025629805.1 Erythroxylum baracoense
TTAATTATTTTATCAAATTTTATTTAAATTATATATTTTTAAAGATATTTTAAATTTAATTATATTTATGAATAATTGTTTAATTAATTTAATTATAAAAATTAAATAAAATTATTATTCAATATTTGAAATTATTAAAATTAATTATATATAAAATTAGTAAAATACTAATTACAATTTTAAATAACTATTTATCAAGTTCGTAATTAATTTTAATTTTAATAATTTAATATCTCTTATAAAATGAAATTTTTAGTGAAAATAGTGAGATAAATTTAATTTTTTATTCAATATTATCCCATGTAAACTTCCAATTGTTTTAATAAAAAATAATTGTTAGCTTACATGTATAGCCTGTTTCCATTCTTGAAGTATATGTGTTAAATTTACGATGGGCTTATCAGCTTATACGAAGAGAAAGTTAGAATACACATAAGTTTAAGTGAGATTTTATTATAAGACCAACTGGTAAGAGATTAAGTAGTCCATTAGGTTTATATGTTAATCTTCTTTTCTTCTTTCTTCGACTTATATGTGAGTGCTTTTTTACTTGGACAATCTAGAAAGACACGTAAATAATCCTTATCAGTGTTGAACTTCTTATTGATGACAAAAAGGCTCCCTTTATGATAAACAATACTACTAGGTCATTTGCTTTATGCAGATTTTAAATATTTCTTCGGTTATTTAAATAATGAATCCCCTTTTAGGACAAATAGTAAGTGAAAATTTTCATTTATTTTGATATCGTATTAAATTTACAATAGACCTACACGAAAAGAAAAGTTAGACCACACGTAAACTTAAGTAAAGTTTCATTCTAAAATTAATTGGTGATAAGAGAATAAGTTATTAGACTTATATATATACTCAAGGTCATATGTTCTTTTGAAACAGGTCAACGGTACGAGAATAAACAGTATTTGAGCAGTTTTTGCATCTCTACTCGCTGCATGCTCCTGTTTAGGAATTCTGCAACCTCTCTACCTTTGCAGCTCTTGTTTTGCCTTTTTTTGAGACACTGGTTTTAGCAGTTTATTGATGGTTAGTGCCTGAAGACGAGTCTGCAGACACATCAGGCCCACCTTGATGCTGTGTCCTCCAAGCCCTAGCTAGCAACATCTCATTAGGTCTCCAAACTGGGCTAACGTATTTGCCCTTTCTAAAAAAAAATAAAATTGTTGAACTCCGACATTAAGAGCTCCGACCCCCGCGTCCTTGGGATCAGGAATTTGGGTTTACCCACTGATCTCATCATATAAGGGGCTCAAATTTTAAAGGTTGTCTCCAAGATTCGAACCCTTACTCTGCAGGTCGCCAGCATGGCAAGCACCACACCACCCAAGCCTTTGCCAATTGAGCTATGCCCCGAGGGCCGTATTTGCCCTTTCTAATCTGGTGGTGAAGGTATTCACTCTCTGGTCAGCTCGTGTCTAGTCCAGAGGCTCCACAATCAGAAGGAAGAGAAGAGTGTGAAGTTGTATATTTGTATGTTATTAACATCTTTTTTTTTTTGACATGTTAGTTTCGAATTGACCAGAATTTGGAACTTATTTTTTGGATTTAATCGAGCCTGAGGTCAAGTTTATGCTTAAACAGTTAAACTATCTAAACTCAATTCTTCTAAACAAAATGACACAATTTTGTAAAAACGACGTCATTTTATATTTTTTATTTTTTATAACAAATTGGTGGAATTAGACTTGGGCTAACTCAAGCTGCCTCCAAGTCGGTTGGTCATAGGTTTAATTGTGTGTTAGATTCAGTTTGAGATTGGCTCGGCTCGTCGTCATTCTTAATGATATGATTTCTCACTGTTAATGTTAATATGCATGTAGCCATTTTTATGGTAAGAGAATATGACACAATTATTCGATACGATGATCTACTAGAGGAGGAGTTGTATAAGATGAAAATTTCACATATTATTTTGGAACGGAGATTCTTTGAATCAAAATGACTACCATAATAGATGTCTATTCAATTTAAAGAAAATTATGCAAAAAGTTATCAATCTCAAATTTTTTATTTTTAATATCAAAATAGATGGAATAACATTTTCTATTACTACGCTTAATTAAAAAAGTGTTATCAACATTGAAATTTTGAATGTCTCGAACTTCAACTAAATGATTAACATTACGGTAACTTGAATCGCTTGGAGGATTATAAACATGATTATTGCTTTATAATTTGATGTTTTTACATTAATTGTTACTCACTCAATCTTATTGATTAGTGTTTATGTTGTTTTTGCTTTTCGGTTGTTGAGAAACAAAAATGTTGTTTTTTTGGATGTTTAAAATACTTACATAAATAGTTATATTAAATAAAAATCGTCTTTATATGATCATTTCTTCACATGTACTCTTATATATTTTTACATATTATATATTGTTAATTATAAAAAAAGTCTAAACTTTTATTAAATTTTCAATTATAACTTAAACTTTAAAAAGTAATAACATATTCAAATTTTTAATTTTTTTAATTTTAGCTCGATATTAGTTTTACCGTTATCTTTACTGATGTAACACTGTCACGTGTCAATAGACCTTTATTAATCAAACACTTCAATGTAATTAGCAAAAGTAAGTATGATTAGTGAAACAACGTCATTTTATGATAAATTTAAGAGCAATCACACCCGTCGTCGTTCTCAAACTAAGACAATCACACCCATCGTCGTTCTTAATCAACCTTAGAAGCTCCATCTTTAGACCCACATCTTGAGCCCAAAACTAAGAGGATGAGTGGTGTTAAAGACCAAAGAATCAGAGGGAAGCATCAAAACTCGAAAAAACTAGAGGATGTAATATGTGAAATGATGGCGAACCAGGCCTGGACGACCCGGTTGCGAAACTCAATTTAGAGTTTGGTGCCCATAAAAAAATGCCCGAACGAAATGAAACCGGTTAAGCTTGACATGAGCTACGTTTTCGAACTTACTGCCCCTAGAAAGACCCGTCTCGCCGCCGTTCCTAGCAAGTGTGTTCTGTATCCCATCTGAGATAGCATCAGCGGACGTCGGTGGTGGAGGCGATGGTGTTGGCACTTGGCAATGCATGGTGGGATATTCATATATTAATCTGTACAAATTTAGAAAATAATTAAGGAAAGCTTCGAAATTGAAAAATAATTATTATAAGATGAGAAAAAGAAATAGGATAATTTGAGGATTTTTGTTTTAAGCGGAAATTTATTAATGACTTTTTAGCTCACCACTTGTATTATACCCCTTTATCCATGTACAGCTAGTGATTATGGTACACAAGTGTCATTGTTCACCCGTAATATGTAGGGGTTGTGATTAGGCCCAGGCTCGAATTAGTCCGACCTGATTCAATCCGAAGTTAATTGGTCAAGCTTGAATTGATCAAGTCTCGGATATGATTTTCTATACCTGATCAAAACTCCCGCTGGGCTCAAGCTCTAGTTGTTCAGGCCCAGCTTAGCTCAAAACTTGACCCTTCTAAACAAAATAACATTCATTTTATTGAAAATGACATTTTGTCCAGGCCTAGCTTAGCTCAAAACTTTACCCTTTTAAATAAAATAACATTCATTTTATTAAAAATGATGTTATTTTGTACTTTTAATTTAAAAAATAGTAAAATTGAGTCAAGCTAGGCTCAAGCTACCTCTAAACTAATCGAACTTGAGCTCAGGTCTAATTGGACCTCAGGTAAAGCCTAATAGATTAGTAGATTTCTCATAATTGGTGTTCCTGCGCATGTAATCATTTTTATGGTAAAAAAATACGATCCAACTATTCGATATACCAATCTACTAGAGAAGGAGTCATAAGATATGAAAATTTCACACACGATTTTGGAATGGGGATTGTTTGCTGTAACGATTGTCTGTTCAATATAAAGAAAATTATGTAGAAACTTATCAATCTCAAAACTTTGATTTTCAATGTCAAAATGCTTAACCAAAAAAGTGTCTTTGGCATTGAAAATTTGAATGTTTTGGACTTCAACTAAATGATCAACATTATGGTATCTCAACCATCACTTGGAGGATTATAAACATGAATATTGCTTTTCAATTGGTTGATTTTACGTTAATTGTTACTTCCTCCTCAATTTTATTGATTAGTATTTATGTTATTTTTGCTTCTCTTAACTGTTGGTAGGATAATCAAAATGTTGTATTTTTATGCGCTTCCTAATCATAAAATACTTGCACAAATAGCTAAATATTAAATAGAAATTATTTTTTTTATAATTTTTATATTTTACATTTATTTTATATCTTTTTCTTTTCGTCGATTTTGCCTTAATTCTCCTTTCCTTAGGAAAAAGGGGAAAAAAGTTTTATAAGAAGGAAAAAAAACTGTTGAATGAGTTATGAGTAGATTAAAAAAGAGTGAAAGAAAATAAAAAGAAATATTACTAAAATTGTTTTGATATTTTAAAAATTATACGTTATTTAAATTTTACTTATTTATTGGATAAAAATTTTGTTATATTTTATTAATTTAATGTTTATTCGTAATTTTAAAATACTATAGAATTTGAATCTAAAATTTTATACTACAACATTTTTATAAAAATTAAATATATCATGTTATAACTAAACAATATTGTAATATAATAAATAATAATTTTAAATAAAAAAGTGGAACTATCAAATTTCTAATATTTTTACTCAAAATTATATCTATAATCTCTTAATCTCCAAACAAATTTTTATATTGTATTATATAGACAGGATTATAAGAATGGATCAACTACTAATATCTATTAAGTGATGATTAGAAAATTTAGTGCTCAAATTTTATGATTCTTAAAGAAAAAATACAGTATTAAACTTTGAAGATAAATTTTTATTTGATATTGCCATTTTAAGTGTCAATAAATTGTACATATACTTTTACCTGTCTCCTCATTTGCTATTGTAATTTAGGAGTTAATTATATACTCTTAATTTGGTGATATTTCTCATAATTATAATTAATATCAAATTAAATTTTTTTGTTCACCAATATATTCATTCTAAATAAGTTAGTCAATAATAATTTTACTTTCTAATTTCAACTTACATAAACTTTCCATCAAATTCTCTGTTTCAATTACTCTATATCTATTCTGTTCCATTAAATCTCATCCATATATTTATGTGGGGATGTTAAATTATTATTAAGTTTTCCTAAAATTAGTATATAACAAAAATTGAATAAAATTAAAATTTTTATAATTAAACAAGTCGAGCAACTTCAACTTTTTTGATTATTGATGATAATATTAATAACGAATTAGATGAAAAAATTAAAATAAATTTAAGTATAAAATTCTATAAGTTATTCAATTTTTTTATAAGTTTTGAATTTCTTTTTAAGTTTTTAGAAATTTTGAATTCAGTTAATTTTTTAATTTAAACTTAGTTAAAAAAACTAAATTAAATTAAAAAATTGATTACCTCAAATTTTATTTATTTATTCGAACTGAATTTAAATATAGTGTTCAAGAACATCAACGTCCACGTGCACATATTCTGTTTCTTTGTAATAACTATTAATATCCCTTTCTTTTAATTTTCATTGGAAACTTTTATATGGAACCTGCTTCCTTCTCCCTTTAGCGCTTCAATGCAGAAGCAGAACAAGTGGCAGTGATCTTTTCAAGATTGCTTCGGAACCCACGTCGGAAAACAGGTCAATCATCGCTGGCTTTTCTTATTTTCGAATCTGAACCACTACTTTAAGCAAAGTCGGATTATTTAGTGAAATTTAATCTTCGAGGTGTAAGGTCTGAGTTGTTTCCCATATCCGATTGATCTGTATTTCATGAACTTTCTTCTCTATTTGGACGCACTTGTGACTGGTTTCAGATTGAGTTTGCTTTTGGTTGAATCTTTGCTCTTTGGTTGTTGTGATTCAGTTTTCAGTCTTTATTGAACTATTGAAAGTTTCGAGTTTTTTGTTTACAATTTTCAATATTTTGATTGTTCTTGCATTATTTCTTGGCCTTTTTAATTGTCTAGTACTTTGTTTTAGCTATCTGGAGAAACCCATTTGCTATTTATTTGTACAAATTAGTCTCTGCCGTTAGTCATTAGTCAGCTGCAAAGTAAGGTTGGAATCTGCAATCATTTTGCACCTTATCATCATGTGTCATTTTCTGACTTATTGGTTTTCTTTTTCGTTTGTAGATTGATCTCTAGATAGTATTTATACTAGATATAGCATCTCGAAGCATGGTTTCTTCCAAAGAGCCAAAGAGGAGAGTGGCATTTGTTTTAATTGATGGGTTGGGTGATGTTTCATTGCCGAGATTTGGGTACAAAACTCCTTTGCAAGCAGCTAGATTACCTAATTTGGATGCCATTGCATCTGCTGGTGTTAATGGCCTCATGGACCCTGTGGAAGTAGGGTTAGCTTGTGGAAGTGACACTGCTCACCTTTCTTTACTGGGTTATGATCCACGAGTATACTACAAGGGTAGAGGTGCGTTTGAGTCCATGGGTGCAGGATTGGCAATGTCACCGGGCGATATTGCGTTCAAGGTGAGCAAGGAATTATTTTCTTTTGGACATTTCTAAATATCTGAGCAGTGATAGAGTACTGTTCGTTGTTACTTTCCAATTTAATTTCTCCATTTTTTGATCTGCAGTCCAATTTTGCTACATTGGACGGAAAAACTGGAATTGTCACTAGTAGAAGAGCTGATAGGCACTTTGAAGAAGAAGGCCCGATTCTTTGTGCAGCTCTTGATGGAATGAAGTTGCCATCATTCCCTGAGTATGAAGTTAGAGTCAGGTACATCTCTTTTAGTTGCATTCTATGCCTTTTGATTCATTAAGAGATATGGATATAGCTTTGTTAAAACAACTTTAACAAATTTTAAGCTGCAACCAACTCGTAAAGTGCCCAACTCAGGTCAAGGGCTCTGGTTTGGGTATCTCTTATTTTGTATGTAGCTTGAATGCTTATATTGGGAACTGGATAAAACTTAAACATCTTAAACTCAGAAAACTTGCAGATATGATGTCGGTGACTTGTTTGGAAATAAAGAAGGTATTGTTCAAGCTAACTTTTTGCTTTAATGTCTCAAGGATCAAATCCATGTTAATTCTGAAATTCAATATCTGGAACCCACTGTTTCTATCATTGAAATTCAAGGTTTATATAACTTCAAGCCTAGAAAAGATGAATAACATCAAA
This sequence comes from Erythroxylum baracoense, assembly GCA_025629805.1. NCBI lineage: Eukaryota > Viridiplantae > Streptophyta > Magnoliopsida > Malpighiales > Erythroxylaceae > Erythroxylum > Erythroxylum baracoense. The sequence continues at coordinate 28,164,902 of JAOTAY010000001.1, forward strand.
TATATTGTTACAGGTATGCCACCGAACATAGATGCGGAGTAGTTGTTAAAGGACCAAGGCTTAGTGGTAATATATCTGGAACAGATCCGCTTAAGGATAACCGCTTACTGCTTCAAGCTGAACCTTTAGATGATACTGATGAGGCAAAGCACACAGCTGTTGTTGTTAATGAGCTGTCAAGGGAGATCTCCCGAATTCTAGTAGCCCATCCTATAAATGCTAAAAGGTTAGGTGAAGGGAAAAACATTGCCAATGTTGTCCTCCTAAGAGGGTGTGGTATTCGAATTGAGGTATGTTACTTCTCAGCGTGTCATTTTCCATTGCATAGTTTGACTAATTCGTGTTGAATATGCTTTTATATGACAGGTTCCGTCGTTTGAACAGAAACATGGGTTATGGCCATGCATGGTAGCTCCCACTAAGATAATTGCTGGCTTAGGCCTCTCACTTGGTATTGATATCTTGGAAGCTCCTGGTGCAACCGGAGATTATCGAACACTTTTGACTTCAAAAGCGACCGCCATAGCTAATGCATTGTCTGCACCTTTACAAACTTCTCCAAATGTATTTGTACCTGGGGAGGATGAACACAAACCTGGCCGGCCAGATGGCTATGATTTTGGGTTTCTCCATATTAAGGTACTTCAACCCATTTTGGTGTCACCGTTAATGTGTTCCCCTGTGTTCTCATGCACATTTTGACGAACTTGCCTCACGATCTCGAATTTCAGGCCATAGATGATGCAGGTCATGATAAAGCAAGTCTTTTCAAAGTAAAAGGTTTGGAAGCTGTGGACAGAGCTATTGGTCAACTGGCCAAACTACTCTGGGGGGTAGAATCATCTGGGGAGTTCCAGTATTGCCTTTGTGTCACCGGAGATCACTCTACCCCAGTGGAATACGGGGACCATAGTTTCGAACCAGTTCCTTTTGCTTTGTGCCGGTTAAGCGACTTTGTCGGCGCAGTGGGGGGTGACTCTGTCGTCCTGAAAGCCTCCCTTGATGCTTTTCCTCTGCCAACAATCGAGGCTGGTGATGATCTGGAGGCAGAAGATATAGAGGCTCAGAGCAGTAGCAAAGAACTTAAGGCCTTCAGTGGCGATTCAGTTAGTGAATTTGATGAAATATCAGCATCAAGGGGTTGTCTTGGACGATTTCCTGGAGGAGAAATGATGGGAATTATAAAGAAATTTCTAAAATTAAATTCACTCTCATAACAAGTTGAAGAAAAGGATCAAGGGGAAGTACTTGTTTGAGAATAAACAGTCCATGATTCACTCATTTTCTGTGCAGAGTGTTCTTAGAACTAAATAAACAGTCCATGATACACTCATTTTCTGTGATCTGCAGAGTGTTCTTAGAACTGTAAACTGTTCGACTCTGCTTTTCTTTGTTTAATTTCCTCGTTTAATCCCCTGAAGAGGGTTTTCAGTGCACAATTTCAAGTTGGGTTGGAGCCAAAATTTTAGAAAATTTTGGGTTTCAAACTCAGAAAGTTAACTTGAAGCTGGCCTAGACTCAAAACTCAAAAATAGTTTAAAGCATTGATTAAAAAACTCAATTAATTCGATCGGTTTAATCGTAAAAGTTTTGAATCGTCTAATTTTTCAGTTCGGTTTTTAAATTTTCAATTCAATTTATTTTAATAACTCTTATTGTTAAAAACTAATTAGTTAATTAATTAACTAGTTAATTTATGTAAAGTAATAAATTATAATAAACTAAAATAAATCAATTAATTTTCACTTAATAATTTTTTTTAATTAAACTTATAGATAAGTACAATCTCTTTTAATCATATTTTAAAATTTTTAATTTTATTCAGTCTTTAGTTAATTTTAAGAGGGTTTAGTACAAGTTTAACATTTTAAACCTTAAATTTTTTGTCTTAACGATTTAACTTATGATTCAGTTTTTAAATGAACTATTAATTATTTATTTTTAATTTTTTTGGCTTAAAAATAATTAATTTTCAATTAATAACATCAAGAGATATGATTAAAAATATAATTGAGTAGGAATTGTACCACCTCTAACCTATTCGATCTGACATCTAATATGCAACTTGAATCTAAAATGATATTAAATCGATGTTGTTTTGATTAAAGATAAAATTTAGGCCCCGGCTCACTCCATCCTACTTCGCCCAAGTTTGAGGTCGACAAGCCTAATTTAGGTTGACTGCATTTTAAGTTAAACTCAGACTCGGGCTATTCAGGCTGAGTTGATCTCAAAGCCCTATACATATGAGCAAAATGAAATTTTTTTTATATTTTTAATTAAAAAATAGCTTGGACTGTGTTGAGTTAAGTTTAGGGTACCTTTAACCTGGTCGAACTCCAATAGGGCCTCAATCAAGCCAGAGCTTCGGCACGGCCAGACCCATCACCATCCTTAGTTTTGTCAGCTCAGTTGAGCCGGTTTAGGTTCATCTAACCCCATATTTGGGTTGACATCTAACCCCATATTTGGGTTGGGTGGACCAAAAATGGTAGAAAAACTAATTAAAAATAACCTTAATTCCCATTTTGACCAACCTCAATAAGTTTAAAAAATTTCAGTTCCCGCCATCCTCTCTGCTTCTGCGACGGAGCGGCTCTTAGAATCTCGAGTCTTGAACAATCCGTGTTTTGGTATATGGACAGTCCAATCGAGGGAATGGGATCTGTGGTGGCAACAGTGAGTGGGTACCATGGATCAGCCCGGTTTGATCTCATCAAGCTCATCTCTAAGACCGGTGCAAATTTCGTCGGCGCAATGTCGAGGTCTACCACACACTTGGTACGTCCCAGGCTCTTCAATGTCTCGATTGTTTTGAAATCCAAATATGGGTATTGTTTAGATGAGATGAGTCAGAGATGTCTGTTGAAAGATTTGGTTCATCGCCTGGCTGCTTCTTGATAGGTGTGTTGGAAATTTGAAGGGAGAAAGTTCGATCTTGCAAGGAAGTTTAATACAATTGTTGTTAATCATCGGTGGGTAGAAGAATGTATAAAGCAAGGAAGACGTGTCCCAGAACATCCTTATACCTTGCAAAGGTAATATTCCTCATTTCTGGGATTTTCGATGTTTGGGGTTGAATATTTTTTGGTTTGAATTGATTTTGCTATATTACTATCACAATCAGTAGTCTGAGTTTATGACCTATTATCATTTGTAGTGGAAAAGAAATTGGCCCTTTATTGCTTGAATGTATGGATAATTCTGAAAATTTGAGTGAGGAAGGCAGGCCGTTGTTTGAGAATTCAAACATTCTTGGTGACATTGAACCGAAAGTAACCGGTATGGGCGGTGGAGATTCTGATCTTGGTGGTTGGACTGATTCCTTTTTGTTGAAGGAGGTAACTTGGAAAGCAACCCGATTCGGCTTAGTTCTGAGAATTTTCTTAAGTGCATTGGAAACACTATTATTGATCTCATAGCCATCCTTTTTATCTACCATTTCACGGTTGAACTGCAGGATTCATGTCATGTGGCCAGAAACAACAAAACCAGAAAGTACAACTCAAGGCACAAATGCTGTAGAAAAAGTTCAAGGCAAGAAAAATGGTCTGGTAGCAGAGAATGCCTTGAGGAGATTCCTTCATCTGGGCTAGTTATTCGAGAGGTATTGGATGAGAGTAATTCTTGGCTCCCTTTCTGCTTCAAATTTTAAAACAATAGAATGTTGTAGTAGCAATAAGAGTTCTTGGCTCCCTTCATTTTTGTTTGTCATCAGTTTTAACATTAAGCTTGTTTTGTCTTTCTATTAAAGTTGATCCTTTAAACTTTCTTGATTTTAATGTGAAGCACTTTATTTGTTCCTCTGCTTGGCCAAGATACTCCACCTTTGTTACGATAACAACTACTTTAGGAGTTGTAAATTCAGTACTTCGAGATATGCTCATTGGAGAACACAGTTGTGGCACTCGGGGGTTATTACATCTTGGTTATTTTACTCGCGTTTCTTTGAGTCACTGAAAGCATTATTTTTTTGGACGTTTGTGCTCCGTAGAGTGTGAAAGTTGGGTATGACAGATGGGAAAGATATCTGTTCTTGAGAAGCCAAGTGGATGCATAAAACATAGTTTGGGCTTTCCCAAGAAAATGCCAATTTCAGGAAAGATAAAGATTGTATGCATAAGCATTTAAGCCTGGTTTTGAGTTGCTTATGTTTCTTAGCTGCATTTTCCGGTCCCATCGTAGTTAATTGTTTGTCCTTGTAAATACCAATATTATGCAAATAGTTATTGGTTTATGAATTCTTATTTTACTTAGGCACTTCATGAGACATTTCTTTCATTGTTCAGTTTGATTAGCGCTTTCGCTAAAAGGAACTTTTGATTCTTCTTATTAACATATTCCTTGCCTTTCCACCTCGAAAAGTATGGAGATTCAGATACAGAATTTTCTATGCGTCCTCCAAGAGAGAAAAGATTTGCAGGACATGTGGAACCTTACGCTGATACTAATATGCGTTCAACAAGAGGAAAAAGAAAGATAACTGATTACATTGGAGACACTTTTTTGGTGAATTCTAGTTGCGATGGTCGGAGACTCACGAAGAAACATTCTGGAAGAGACAAACTGGAGACAGTGGTTTTGGATTCTGATGAAGAAAGCAAACCAAATCCATTTGTTAATAAGAAAACTGACACAGCAGCTCCACCTCAAACAATAAATGATGAAAGGATTATTGCATTATTCCAAAGTGAAGGAACATCAGGGGCTGCATTGAATGAGGATGACAATTTTACGGCTGAGCAATTAGATGAAATTGAACATATTAGAGATCAGAATGCCGCTGCTTCTGGTAATTCGAATTCATCCCCCATAAGTGTACTAAGAGCACTGGAAAGATCAAATGGAGCTACAGCCAGTAAGGACCCGCCTGAAAATATCCAAAATGAGGATCTGCATGAGCCTATTGCAACATTACCCACTTCACTGGATATATCATGCGCTATATGTTGGACTGAGTTCAGTTCAACCAGAGGGATTTTGGCATGTGGACATCGATTTTGTTATTCATGCATCCAAAACTGGGCTGATCATATGGTACTTATTGTCTTCTTGTTTAACTTTTGTTGTTCCCTTATCATTAATGCACTACCAAATTTGAATTGCATGCTTGACAATTGTTTCATTTGATGTTTCACAAGTTTTTCATCTTCTTTTCTACATTCTCTATTTGTAATTATGCTACTCGTTACACGAGAGCATCTTACAGTTTCAGGTGGTAGTTTTCCATTTCTGTTATATGCTCCATTCCGTTAGCTGAAGTTTGTTCTGCCGGAACCATATGTGCAGGCTTCACGCAGAAGGATATCTACTTGCCCTTTGTGCAAGGCTAATTTTCTGAGTATTACAAAGGTAGAGGATGCAGCCACTTCTGATCAGAAAATTTACTCTCAGACTATACCACTTGCCTCATCAGCTACAGATGTTTTCAATTTAGTCTATCAAGAAAGACAATTAGTTGGTACCGAGGTAATTCTCAAGCTTGTGATTATAAACCAATACGACTTTGTTGTTAGAAATTCTATCTAGTTAATTTGTATTTATCTTTTGCTATTTGAGATATACATGGGGTATTTCATTCCCTCATTAGTCATTTTGTCCAGCAAACAGTTCTAGAAATGTCCAGAAATCTTTTGATCACTTTGTAATCTGTTACCTTCCTTTAAGCTTCTTGCAAGATAAAAAGTGGTTATCGAGTTTGTTGTGCTTCATTTGCATTACATTATTTCTGTTGTTTTATTCACATATGATGATGAAAATATACACTGTAATTTTTTTTATTTCCTCATTTACTTTTTGTTGGTTAATGAGAAGAGAGTAATTTAAGTAAACTTGTAACTTTACTATGGAGGATAAAATGACCCCGAGAATGGAAATCAGTTCATATACATGTACAACTTTGATTTATCACAGGAATGACAACGCACGTAAGTATGGTGATTGAATCAAGAAAGGTGAAGCCTCAAAAAGTTAAAAGAATTTTTTTAACAACTAATTACATCCACGAGAGAACGATGTAATTTCTAATGAGGCATTCATCATTTAATTGTTAATAATTCCTCCTTTGGCCATTGGAGGACATATATATATATAACTTAATTGAGGCCATTGTTCGGTATTTCCTGTATGGAGCAGCTAGGATTTGTATGTTACATGATATGAAGGGATATAGTCATAAGCCATTGATTTTTGTTATTAACAGCTTAATGTTATCGCGTTGTTTTAAAAGATGTATAGTCTACACATAGAATCCTTTTCGGGATTATTATCTTGAAGCTAAGCCTTTTCCTTTCATTTAACAGCCCTTTGCAGGTCCAGTATGTATTGAATGCCGATGTACTGAACCTGAGGATCTTCTCATTCATTGTCATGTCTGCCAAACTCGATCTATTCATTCCTACTGCCTAGATCCCCCTCTGTCACCTTGGACCTGCGTTCATTGCAAGGATCTCCAAATGCTTTACCACCATAGTTGGTACTAGCGTGGGTTGATAGAGTTGCAGCCAAAAGGTTAATGCACTTGCACATTGAAAATGCATAATGCTGCTCAAGGTCTTTTAGATTTTTATGTTAAATCAATCAAGAAAAATTCACAATTTTCTGGGCTGTAAGAGCCTTCCTCAACTACCAAACGACAGTTTGTTATTGATTATCAAGGTATCTCCATAATGACTAGACACATCTTTAATTAGTTCCTCATCTCACTTACTAAGGGCAATCAGCTGCATCAGGTCCCTATTACCCTCATTTTGTTGAATTATTTGTGGGAATGACCTGTAATCCTCTATGATTTATAACAGTGTAAACCTTAAGATCTAGTCGTCTGATATAATTGAAAAATGTTGATTTCTAGTTCTTGTCTGATAATCTTCTAACTGATTCTGAAAAATGGGATGATTTGAATTGACTTATCAAACCTTTTCATAAATCTGAACTTGGTTAACAGTCACAGCTACATGTTGATTGCCACTGGACATCCATTAAAGAGTCGAGTTCTTGCGTCACTACAAGACAAGGTCCTAAAGGTACGCAATCTCGTTTTAGTTTACTTGTCAGCCTAGATAATGCGTGAAGATTCTAACTACTTCGTCCTAGAAACACCAATAATGCCATGATGTTCCAAAAGCGCCTTTCTTTTATGAAATAGTTTATGTGGTTGCCTTGTGCGTATTTTTTCATGTGGACACTCCTCTCCGTAAACCACTAAGCAGGGAAGAATGTGGACTTGACTTTTTGAGCATGTATTGTTACGTGCCACATAAGGACCAACTTCTCACGTTGTCTTTATATCTCATATTCTGAGCCTCGTATGTTCTTATCACTCCTAGTTCCCACAAACCATCTTTCTTGCTTGTCTTTGTCCTCTATATTAAAATAGTGAAGTCATGTAGGGTCCTTGTGCTGCTTTAGAATTCTAGGTTACTTTAGATTTTGCCTCTTTTTACTCCACCACTCATGAAGCTTGGACAATCCCACAAGTAGGGAAGATGTTGTCAACAAGTAAAATATCAACTGTATCGTCAGATTTGCTTCACACCCTCTTCAGATTCTCGGTAGTGGATGAGAAAGAGATGGATAAATCTCATAAAAGAAAGAACTGTGATTATCTATTACAAAAAATATTATGATCAAAATTTACACTATTTTATCTACGAATATAAGTCTAGTGGATTCGATTCTAAACCTTTGGTAGGATTCAATATGTTGGATTCAAGATATAATGGTTTCAATTCAGGATTTAGGAATTGGTTCGATTCCATCTTTTGCTCTTGGATCTGCTGCTCCTCAAGAAAAAAGAGAACAAAAATAAAGATTCCATCAAAGTTTTAGATTGCAGATATGATCTTCCGATTCAAGTCTTCAGAAAATTATAAAGGTAAGGGATGAAAATAAGTCAGTTTGAATTTAGAAACAAATTTAAGTTTGAATTTAAACTTGATCATATTTTAATATTCCAATATGAACTTGATCATTCTAAAATATTTAAACTCAAACTTGATTAGACCTAAATGCTCAAACTGATTAAACATAATTTAACTCGTTAACTTCGAGTTACTTAGAGCCGAGTTTTTATGATTGGCTAGATAAAAAAATTATGTTCAAATATGTAAATCAGAATTCTGTTATACCGAATTTGACCCATAGAACCACTATCAATTTGTCATCTTTAATAAAGACTACTTATTAAGTAGGTCCACTGGATTATGACAAGCCTTATGCCACCGTAATGTCGTTGTAAATGTGGACAAGAAAAGGAAGGTCGAGCTATAACATCGATGGCTTCAAATGGCAATTAATAAAGCAACAAATTGTTTAATTTGTATAAGCTTTTGGGGAAAGCTTTCTAATCACTCAACTATAAACTTTGTATTAGTTGGTGCCTATTTGCTGTGCTTTAGGGTCTATCATCAATTATCTGTTCTGAGTCAACTTGTTAGATAGACACAAGGATTTATTTAATATTTAGTGAAAAATAGCGATTGATTATCAAAAAAGAAAAAACTTAGTTTTAACTAGTTTCTCCTAAGTACGTCAAAACCAAATATCTAGTAAATCCCAGCAAAAAAGAATAATTGAAATAGAGAGTCAATTTCTTTGGTAGATGAATAGTGAAGTGTTGAGCTGCCAGAATCAGCTATGTTATATTAGTAACTATACCACTCTTTCATTCACCTTGGCGTACAAATGTCAATATGATATGTTGTACAGATTACTCATAAATGGAAGGAAAGCTCAAAGGAAGCACACTGTGTACTTCTCATGACACTGTATTCATGGAGAAATTAGAGATAGCTTGTATCAAGTTTTCGGGCAAGAATTAGTTTGCGTGTAAATTTCAGTTCCAGATTTATGGTCAGGGGAAAGAATTATGGGGTACTTCTGATGGCACGGAATGTAAGCTACTGATCCGAACAAAGCTGCTGAGTGGACAGCAAAGGATGCCCGTGTTAAGAGCTGGTTGTTGCAACCATGGATCCTTCTGTTGTCGTCAATCTAAGACCATATCTTAACAGCTATACTTGACAACAGAGACACAAGACAACAGTTAGTACTGCCTTTGATAGGTTAAGTGGTTCCAGAAACAAAACATAATTGATAATATTATTGAAGAAGTGAAACACAAACATATATAATAACAAGGGTTTAAATTGCGGATTGAGAGAGCGATTAAGATAATTACAGATAAGAGGGAATAATGCAGTCCGCAATTTAAAACCATGATATATATAGTGTTCTACTTTGGATTAAAAAGCATAAGTTCTGGTCTTGGGTGAATCTGCAATTCTTAGTGTCTTCTCAATAATCTTCTTGGCCTTCTTGCTTCTTATCTCCACTCTCATGCTATCACTCTTTTCGATCTTATTATAAACTTTCATCATCTTCAGTGACCTTATTTTGGACTTTAAGCTCACCACTACCTTGTCAATTCCCATCATCACCATGTCTAATCTATAATCACAAGCCTGCAAGAAAACGAAAAACAAAAGCAACTCTTCATTAGTAGACTGACAATCATCCAAACCCAGAAGTTAGAAAGAAGAAGAAAGTTGAAAATAAGAGACTACTATGACTGAGAAGGACAATAGGAAAAGCAAAACCGTTGTAGTTAGCTGGGAAAATTGATAGTACTTACAAGACTGGCAGTGAGAATAAGAGAATTTGCCGAGAAAACAGAAGAAAGATTTTAGCAGAGGAAGTGTAAATATGGGAGATGTTATAGAGCACGCAGTTGTGGAGAGAAAGTGAGATGTAGTTATAGAAGAGTCAGAGAAGAGAGAGGGAGAGGGAGCGAGTGGAGGGGTTGACCTTCTGATTCATCCTTTCAAAAGGATGTGTACAAGTAATAAATATATGGTGGAAAGATGCAACATATGACTTCAAGAGGTCATTCCTGTATTTAATGTAATTATTCATGCCAGTAATTAGGCCACCATGGGCTTTGGACTAAATACATATAAAATTTAAGTATATTTCTCCTGTTATAAAAATTAAGATTTTCTTTACTTATCGTTGTTTATTATTATGTATATTTATATGATTTGAAAAAGTTGGATCATTTAAAGTTCAGTTAAATTTGTATCTGAAATTAAAATGACATTGTTTTATTAAACCGGTGGAATCTAATTTTTCAACTTTTTTTTGGAACGGAGGAATTCGCATCCGCTATTATTTAGATACGCATTGAGTAAACTTCCGAATTAACGCAATAGTCTACAAATTACGCCAACCGGATATTCTGTATTAGGCAAGCCATGTACAACAGGCTTGATAGAGAGAATGTAGGTAAGAAAATTCGAATACAAGACTTTTTGACCCTATGTTCCTCACTCCACCAACTCAACCATCTTATAAAGGGCCAATTTTTCAACCGATGCCAATAAAACTCTATGCTTAACTTTGCAAATGAAATTCAACATCATTACAAACAACTAGTCAAATGCTTGCCATTATCATAACACTATGTGCAACAGTGGCATTGAAAAGAGTCTAATATAACTGTAAAACATCTTTTTCTATACAAAATTATGAAAATAGTTCTCTATGCAAAGGAAAGTGTTACTAAATGTGACCATATTGCTTTTAGAAGTGAAGATATCTCCTCAAAATGAAATCTTGATGAAGACTAATATGTGCAGAGACAAAACGTGGAGTACAAAAGCCGACATCATAAGCATTAATCTTTTGAGTCGTTTAACTTTAAATCGTTAGTTTGTCAAATAATTTATTAAATTATTTCAAAATTAGAGAGATTGATTATATTGCGTATTACTTAACTTCTCTGAATTCCGTCTCAAATGTCAGAAAAAGGCCCAAAGAGGACAACACAACGAACCCAGATGAGTAGGAAGCAAAGAGATAACGAGTTCACTCCAACTTCCGTGGCATGTTGTCTGTTTCGTCGGTTGGTCCATTGCAGCAGTCCGGCGTATCGTTTTCGAGTGTCAGGACAAAACAAGGCGGGCTTAGGTTTGTTGGGCCGAGCTAATTAGAGTTTCCTATTTCCTCCCAAGAGGTATTACCACTTTGATATAACTGAATAATTCGTCTTTGGGGATGAGATTGGACAAGGTGAAATTAGAATTATTAGAAAAATAACATTATGTTATTTTATTAAAAATAAAAGTATAATTTAAAATTTAGTTAAATATAGGTCAAAGAATTCAAATTAAGGTAAAAATAATATTTTATTTTAATAAAATAATATCATTTTATCAAAATTAATTGAAATTATTTTGATTTTAAATTAATCGTTCCAAATTATTGTTCTTCAAATTATTATTTGTAATTTTACTTTTAATTTCTAACCTCATTTTTTATCAATAAAAATCCTGTTCATTTGAAATTTAAATTTATTCAATAATTAATTATTAAAAATAATTAAAATTAGTAAATATTTTTATAAAATTATAAGAAAAATATGTTTTAAATATGTAATTTAACACTCACCTAATTTAAATCTATTAAAAATCTAAACTCTCTTTATATATTCATTTTTATATTTGAAACCTTTTTAATTTTAAAATTTAATTATTGGTTAATAAATTTTCATAAAATTATAAACAATATGATTTAAATATGTAATTTAATACTTACCTAATTTTAATCTATTAAAATCTAAACTCTCTTATATATTCATTCTTAAATTTGAAGTCTTTTTAATTTTAAATTTATATTTTAGAGTTTACTATTATTACTCTACTAATTAAACATAAAGTTGCCTAATATTAGACTTTTGCAGGTTCGTATACCTACAAAATTTTTATATAGCAACTCGAAGTTTCCAGAAATTATGGCTTTTCAAAAAAAAAAAGATTTCTTTTAAACGACGTCGTAGGGCCGTACAAACACAGAAAAGAAAGTCCATCGTAGAAAGCAAGCAGTAGTTGTTGAGACCTTAAATCGATAATCAGCTTCTCTGCTACTGTTCATTTGATTCTCCAAGAACACCCAAAGTTTGGACATCGGAAAAGAATCTACGACAAAAGTTTGGAGATCAGATGGGTGAGGAAGATCGAGAAGAAACACAAAAGCTGAAGAGAATTGCGGCGGCGGCGTACGATTACGATAAAGATCCACAGTGGCCGGATTATTGGTCCAACATCCTTATCCCTCCCCACTTGGCTTCTCGCTCCGACGTCGTCGACCACTTCAAGCGCAAGTTCTACCAGCGCTACATCGTCCGTGTTATAACCTTTTCCATTTCCAATTCATACTCAATACATGGACTTTCTCTTTTTCTTTCACGCTGTACTTGCTATTGATTCTTTGGACTTTTGGGACTGCGGTGCGGTATTCTATCTGGGTTTTTCTTGTTTTGATTTATTCCAAGTGAATTGTGTTGTGATTTGGGATTTTGTTCTAAAAGTTATAGGCTTTCTTTCTGTATGACGTGTATGTATTGGGAGTTGTATTGGACTGATTTTTGTTTATGCTTGTCGCTGTTACTTTTTATTTAGTTGCTAAACTTTAAACTGATTGTTCTTTTCTTTGTTTCTCATTTTCTTGGGTTGGTGATGCGTCATTTTAATTCGATTCATACCCATGTGCAGTTTATATCGTCTTGGGTGCTGATTTCTTGAATATGGGTATTGTGTTCATCAGTCTGTTTATGATATGTGCATCTTATTCCATTGGTTGTGCGTTACTGTTAAAGAGATTTGTTGGAATCTTCGTAACAATTCGTTCTATCTTTTAACTTACTTCAAGTTTGTCCTTTTACTGTACTAACTAGTGCATATATCAGACAAAATTTTGTATCTTTCCGACTTAAGATCTTTTACATTGTGCTCACTGTCTCACTTTTGCAGTGGTACATGTATATTGTTGCCTTAGATAACATTTAGACGCCATTTGGCAGGACCCTGATCTTGTGGTGGAGGCAATGTCTACAACTGGATCATCTCAATCAACAAAACCATCGGCATCATCGTCAGCATCTTCCAGCGACCAAGCTGGATCACGAGCAACAGGTTCATAGTTTTGAGTCCTTATAGTGAAATGAAAGAAAAGAAACAAGCTATATAAGTTCCGATACCAAACTATTGTACAAAGAAGTCTAGTTATATTTTATTGTTTTTGAACTTGCTTCCTGATTCCATTGAAACAATGTTTATGATGCAGGATCAGCCAATAGAACCTCTGGGCCTTCAGCAACTTCTGGTTCAAGTCCAAATGCTATCCGTTGGGATCGACAAACTATACAATTCTCTGTTAATGCCTGGGTATGCTGGATGACACTTTCTCTTATATGTGCTTGCTTATTTTTGCCTCTTTAGATGTATTTTAAGAAACAACGAAATTGAGGGTGGATACAGTTACTGATTTCATTAGATGATGACTTGCTAGACTTCACTTCTCCATTCTTGCAATTGGATTGTTGTTGGTTTCAGAGTAGAAAATGATTTTGCCTAGTTTAAATTTCTTTGTTTGGAAATTTGGAGCTGCAACTGTTGTTGTTCAAATCAGTTTGGTTACAATAGACACATACTTCAAATGTATACTGGATGAATGGAAAAAGCGAAAAGAAAGACATTGGTTTGATTTATAGAAATTGGACTCTTCCACCTAATTCTTTTAGTTTTATGCTTCAGTATGATTTTGTTAAATTTTCTTCCATTCTTTCATTCTTTACAGGTTTTTATTGTGGCTGTGCTTGCCATCATACCTTTAGTGCCTAGAAATATTTCAAACAGGGCATATCGGCTATCATTTATGGGCACTGCGTGCTCATCTCTGTATTCATTGTACACACTATATGGGGTAACTAGATCTTACACTTCCTAGTCTTAATCTCCAGTCACGATTTAGTGGACTGTTGTTCTTTTCTTTTTGATTAACCAGGTTTATATGCTTTTTAGAAACCCAGGGCATGGAATTTGCAAGCTTTGCAAGTTTACTTCCAATCAATAATTGCGACCAAAGATTTTATCTACTTCATCTACTGTCTCACATTTGTCACTTCACATCTTTGTCTCAAATGTGAGCGTTCCTCAATTTCTGAATTCTCTGTCATTAGCGTAGTTTGGTTGGACTGACCTTTTTTTATTTCTACAGTTGCTTTAATTCCCATTTTATGCCGTACCTTCGAGCAAGTTGCAAAATTTTTAAGGCGTAACTTCAATCGTTCCAACTTATACAGGTTTTCCTTTCCTTTCTCATTTCATGTGGTTTGGTAGGAAATTGAACTAGTTTTAAGTATGTCTCGTGAGAGATTTAATAGCTATAAAGGCAAACTGTTGTCAGCGAAAAATCAAGTGATTTGCCGATATTGAAACTGACACAAAAAGAAGTCTGAGAAATGACAATGCGGTAATTAGACAACAGAAAGGAAAAGGCTTTAATCAGTTGCTCGCTTGGGAGCCTTTTCCTGAGGTTGAGCAGCTGCTTAGGGATTGCAAGGCACTATCCTTGTTTGGTGCATCGGCTTAACACAGCTTTGAAACCATCATGATTATCCTATTTGTCGGTGGCACATTTTGCATACTCTTCTAGAGCCATCAGCATTGTGACAATAATCGCCAATGCTTGTAGAGTTGTTTATTTTTCTCTTTTGAGTTCTTGTTTTGTGGGTGAATAGGAAGTATCTTGAAGACCCTTGTGTGTGGGTGGAGGCAAACGCATCTACCCTCGGCATTCTTTCTTCTCATGCTGAGATTGGACTTGGCTTCCTATTGATTATCTCTTTGCTATCGTGAGTTGCTCATGCCTTCTTTCTCCACCTATTCCTACCGATGAAGATTAAAACTCTCCTTTCCCTTTTATTTGCAATATAAATCGTTTATCCAATTGATGTATGATGTATTGCAGGTGGCAGCGAAATATCATACAAACGTTCATGTACTGGCAGGTAACTTTCCATTTCTATCGTGCAATATACTCTAGTAATATCACACGATATGTTTTATTCAGAGACTTTGAATGTTGAGTCCATAAAATCTTCAGAAATGTGATCGAAGATTTAACCTTATCTGTATTTTCTCTTTCCCATTCTTTCTGATAGCTGTTGAAGCTCATGTATCATGCCCCTGTGACTGCTGGTTATCATCAAAATGTGTGGGTTAAGATCGGGAGGAATGTTAATCCGCTTATCGACCAGCATTGTCCGTTCTTCAGAACTCCGGTTTCTGCTGTTCAGAGGTGGTGGTTAAGATAGAGATATTCAGAGAGGACAGGACAATGGAGAATGACAAAAGATACTGACTTTACATTTTGCTGAGATACAACGGTTCTTAATTGATCAAATCTCGACTTAAACGATCTCTCAGTAACTTTCTTGCAATGGTTCTTTTGTTTCCATTAATGGGTACTGAGGTTGTCACTGGATATGAGGGACATTTGAACATGTTGAGGTTATAGTGTTTACCTGCTACTATGAACCTTTAGATGCATAAATATCATGTCTTTCAATAGCTACCTAAGGCAACTGTGTCTTGTGGGCATGTATAGCCTTGTACAATGGAAGCATTTCTTCAAGTATTATATGGGTTTATTCTGTTCTTGGATGAATTCAAGTAAGCACATTTTCCTGATGAACAAAGTTTAAGTTGGGAGGTGGGTCGGGTTGGATAGGGGTAAAGGCGGACAAAAACTTGAACTTCTTTAGATTCAAGTGCCAAAAAAAGGTTATAGGCTTGAATACTTGATTCGGAGTTAGTTTGATCGGATTGATTTTGCCTTGGTCTAGTTTGATTTTTTTTTTTAATTCATAAGGGTTATAAAATAAGTTTATGTTTAGTTTGAATCTAATCTAAATACTTTATTTTGATATCCTTTATATTTACAACGATTAATATTTATTTAAATTATTTTCGCAAATCTTAAATCATTTGTTGGTGTTAAAAACAATTTAGGTAATATTTGTTATAATGATTATAAAAAAATAAAATGATAGTTATTTGATTTTAAATTATTATTTTATTAAGTAATTTATATAAATTACATAATTTGTTGTGATTTTTTTATAAAACTAATAAAATGTAGAAACTTTATGAGGATTAAAAAAAACGAAAAAACCTTTATTTTCAAATAATTAAATAGAGACAAGTCGAGTAATTAAGTTTGGAATGGAGATAGAGATATATTATAATATCCAAGACTAGGTGAATGACTAGAACCACTCATGATTATTGCATTTATTTGGAATCTTCGTGAGAGAGAAACAAATTATGACGTAATAATAATCTTTCAATCAATTAAAAATACATTTTATTCAAAATTTATTTAAAGTATTAATAAATACCTATTATTTAAAACAGAAATTATTAATGACTAATACCATTTAAATTATTCTTTACACATATGAATAATTTAAATAATATTAATTACAAAGGTTATTAAATAATAATTCTTTTCCTTATTTTAAATTATTTATAAATAGGATAATAATAGAGGTAGAAAATGACTTGACACAACTTTTACCAAAATAGCCCGTGGACTGCCAAAAAGTAACATTTATTAAATGTCTCATCAAATTATTTAACAAGAACTAAAAAACTAAAATTAATTAAAATAAGAATAAAATATTAAACTATAATGAGTTTAAAATGAACTAAATCATTAAAAAAATGTATCACATTAATTAATAAAACTTTAAAAATACTAAAATTAATTAAAATAATGATAAAATTTATAAAATATTAACCTATATTTAGTTAAAAATAAACTAAATCATTAAAAAAAGTCTTATGCTCAAAGTTTTAAATGTCCCAATTCAAAAGATTATTAGGGACGAAGATCGGCTGTTGTTTATGAACTTGCTTCCTGATTGTATCAAAACAATGTTTACGATGCAGAATCAGCCAATAGAACCCCTGGCCTTCAGCAATTTCTGGTTCAAGCATAAATACTGTCTGTTGGAATCGACAAACTATACAATTCTCTGTTAATTTATAGAAATGAATTATCTCTTCGCCACCAATCTTGCCTTGTATCTCTCCACCTCGCCGTTTGATATCATTTTGATTTTGAAAATCCACTTCACGTCAATAGCTTTTTGGCCTTGTGGAAGATCAGTAAACATCCATGTATCATTTTTCTAAATAGCTTTAATCTCCACGCGCATAGCAACCAACCATTTTGGATTTCGAACCTCTGCTTCCAATGTCACTGGTTCATAATCTTTAAAGAAAGCAAAGTGTGTTAATTCTCCATTATCATCAATTTCACTATCAAGATTTACCCCATAGTCTTGCAGATGGATTGGTGGTTGGCGCTGAAGATGAGACCTTTTAAATTCTGCAGAAAATTGAGCAAAAATTGCTCTTGTAGAGAATTTGATAGCAATTCTCCATTTGCATTAGGCACTTCTGGTTCTTCCTGAAGAAAAGAAACAAACCGATTTTGAGGTTGAGCATCTTTGTTCCAGTTCCAAGCTTCTTTTTCAGCAAAAGTCACACCTCGACTGACAATTACTTTCTCTGTAATAGGATTGAATAGCTTGTATCGTCCACGCTTGTAGCCGATGAAAACAGTTTTTTTCGGTGTTGAATTGAGTTGTCTTGAGCAGCCTGAAGTGTTGAAATTGGTGGAGGAGCTAGCAATGACAGTGAAAGTTAGAAAGAAGAGG
>JAOTAY010000001.1:28182567-28195146 GCA_025629805.1 Erythroxylum baracoense
AGACAAAGTAAGTTGCTTTTGTGTCTTGCCAAATCAGGAAATGTCTGTACTAGTCTAGCATTATTCATCAGATTAAGGTTTTACCCTTCAGTTCAGTGTTTAGAATTGTATCAGAATGTGTTGGAGAAAAATATAAAGCTCCTCAGTTTTTCATTTACGGATGTATGAAAAAAAACCAAGAAAACTTCAATACAAAGCTTCAGTTAAGTTCCATCTTTCATTTTACATATGTTATGTTTTACTTTTGATTTTCAGTAGCAAAAAAAATTTCCAGAAGTTGAGCAATAGTAGTACAAAGCTGAGAAGAAGTAGTAGATGAATTTCTGTCTTTCTTGAAAAAAACCTGATGCTAGTTTAGAATTAGAATGAGAGTGAAAACCACAAAATTCTGAGTTACATCCTTTCCTCCCAAATACACCACATCTTTAGCCTAACATTCATATTGTGAGAAACTTCTGTTACAATTTTGGAGATACATTCAGAATACATATTGAAGTTCAGAGGTTGCAAATCCTGCGTGAACAGTACTGGTGGTATTCGACGAAAGTCTTCAACCAGGTCCTCTGCTTGACAGGTTCTGCAGTGAAGGTGTTATCTTCAATTCTAGAAGGGACATCTTCAAGATTCGGCTCGATCGTCTAGCTTTCTCCTTGCCTCTGCTAGGACATGAGCATATGCAACAGCACCAAATACCTTCAAATGCTTAACATTGGGCTTGACACCGCTCAAGCTTCTATAGGGGTGATATTTGGAACTTTGGAGATCTGTTCAAAATATAAACAGATCATGAAACAGCTCTCCCCAAAAAGATACCTTAATGAAATACCCACTTTGCTTTTCGACATGTATCTTGAACTTCTTAAAGCAATCGAAGACTTCAGACTTCCTTTCCAGAAAATAGACCCACACCTTTCGAGTAAAACCGTTAATGAAAGTCAAGAACTACCTATTGTTGCCATTTGATAAGGTACTCATTGGGCCACAAACGTTAGAATGAACGAGCTCAAGAGGTTGAAATGCTTGTTGGTGCTGCTCCGCTGCAAAGGCCATTCTATTATGCTTGCCAACAGTGCAAGCTTCACATAGTTGTTCAGGATGGTGTATCATATGCATGCCTCTCGCCATATTTCCTTGAGCAAGCATCTTTAGACTCTGAAAGTTCAAGTGTCCGAACCGCAAATGTCACAGTCGAGATTTATCTTTTATAATTGCATTTAATCAATTATGCACACCACCAGAAATGTCAACTTGAAACATACGACTTTTCGTTAAAGGGGCCTTAAGATTAAGTGTACCTCGCTGATCAAATATAGAGAATGTTCGATCACGAAGAGTCATTACAATTCCCTTTTCCAATAACTGGCCTATACTCAGCAAATTTGCCTTCACTTCTGGCACATAAAAGACATCTAAAATGTACTTGTGGTCTCCATTCTTCAGGCTGATAAGAATTTGTCCCTTTCCCGTTACTGGAACGGTACTGTCATATACAAACTTGACTTTGATATGGAAGGATTCATCAAGGTCTGCAAATAACTCCCTTTTTCCGCTCATATGGTAGGTGCAACCGGTGTCGAGAAACCATGTGTGGTAGTTTGGTGTCTCACTTGCTGCCGTGACCATTAAGAGAGCATGACCGCCATCATTGTCATCAGTATTTTCTTGCAAATAGGAGCATTTTGCTCATTTCTGTCGTTTCTGGATTCATTTGCATAATGACCATATTTATGACATGTAAAACAGTAGGCATTGGATTTATCATACCACGTCCCCGACCACAATCTCTTCTATACTGCTGGCGATTTGAGTATTGAGTTTTGCAGATCATTCTCTTGATTGCTTGTAATTCCATCGTTTTTGTAGCCACCACGATTTCCGTTGTTCGAAAAATGGCCACCTCGTCCTCGTCCTCTCCCACGAGAACTTCCAGATTTCTTGCTTGCATTACCACTTTGATCACTTTTGATGGAGACTTGAGCTTGGAAGTCTTGCTCAATTGGTTTATTAGCCTTCTTCTCGTTCATACACTGCTTATGGGCTTGCACACTAGCGGTTAAGGACCACAAGATCTTCTCCACTTTGTCTTGCTTCTTTTGCTCTTCCCCATCAATTTTCATTTGATTTGTCAAAGCAAGAAGTCAACTTATAGCCACCGACTCTGACGATTTCATCTGCAAAATTTCATGTTAACGTCTCAAGGTTTGGAGTCTTACCTTTTTTAATCGCTCAGCACCTTTGTATGTCGTCACCGAGATATCCCACACTTGTTTTCACGTGGTTGCACCTGCAATCTTCTCGAACACTTCATCATTCACTCCCTAGTGAATGAAAAATAAGACCACCTTATCCTTTTTGTTGTTTTCCCGATGGGTAGCCTTCTCTTCATCACTTGCACCAACTCTAAGATCAGCAACACCACATCCTCCACGACACCTAGCAACTCGTGGTAATCAAAACGCTTTCTCATTTGTACAGTCCATCGATCGTAATTTTTTCCATCCAAAATGGAATCGAAAGTGGATTCGAGTTGTTCATAACTAGCTCTGATATCACTGATAGAAATGAATAAGAAGGAAATTTGTAGAAATAATTGAGAGGAATGTTTCAAACGGGGCATATCGGCTATCATTTGTGCTCACCGCATGCTCATCTCTATATTCATTGTACACACTACATGGGGTAACTAGATCCGATGCTTCCTAGTCTTAATCTCCAGTTACGATTCAGGGGACTGTTGTTCTTTTCTTTTTGATTAACCAGGTTTATATGCTTTTAGAAACCCAGGGCATGGAATTTGCAAGCTTTGCAATGTTTACTTCCAATCAATAATTGCAACCAAAGATTTTATCTACTTCATCTACTGTCTCACATGTGTCCCTTCACATCATTGTCTCAAATGTGAGCATTCCTCAATTTCTGAATTCTCTGTCATTAGCATAGTTAGGTTGGACTGAATACTGACAATGCAGTTATTAGAAAACAGAAAGGAAAAGGCTTTAATCAGTTGCTCGCTTGGGAGCCTTTTCCTGAGGTTGAGGAGCTGCTTAGGGGTTGCAAATTCCTGCATTCTCATTTTCCTGGCTGATGTTATTTTACTTCCTTTTGGCTATCATTATCTCTCTAATCAAATTAACTCTTGTCTCGGCGAGTTAATACTTATGTTGCAAGTTAATTAACTCTATCCTTGTTTGGTGCATCGGCTTAACACAGCTTTGAAACCATCAAGATTATCTTATTTGTCGGTGGCACATTTTGCATACTCTTCTAGAGCCACCAGCATCATCATAATAATCGCCAATGCTTGTAGGACTCTTTCATTTTCCTTTTTTTGAGTGAACAGGAGGTATCTTGAAGACCCTTGCGTGTGGGTGGAGGCGAACGCAACAATCCTCAGCATAATTTCTTCTCATGCTGAGATTGGACTTTGCTATCGTGAGTTGCTCATGCCTTCTTTCTCCACCTATTCCTACCGATGAAAACTCTCCTTTCCCTTTTGTTTGCAATATAAATCGTTTATTCAATTGATGTATGATGTATTGCACGTGGCAGAGAAATATCGTACAAACATTCACGTATTGGCAGGTAACTTTCCATTTCTATCGTGCAATATACTCTAGTAATATCAGACAACATGTTTTATTCAGAGACTTCTAATGTTGAGCCGTAAAATCTTCAGAAACGTGATCGAAGGTTTAACCTCATCTGTATTTTCTCTTTTCCATTCTTTCTGATAGCTGTTGAAGCTCATGTATCATGCCCCTGTGACTGCTGGTTATCATCAAAGTGTGTGGGTTAAGATCGGGAGGCATGTTAATCCGCTTATCGACCAGTATTGTCCGTTATTCAGAACTCCGGTTTCTGTTGTTCAGAGGTGTGGTTAAGATAGAGATATTTAGAGACGACAGTGTTAGACAATTTTGTCATTAAGGATAATTTTGTCATTTTTTCATTAAGCGGATAATATTTAATTGTAATTTAATTTTTAAATAACTTATTGGTTAATTTATGTAATTTGATCAAGATAAAGATAATAAAATAGTCCAATAAATGATCTAAATCAATGGGTCAAAGTTTGAGTAAAAAATGAATCCCTTTTAGTGTAGACCTAGTTCATATTAGTCTTATGATGGAGAAGTTCAATATGAAAGCTATATAAATAGATTAAAGTTGAGTCAAAACTGCAATTAAATATTGTCCAAAAGAAAGAATGTTAGACAATTTTACCCCTAAGGGTAATTTTCTCATTTTTCAATTAAGTGGACAACATTTAATTGTATTTGGTTTTTAAATAAATTATTAGCTAAGTTACGTAATTTGATCCAGATAAAGATAATAAGATAGTCTAATAAATGATTTAAATCAATAGGTCGAAATTTGGGTGAAAAATGGATCCCTTTTAATGTGGACCTGGTTCATATCGGCCTTGTCATAGGAAAACCCGATATGGAAGCTATATAAATAGGTTGTGGTCTCCTACAGTTGCTTATATCAATCGTAAGCATAAGGAATCTCTGACCCGTTAAGAGAGCTCGCATTTTGAAAAAATTATAGAAAAACTTAACCTGAGTCTCGATGATGAATTCCCGTAAAGATGACGGTGGATTCGAGATTGTTTCAACTTCAGAAAATTCGATTTAAGTTTCAGAACCGAAAAATAAGTATTTCTGCATATCTCTATTTTTTTCATATTCACATTCGATCCGGGGTACATAATTAAGTACCATTACATATTAGAGATAGAGGACAATGGAGAGTGACAAAAAGATACTAACTTTAGATTTTGCCGAGATACAATGGTTCTTAATTGATCAAATCTCTACTTAAACCATCTCTCAATAACTTTCTTGCAATGATTCTTTTGCTTCCATTGATGGGTACTGAGTTTGTCACTGGATATGAGGGAAATTTGAACATGTTCAGGTTATGGTGTTTACCTGCTACTATATGAACCTTTAGATTCCTAAATATCATGTCGTTCCATAGCTACCTATAAGGGCATGTATAGCCTTGTACAATGGAAGCATTTCTTCAAGTATTATGGGCTTGTTTTATTCTTGGTGAAACTCAAGTAAGCACATTTTCTGATGAGGAAATTTTAAGTTTAGTGGGATCGGGACGAATTGGATTGAGTTGAAAATAGAGGTGATAATGAGTCAGATGAGGCTTGAATTTTTTAAAGCCCGTGTGTGAAAAATGATATAAATTTGAGTTTAAGTTTAATCCGATTGATTTTAGATTGGTCTATTTGTTACCTGTTCTTGGTGAAATGGCTCTTTTAGGTAATATTTGTTATAATGATTATAAAAAACTATAAAAATTATGATTTTATTAATTAATTAATTTAAATTATTTAATTTGTTATGAATTTATTGTTTATAAAACTAATAAAAATGTAGAATATCACTTTATAAAGATTAAAAAAAGAAAACAAAACTGAATTTTCAAATAATTAGATAAGGACAAGTCGAGTAGGAGCATACAATTTTCCATCACCAAAACTGTCGAGGTTTTGTCGATAATGCAATTTTTCATCACCACTCACAATTATTGCATTCACCTGGGGTCTTCTTACGAAAGAAACTAATTATGATGTAATAATAATCCTTTAGCTAATAAAAAATACAATTTAATTTATTTAAAGTAGTAGTAAATAACTATTATTTAAACAAAATTATTATAGCTGATATCATTTAAATTATATGAATAATAATTCTCTTTTTTATTTTTAATTATTTATAAATAAGATAATAATAGAAATAGAAAATGACATGATACAATCTTTAGAAAACAATCAGGTGGACGTAATTTATCTAATCGTATAGAACATCCACTAGAAATCACCCATCTTTTTGAAAAAAAAAGTATTTATGATATTTCTTTATCTTTGCTCATAAACGTCCCATCAAATTATTTAATAAAAACCTTTTTAAAATGCTAAAATTAATTAAAATAAAAAAATCAAATCATTAAAAAAAAGTGTCTTGTACTTATAGATGTCAATTTTAGCCCGAATTGATCAGGTCACAGACTAAAAATGGTTTGCCTAATTGGAAAAAATGCATCGAGTCATGGCCCAAGTCACGAGCTAACTGAAATCTCGTTGGGCCATGGACCAGGCCATAGGTGACCTATCCCTACCTATTAGGCTACCCTAGATCTTGCCCGGCTATGCTTGACGCATTGATATTCTTAATTGTACTCAAAATTTTAAACATTTATTACATATCCTATTTTATACATGCCCTGTTTTTTAAGAGAGTGATCGACTCGACCTGGTTCATTGACATGCTATTTTTAGTAAAGAAATTTAAACATTTATTCCATAACGCATTTTATACACGCTCTGGTTTTCCGAGAAAATGATGACACTTATTTTGTAAAAAAAAAAAAAAAGCTTAGTGCTTTACAACGTAAGAATCAACTTATACAAAGTAATGAGGAATCACAGATATTTTGTACAAAAAAGCTTGGTGCTTCACAACCTAAGAATCAACTTCTGTAGAAATTAACGGGGAGTTAGTAAAGAGCTCTTTAGGCTTAAGTGAAGTTGCGGGTTCAAACCTTCCTCATATATGCAGTCGTTTAAAATTTGAGCTAAAATTTTGCCTCTTATAAAAGATTTACTCGACTTAAGCAGAGATTCGTGTGAGTGTAGATAATTTAAAGATGCCTTTTTATAATTAAAACTTGCCTAAAATATCTCGTAAGGAAAAAAAAGAGAGAGTCATATATTTACACAGCGTAACAAGACGGAGACAAAGGACTGACACCTCTCGTGAACAAGGGATAATCAAACCTTGCATTAAATGGCTCATATGCTACGCCCATCATAACACAAACGGTTTTGTAGAATGTTCACTATAAATGTGTAAGATATCTATTTTTGGAATTGCCTTTTACGAATTTAGCAATTCTAGTTGCAGATAAGACTTTAGAGGTTGATATTTTTCTGTGGCCTACGCCGCCATCAATTAGGCTCTTCTTCAACTGTCTTAGGTTACTATTTCAGTGCGTCGGTTGGCACCAATAAGGAAATGTTTTCATGTACTTCAACAATCTCTGTGACTATGGAAAGTTTATATATTGAGGATTACCAACAGATGGAAAGTTCTATTAGCATAGCTAATTAAGATGATTGAAAATTTCTATCATCAAAGTGTGTGGGTTAAGATCGGGAGGAATGTTAATCTGCTCATCCACCAGCACTATCTGTTCTTCAGAACTCCGATTTCCGCAGTTCGAGGTGGTAGTTAAGATAGAGGATATTTGCAGAGTACAGGACAATGGAGAACGACAAAAGATACTAACTGTAGATAACTTTCTTGCGTTCGTTCTTTTGTTTCCAAATAATTGAATAAGGACATGTGTCGGTGTTTTGTGGAGAATGGAAATAGAGAATGACTAGAGCCACTCACAATTATTGCATTCATTTGGGGTCTTCTGACGAAAGAAACTAATTATGACGTAATAATACTATTTTAATTAATTAAAAATACATGTTATTCCAATTTTATTTAAAATATTAATAAATACTTATTATTTTAAACAAAAATTATTATGACTAATACCATTTAAATTAATATTAATTACAGAAGTTATTAAATAATAATTCTTTTTTATTTTTAATTATTTATAAATTGAACAATAATAAGGTCGAAAATGACTGTACACAACTTTTCCCAAAAAATAGCCACGTGAATTGCTAAAAAGTAACATTTATTTTTATTTTAAATTATTTATAAATAGGATAATAATAGAGATTAGAAAATGACCGGACACAACTTTTCCAAAAAAATGGCCACGTGGACCGTTAAAAGGTCACATTTATTAAATGTCCCATCAAAATATTTAATTATAATTAAAAAACTAAAATTAATTAAAATAAGAATAAAATATTAAACTATAATGAGTTTTAAATGAACTAAATCAAAATTTTAAATATTTATGAAATATCTCATCACATTAATTAATAAAAACTTTAAAATACTTAAATTAATTAAAATTATAAAAAATTTAATTACAAAGGTTACTAAATAATAATTCTTTTTTCTTTATTTTTAATTAATTATAAATAGGATAGTAATAAAGGCAGAAAATGATTGGACACAACTTTCTCAAAAAATAGCCACGTGGACTGCTAAAAAGTAACATTATTAAATGTCCCATCAAATCATTTAATAAAAACTAAAAAACTAAAAATAATTAAAATAAGAATAAAATATAAATTATAATGGTTTTAAATGAACTAAATCAAAATTTTAAATATTTATGAAATATCCCATCACATAAATTAATAAAACTTTAAAAATACTAAAAATAATAAAAATTATTTAATTTTCTAATTGATAATAAAAAATAATATTATTTAAATTGAAAATTTTAGTTAAAAAAAGTAATTTCAAGAATTCCAAAAACTTTATTTTTGAAAAAATTTGTTTCTCACTCAAAATTTAAATAATTTTTATCAAAATCACTGGTTTTGTATTTAATTAAATTTAACTTTTAAAAAAAAAATCTAAAAATCCTCAAAATTTTATGTGATTCAAACTCATCGATTTCACAGCCAATCAAAACCGGACCAGTATCATAAACAATTAAAGATCTACTCCCCTCTAGCCCTATAAATGCGACTCCACCTTAAGCTTTTGCACGACTCCATCTTAAGCTTTCCTTGCATCTCCAAAATGAAAGCTTACGCCATGATGCTATGCCTTCTCTTGGCTTTCGTCGTCTTCGCTCCTCCGGACTCTGCAGTAACGGCTGCACGACCAGTAGGACCAGTCACCCCAGTTACTCCTGCAGGACCCGTCACTCCTGCATCACCAAATAAGGGTAACGCTACTTTCAACTATTTTACTTAAGAAAATTAATATTATATATTATGATTTATTAATATATATTACTGATATGCAAACTTAATTTTATAATTTTATAATTTTTGAATATTTCACTTTTGATAAATTTAAAAAGATAATAAAGATCATGGGTTGGAGTTATTGCGATCCAATCACTTTATGAACTCATTAAATGTAGTTTAATCCACATAATTATTCAATAATTTAAAAATAAGTGACTTGATTAAAATTTTAGATAAATTACAATTTTTATATATTAAATTATACTCATATTTAATTTAATATGTAAAAATGGTTGTAATCTCGGACTCGAACCTAGCTCAAATGGTTGTAAACTCGGACTTGACTCGAGCTGAATGACTTTGCTAAGATGGGCTCAAAACATGAAGAGTAACGGCATCGTATTATTTGGAATGGCACCACCACCTTTAAATTAACACAAAATAAAGTAAATTGAAGATTGATCATAATTTTGATAATATTCAAACAGAATTACTAATTTAAGCTTATCTATGATTTGGATGAGTTGGGGTAACTGGATTACTTAACACGACTCTCCGAAGTAAAAGTATATGGTTGTAATACTATGCCTTCTACTGTCTTCTCTGCTCCTCAGCTCCCGCAGGACGACTAGTCACTCCCGCAGGACCAGTCACTCCTGCAGCACCAAATAGAGGTAACGTTACTTTCATCTATTTTACTTGAAAAAATTAATATTACATATTACTATTTATTACAAAAAATGAAATATATGTCATAATACTATGCCTTCTCTTGGGATTTCACTGTCTTCTCTTCTCCCGACTTTGCAGCACCTGCAGGACGACCAGTAACCCCTGCAGGACCAGTCACCCCTGCCGGACCGATTATTCCTACAGGACCAGTCACCCCTGCAACACCAAATAAAGGTAACGATACTTCATAATATCATCCCTTCTCTTGGCTTTAACTGACTTCTATCTTCCTTGATCTGCAGCACCAGCAGGACGGCCAGTCACCCCTGCAGGACCAGTCACCCCTGCCGGACCGGTAACCCCTGCCGGACCAGTAACCCCTGCAGGACCAGTCACTCCTGCAGCACCAAATAAAGGTAACGTTACTGTCATCAATTTTATTTGAGAAAATTAATATTACGTATTACTATTTATTAAAAAAAATCAAGAAAGTATATGTCATAATACAATTTCTTCTTTTGGCTTTCACTTTCTTCTCTCCCCCTAGACTCCGAAACTCCCGCAGGACGACCAGTCACTCCCGCAGGACCAGTCACCCCTGCAGGACCAGTCACCCCTGCCGGACCCGTAACCCCTGCAGCACCAAATAAAGGTAGCGTTACTTTCATCCATTTTACTTGGAGAAAATTAATATTACGTATTACTATTTATTAAAAAAATGAAAGTATATATGTCATAATATCATGTCTTTCTCTTGTCCTTCACTGTCTTCTCTCTTCCTGAATCCGCAGCACCAGCAGGACGACCAGTCACCCCAGCTGGACCAGTCACCCCTGCCGGACCAGTAACCCCTGCAGGACCGGTCACCCCTGCCGGACCAGTCACCCCTGCAACACCAAATAAAGGTAACGTTATTTTCATCTATTTTACTTGAGAAAATTAATATTACGTATTACTATTTATTATATTACCATGCCTTCTCTTGGCTTTCACTGTCTTCTCTCCACCTGAATCCGCAGCACCAGCAGGACGACCAGTCACCCCCGCAGGACCAGTCACCCCTGCAACACCCAGCAGAACCAGACTCTAAGTTTCGTATTACATATAGCTTAATAGCTATACCCAGTTTCTCTTTATGAGATGTCGTATTGGGGATTGGACTTCTAACCGTGTAGGGTTTGGTGGTACTAATAAATAAAGCTTAACGGCTATAGCAAGTCTCGATTTATGCGATGTCGTATTAGAGATTGTACTTCTAATGTGAAAATGTAAAGCGAAAGTGAGATTGTACTTATCCATGTGTGAAGCGAAAGAGGAGAGTGTTGGTATTAAATAAAGCTTCTCTTTATGCGATGTCGTATTGGAAATTGTAAGGAATCAAATGTTGTTAATATAACAATATAACCATAAATTATATTTCATCGTTATTTTAATATAATTTAATTTTATATAGTTTAAAAATTATAGAAATTTTAAAAATAAATTAAATTATAAAATATCTCTTATTTTTTATTCTATCTATATGTATAAATAAATATTGATTCGACTACGTGAACTTGCAAGTTTTCGGCTACTTATCAAGCATTTGTCTGAGTTCGTCAAAATTTCAATGTTAAATTAAAAATTTAATATTATATATGAATTTATTAATGTAAGGCATTGTAACTTCTATTTGATTTTATTTATTTTTAAAAATTCTCATATATTTTGATATTTTAAAAACATTCTTGTGCTTATTTTTATTATTTCCATTACATTTTTATTATTTTTTATTTAAATCTTATGAAGGAAGATTAAATTTTAAATATAATTTTTAATAAAAATTAATAAAAAGATTAATAAAAAGATGGTGAATTTTAAAATATTCAATCTAGTGCTACACTTTAAAAAATAATTTAATAGTTAAATTTTTAAAAACTATATAAAATAAGTTAAAAGGGCCATTAATTGGTTCAATAAGTATGGAATGAAAAAGAGGTGGTTTGTTATATATTATCATTATAGGTACCGTATTATGATAATTGATATAAGGTATTGCTCTATACCCCTTAAGCATGAGAGAAATGTCAATCATTCTTAAGTGACACTTCTTTCATTTTTTTAAAAAAATCTTTCTATAATTACAATATAATTAATTCACTGCAACAAAGGAACCCTTTCCTGACGATTTCTTTAGCGACCAAATGGAAATCGTCACCAAAAAATATCATATAGCAATGTTTAAAAGCATTCGTCACTAAAACTTACCATTTAGTGACGAAATCAAAAAGTGTTGCTAGAGAAAATATTTAGCGATGTACAGAAAAAGTCTGTCGCAAAATGCTGAATATTTAGTAACGATTAACAAAAATCGTCACGAAATGATAGAAAATGGGCGACGATTTAATATATTCATCGAAATATAATGTAATGGCGACGATTAATGAAAACGTCACCATAAATTGTCAAACATTTTGCGACGCATCTCTAAAATCGTCACTAAAGGTTTTATATATTGCGACGATATTCTAAAGCATCACCAAAAGGTGAATATTTGGTGATGAAAGTTCTATTTGGTCGCAAAGGCATATACATTCAGCGACGATTTTTTGTTATCGTCACTGAATGTGAAGCTATCAGCGACGATTGTTGGAAAACATCACCAAATGCTCCACATTCAGTGACGAATTCTAGAAAACGTCGATGAATGTTTACATTTGGTGACGATTTATAGAAATCGTCACCAAATGATTGAAAATTTTCAAAATTATTAAACTAACATTTTTATAATCTATCATAGTTAAGATATATTTTATTGGAGATTTGTTTTGAATGTTTATAATGCATTATTGGAAAAAAAACTCATAACATAATTTTAAGTGTTAAACAGTACTATTAATTAATCATTAATATTTACTAACATTGAAAAAATTAGTTATAAAATTTTTAAATAATTTTATCAACATATTTTAAAAAAAAACTGACAACATATGACTTATGGACCTAACATTAATTAATCATTAGTATTAATTAACATTGAAAAAATTAGTTAATAAAAATTTAAATTATTT
>JAOTAY010000001.1:28208997-28221963 GCA_025629805.1 Erythroxylum baracoense
AATTAAATTTTCTTATTATATGTTGAATGTGCTACATGACATAATGGTAATTTAGAATAGTTTGTTAGTCGCCAAAGTAACAAAACTAATTAAATTAAAATTTGTCATGTATGATAATTGACCAATTAAATGTTCACTGCATGGAAAGCTTATTAGTTACTAAAGTGACCTAGCTTGAAAATATTAAACATTTAATTGTGAATGTTTCTATTGTTCATGTTGTTATGATGCTGTTAAAATGACATAAAGGTTGAACTGAACAATTGAGATTATTAATTATTACACTAGGAGGTCACCCAAAGGTGGACTATTGCTTATAATTGATAACATTAAAGAGACTTATCAACCTACTTGGTGAATATGTTTATATATCCAAAGATAACCTGCATATTAGCTTGCGTATGATTGATTGTCTATCAAAGTGTGTGTATATATGTTAGCATCATGGACTTAAATATATATATTAAAGTTTGTTATTGTCTTAATCTATTAATTCTACTTAAAGCATTAATGCATGGGCTATATGTTGTATTTGTAGCATCTACTAATTTGTTCGCTTTAGGAAATGACTTGATCAAGTTCAATGGTCTGAATTATGCGGATTGATCTGAACAAATCCAGTTCCAACTATGTGTAATGGATTTGGACTTGGCCATAATTTCAGACGCTGGCCCACAACCATAACTGAGACTAATTCTGAAGCTGACAAGTCTTATTATGGTGCTTAGGCACGGTCTAACAGGCTGAGCTTGAATTTGATGCGAATGATAATTGTAGAAAATTTAAAGCCATCAATGCCTAAGACGGATGATGTAAAGGAGTTCATGTTGAAGCTTAAGGAATACTCCCAATCTGATATAGCTAACAAGTCCATAGTAGGGACTTTAATGAGTGAGCTAACGACCAAGAAGTTTGACTAGTCACAACCCATTCATGATCATGTAACCCATATGTCAAACCTAGCTACAAAGCTAAAAACCATGGGTATGGATGTAATTGAGTCCTTCCTTGTACAGTTCATTATCAACCTACTTCCTCATAAGTTCGGCCAGTTCCAAGTGAATTATAACACCATTAAGGAAAAATGGAACCTTCAAGAGATTAAGGCCATGTTGGTTCAGGAGGAAGGGAGATTGAAGAAAATGAAGGAACACTCCGTTCATCTCACATTTCATTAAGGAGCCAGTAACAGCAAGAACAAACCAGGAAAGAAAGATAAAGATAAGGACAAAGCTCTCAGCAAAGTTAATGAGGGCCGAATCTATAAAGATAAGAGGTGCCACTTCTGCAAGAAGCCTGGTCACTTCAAGAAGGATTGCCCTAAAAGAAAGGCTTGGTTTGAAAAGAAAGGTAGATATTTTTAAATTAAATCTTATTGAAGTGCCTAATAATACCTGGTGGTTAGATTCTAGTGCAACTACTCGTGTATCACATGTTATATAGGCATTCTTTTCAATTCAAACTGTAAACAGAACTGAAAACTTCTTATATATGGGGAACAAAATGAAGGCACGGATAGAGGGCATTGAACGTATAGATTGATCTTAGACACTGGGTGTTACCTGGATCTAAAAAAGTGTCTTTATGTTCATGAATGTGTTAGGAATTTAGTTTCTGTTGCAAAGTTGGATGATGTAGGATTTCAATTTAAG
Organism: Erythroxylum baracoense; assembly: GCA_025629805.1. Lineage (NCBI taxonomy): Eukaryota > Viridiplantae > Streptophyta > Magnoliopsida > Malpighiales > Erythroxylaceae > Erythroxylum > Erythroxylum baracoense. The sequence goes on from JAOTAY010000001.1 coordinate 28,210,650, forward strand.
ATTGAAAGCAATGTTTTTTCATTACATAAACATAAGTACTATTACGATTATGGTATTTTAATTGATTGTTTATATTGTTTCAATCTTGATGTAGATTTTGCTGGATCTCTCTTTCATGTTGACTATATTATAGGAAGTAAACATAGTGCACAAAATGAATATTCTTTTTTGTGACATAAAAGATTAGGTCATATATCCAAGGAAAGGGTACAAAGATTAGTGAAAATGAAAATTTACCTCAATTAGATTTTGTTGGCTGGGATATATGTGTGGATTGCATTAAAGGCAAGCAAACCAAACATATATCAAAGCATTTAGTCATAAGAAGTAACAAATTACTTGAATTAATACATAATGACATATGTGGTCATTTCGACATTCCTTCTTAAGGGGTAAAAAATATTTCATTACCTTTATGACTTCTCATGATATGGTTATATTTATCTGCTGCATGAAAAGTCTCAGTCTGTAAACATCCTTGAGGTGTTCGTTAATGAGGTGGAAAGGTAACTAGATATAGAAGTGGTGAATATTATGAAAATTTGATGAAAGTGGACAATGTTCAGGTCTATTTGCAAAGTTTCTTACAAGTCGAGGCATATGTGCATAATAAACAATGCTTGGTACACTGCAACAAAATGGTGTAGTCGAAAGGCGAAATCATACTCTTATAGATATGGTTAGGAGTATATTAAGTTATAGTATTGTACCGTGATCATCATGGATACATGCATTAAAGATCACTGCGTATCTGCTTAATAGGATTCCTATTAATGCAGTTCCTAAGACACCTTATAAACTGTGGACAGGAAGGAAACCTAGTTTATGACACCTTCATATTTGGGGTTATCTGATAGAAGTAAGGCTGTATAATCCACATGAAAAGAAGCTTGACGTAAGAACTGTTAGTGGTTATTTCATCTGCAATACTAAAAAGTCAAAGGGGTACAGATTTTACTATCCTAACCATAGTACGAGAATAGTTGAGTTTGATAATGCTCGGTTCATTAAAAATGGTAAAATCAGTGGGAGTGGAGAACGGCAAAAAGTGGATATTCATGAGAGTCGAGTAGAAACTACTACATCAAATGTGATCCCACCGGTTATTATTCCTCTTGTTGCATCACAAATAAACAACATACTGGAACAACAAATTAATGTTCCAATTCCACAAATTGAACATATTAATGAAGAACCAGCTAATGATGTTCAAGTTATAAATATTCAAGTGATGCCACAAGAAGTAGCATTATGAAGGTCTTTAAGGCAGAGAAGACCAGCTATTTTGAGTGACTATGAAGTTTACTCACTTGAACATGAATGTAACTTGAGTATTGATAAGGATCCAATATCGTTCAAACAACCCATGAAATGTAACAATTCTAAAAAATGGTTCAATGCTATGAAAGAGGAGTTGAAATCAATGGATGACAATAATGTATGGGGATTAGTTAAGCTGCCGGAAAGCAAGTGGGTTGTAAACGGGCTTTAAGACCAAATGTGACTCACAAGGCAACATTGAAAGGTATAAAGTCAGACTTGTTGCCAAATATTACACTCAAAAGGATGGCATTGGCTATAAACAGACTATCTCTCCAGTTTCAAAGAAGGATTCCCTAAGAATTGTTATAACTCTAGTGGCTCATTATAATTTAGAGCTTCACCAAATGGACGTAAAGACCGCCTTTCTAAACGGTGACTTAGAAGAAGAAGTGTAAATGGATCAATAAGAAGGTTTTAAAACCATAGAAAAGGACAAGTTAGTGTGTAAATTAAAGAAGTCAATATACAGACTAAAACAGGCTTCTCGATAATGATATCTTAAGTTTAATGATACCATTACGTCTTACGGTTAAGTAGAGAACACTGTTGATCAATCTATCTATATAAAGGTTAGTGGGAGCAAGTTCATTATATTAGTTCTATATGTCGACGATATCCTTCTTGCTAAGAATGATATTGTTATGTTACCTGATGTAAACACCTTCCTCTCTAATAATTTCGAAATGAAAGATATGAGTGAGGCATCCTATGTGATCATAATAGAACTATTCTGTGATAGATCACAAGGATTGTTAGGATTGTCTCATAAAGGATATATTGAGAAAATATTAGCGAGATTTAGAATAGAAAGTGCTCCATAGGGATAGTTTCAATTCAGAAAGGAGACAAGTTTAGTCAAATGCAATGTCCAAAGAACGATTTGGAATGTAAGGAAATGAAGTTTATTCCTTATACATCACTAGTTGAGAGCTTAATGTATGCTCAAATATGCACTCAACCGGATATCAGTTTTGTTGATAGAATGCTAAACCGATATCAAAGCAATCCTGGAATGGGCCACTGGAAAGTTGCAAAGAAAGTACTGAGATATTTACAAGGCACAAAGGATTATATGCTCACATATAAAAAATCAGCCCATCTTGAAGTGATAAGTTACTCGGATTCAGACTATGTCGATTGTGTAGACTCACGAAAATCTACATTTGGTTATATGTTCCTATTAGCTGGAGGAGCAGTTTCGTGGAAAAAGCAGTCCGTCATTGCTACTTCCACTATAGAGGCTGAATTTGTGGCATGCTTTGAAGCCACGGTTCATGGATTGTGGTTACGGAACTTTATCTTAGGTCTTGGCGTTGTCGACAGTATTGCTAGACCATTAAGAATTTATTGTGATAATTTTATAGCCGTTTTCTTCTCTAAGAATGACAGGTATTCAAAGGGTGCGAAACACATAGATTTGAAGTACTTGTTTGTGAAAGAAAAAATGCAAAAATATAAAATGTCAATTGAGCATATTGGTACCTATCTAGTGATAGTGGATCCGTTAACTAAAGGCGTACCGCCCAAAACATTTGTTGGTCATGTTGAACAGATGGACATTATCGATAAGCACTTGTTAGCATAGCGTTCTGACGTGTATATAATTGTCTTGCTCGAATTATTATAACACTTGTGAATTAAATTACAGTCATATTTTTGCTTACTTGTTATCCATATTATGTTGTATACAATATAGGAAGAGCGAATAAATTTTGTTAAGAAATTTAAGCATAATGGATTTAGATTTGATTTACAGTGTTATTAATCGATCCATAAATGTTTATCAGTAAGTTCTCAATCTCAGATAGCTGAGACTTAGTTAGGGATGGCAATTCCAACCCGACCTGTTTTTGGCCCCGGTTTGGCGGGTCAGGGCCGACCATGGTCTGCCCTAGCTGGGTCGGCCCGCGTGGGCCACAGGCTGGCCCTACCATTTTGGACAAAACTGAGCCGTTTTGTTCAAAACGACGCCGTTTTGTATTTTTTAAATTAAAAAATATAGATGGGCCGACCACGGGCACAAAGGCCTGTCGGTGGGCCAGGCCGAGAGCCGGCCCATCCCAGCCCGTGGCCCTCCGTAATTGACCCGGGCCCGACTCGGCTCATTGACATCCTTAGACTCAGTGAACCTGGCACTGATGCCATGCAAGGCATTCTTGTACGAGTACAACAACCTTTCTGAGTCTTCAACTGGTTCAGATAAAGATATAAGGATAGACCAATGCCATGAATTGTGTGTTGAGAACGGAGAAGACATGTGAGCAGGATCCAATTGGATGATATATGTCTAAATTTGTTGTTCTGATCCTGCATTGATGATTCCTACTAATTGTAAGAGCAACGTGTTACGGTTTGATCCAATTGTAAGGTATGAGACTTGGATCCCACATCGATTAAATACAAAGTTGATGTGAGATTTATAAAGACTTTGGGCTCTCCACCCTCATAAGCTAACTTTTGAAGTGTGGCTCTCCTAAAGTCCTTATCAATTGGTATCAGAGCCGGTCTTGGAGTGGTGGCCTGGGAGTACCAGCCGTGACCAACGTGGCTGTGACCAACAAGGATTTCGGAGTAGTGGCCCATGGAGTGGTGACCTGGAAGAGTCAGCCGTGACCAACGAGAACGTTGATCCTTATGGGAGGACCAATGTTACGGTTTGATCCAATTGCAAGGTATGAGACTTGGATCCCACATCAATTAAATAGAAGGTTAAAGTGAGATTTATAAGGACTTTGGGCTCTCCACTCTAATAAGCTAGTTTTTGGAGTGTGACTCTTCTAAAGTCCTTATTACAACATCCATGGAAGCAACTGATAGGAAATGTAACCCGAGAAACTCATCTCGATTTGTTAGGTAGAAGAAGATGGTTGAAATGAGTGTTCCGCATGAGACATTTATAACATGAAAAAGGTTGATGAAGAAACCTTAAAACTTTTTTTTAAAATTTTTATTAAATTAAAATTTTAATTTTTCAGTTATTGGCCCAACATCCTTATCCCCTCACCCACTTCGCTTATCGCTCCGACATCGTCGACCACTTCAGGCGCAAGTTCTACCAGCGCCTCATCGTCCGTGCAATAACCTTTTCCATTTCCAATTAATACTCAATACATGGACTCTCTATTTTTCTGTCACGCTGTACCTGTTACTGATTTCTTTGGACGTTTGGGACTGTAGATTGCAATATTCCATCTGGGTTTTTCTGCTTTTGATTTATTCCAAGTGAATTGTGTTGTGATTTGGGATTTTGTTCTAAAAGTTCTAGCCTTTTTGTATGATTTGTATGTACTTAGAGGTGTGGATTGGACTGATTTTTGTTTATGCTTGTCGCTGTTACTTTTTATTTAGTTGCTAAACTTTAAACTGATTGTTCTTTTCTTGTTTCTCATTTTCTGGGATTGGTGATGCATCATTTTGATTCGATTCATACCCATGTGCAGTTTATATCATGTTGGGTGTTGATTTCTTGAATATGGATATTTTGTTCATCAGTCTGTTTATGATATATATTTTATTCCATTGGTTGTGCGTTTTCGTTAAAGAGATTTGTTGGAATCTTCGTGACAATTCGTTCTGTCTTTTAATTTACTTCAAGTTTGTCCCTGTACTGTACCGACTACTGCATATATCAGACAAAGTTTTGTATCTTTCCGACTTGAGATCTTTTATATTGTGCTCACTGTCTCACTTTTGCAGTGGTACATTTACATTGTTAACATTTAGACGTGTGCCATTTGGCAGGACTCTGATCTTGTGGTGGAGGCAATGTCTACATCCGGATCATCTCAATCAACAAAACCATCAGCATCATCGTCAGTATCTTCCAGCGAACAAGCTCGACCACGAGCCACAGGTTCATAGTCTTTGAGTCCTTACGGTGAAATGAGAAAAAATAAACAAGTTCCGATACCAAAATATTGTACAAAGAAGTCTAGTTATATTTTATTGTTTTTGAACTTGCTTCCTGATTCCATCTAAACACTGTTTTTAATGCAGGATCAACCAGTATAACCTCTGGGCTTTCCTTATGTGAGCGGGAGCACGGATTCGTGGAATTGCCATAAAAGACAAAGGCAAGGGAGGAGAGCTAGTTATATTAGTTTGGCCCGTGATCGGAGCTAGGGTCAAGAGAATTAAGGAGGTTTTTTATGCACATGTGAGCTATTTTTTTGGAGAGGATAGAACAGTCTAAACCTGTACGAGGAGAGCTTTATGAATCTCAACCTAAATTGATCCATCTAACTAAAATCCTTAGATTGGATACCTTTAAGACTTGAAGACTTAGACTATTAAGCCCATATATTAGACCTTTTAATTATTTTAGATTAAGACACTTTTTTTTGGGCTAACTCATTTTAAAGCCTGAGTACTTATTATTAAACCTAGGTATAAATAAGTTCATTAGGATTATTCTAGGAGGAACGATTATTTTCTTGATTGTGTCGCTGCTATAGTGAAGTTTATTCCTCTTGTTCTTGTTTCAACACGAATCAATAATTCATTTATCAATTTTTCCAAATTGTGGCGTGTTTATTTGATTCAACCTTCTTGGTTTTAATTCCGATAATTTAAGTTGTTCGAATCATGTATTCGTGAGGTTTAGTAAGAATTGAATCTTGTGTATCTTTTTTTTTTTAATTTCGAATTTTGTTCTTTCTTGTCCTTTCGTACCGAAACTTCTAAACATCCACAAACTCATCAAGCTGACGCCACTATCATTAACTTCCAAGAATTTTCGAACAATCTTTCTTCGAATCACCTCCATACTCACGTCACTTCCGCAACTTCTGATTCTAAGTCCAAATGCTATCCGTTGGGATCGACAAACTATATATTTCTATCATGCAGTATACTCTAGTAATATCACACAATATGTTTTATTCACAGACTTTGATTGTCGAGTCCGTAAAATAAGATTTAACCTCATCTGTATTTTCTCTTTTCCATTCTTTCTGATAGCTGTTGAAACTCATGTATCATGCCCCTGTGACTGCTGGTTGTGCGGGTTAAGATCGGGAGGCATGTTAATCCGCTTATCGACCAGTATTGTCCGTTATTCACAACTCCGATTTCTGCTGTTCAGAGGTGTGGTTAAGATAAAGATATTCAGAAAGGATAGGACAATGGAGAATGACAAAAGATACTAACTTTAGATTTTGCTGAGATACAATGGTTCTTAATTGATCAAATCTCGACTTAAACCATCTCTCAAACCATCTCTCAATAACTTTCTTGCAATGGTTCTTTTGTTTCCATTAATAATTGATCAAATCTCGACTTAAACCATCTCTCAATAACTTTCCTGCAATGGTTCTTTTGTTTCTATTAATGGGTACTGAGTTTGTCACTGGACATGAGGGAAATTTGAACATGTTCACGTTATGGTGTTTACCTGCTACTATGAGCCTTTAGATGCCTAAATATCATGTCGTTCCATAGCTACCTAAGGTAACTGTGTCTTGTAGGCATGTATAGCCTTGTACAATGGAAGCATTTCTTCAAGTATCATGGGCTTATTCTGTTCTTGGTGAAACTCAAGTAAGCACATTTTCTTGATGAATAAATTTTAAGTTAGAAGGTCGGTTCGGATTGGATTGGATTAGATTGGGTTGATAATAGAGGTGATGATAACTCGAATAAGGCTTGAACTTTTCAAAGCTCGTGTGCGAAAAATGATATAAGGTTGAGTTTAAGTTTGATTGGATTGATTTTAGATTGGTCTAGATTAATTTTTTTAATTATAAAAGAATTTCATATTAGTTTGAATTTAGTAGGATTTGAATCTTTATTTTGATGTCCTTTATATTTATGATGGTTAATATTTATTTAAATGACTTTGAAATAGTTTTTTTAGGTAATATTTGTTATAATGATTATAAGAAACTATCAAAATTATTATTTTATTAAGTAATTTATTTAAATTATTTAATTTGTTGTGAATTTATTGTTTAGAAAACTAATAAAAATGTAAAATATCACTTTATAAAGATCAAAAAAGAAAACAAAACTGAATTTTCAAATAATTAAATAAGGACAAGTAGAGTAGGAGCATACAATTTTCCATCACCAAAACTGTCGGCGATAATGGAGATTGAGAAACATACAATATCAAAGACATGACTAGACCCACTCACAATTATTGCATTCACCTGGGGTCTTCTTAAGAAAAAAACTAATTATGACGTAATAATAATCTTTCAATTAATTAAAAAAATACATGTTATTCAAATTTTATTTAAAGTATGAATAAATAACTATTATTTTAAACAAAAATTTATGTGATTCAAATCAAACATATCGATTTCACAACCAATCAAAAGCGGACCAGTATCATAAAGATCTACTTCCCTTCTAGCCCTATAAATGCTACTCCATCTTAAGCTTTTCTACGACTCCATCTTATGCTTCTCTTGAATTTCCAAAATGAAAGTATACGCCATAATGCTATGCGTTCTCTTGGCTTTCGTCGTCTTCGCTCCTCCTGACTCTGCAGCAACAGCAGCACGACCAATAACTGCAGCAGGATCAGTCACTCCTGCACCACCATATTTCACTCCTGTGACTCCTGCACCACCAAATAAGAGTAACGTTACTTTCATCCATTTTACTTGAGAAAATTAATATTACATATTACGATATATATATATATATATTATTGTAATATTATTAATGATAGAACCCAATAATTTTAAAAATATATTTTATTATTGTTAGGATTGTGTTAAAAATAAGTAAATTTAAATTTAAGTTTATGTTTTTATGATTTTTGAATATTTCGTTTTAATAAAATTAAGAAAATAATTTTCTCACTAACTCATTTTTTAAAATTATTATTATTTTAAAATCTTTTTAGTATTAATTTTTTGAGATATTAATTATTCAGCATAATTAAACTCTTGCGTGAATCTAAATATATTATAGAAAATATATTTATATATTTCATCTTAAATGATAAAATATAATAATGATAAAAGTTAATGGTAATGTTTTTCATTATCTTTACAAAAATCGAAATTTTTTTATATTATTATTAACACTTATAAAAAATTAAAAACTTCAAAGAAATAAATGTTGAGACAAAATTAAATTCTCAGATAAAAGTTAACATGATATTACAAAATAAAAATAAAAATATTTATTATTATTATTTTATGCACTCTCTTTGTATTATTACCATCAAAGTTTGCTTAATTTAGGAAATATATGTTTTTATGCAAATCATGAAGCTTATAGATCGATTACATGGACAGGACCACCTTTCGAATGCGGCCGCGGCCAGCGATACTGTGTCCCCGGAAGGAACCCCCGTACTCCGAAGCAACGCTGTAACATTTACAAGCGCAATTGCCCCCCCTTAGCCAAAGGCACGCTGACCCCCTTACAAGTGCAATTGCGTAGAAACTAAAACCTAAGTTTGGTATTACTTTTCTATTACATATAGCTTAATAGCTATATCTGATTTTTGTTTATGCGATGTCGTATTGAAAATTGTACTTCTACATATGTAAGACGAATAAGAAGAGGGTGGAGGGTAGTTACTATCAAAACCAAATAAAGCTTAATAGCTATACACAGTATCTCCTTACGCGATGTTGTATTGGAGATTGTACTTCTACGTGTGTAAAACGACGAAGAAGAAGAAATCCGTTGTGTCTATTTCTATTTTAACTCAATTTGTTTTTGAATAAAAATCTTAATTAATTATATTAATTATGATTTTTATATAAAAATCATCTTAATTAATTTTCAAACAAACAAAAAAGTTAATAATTTTAATTTTAATCTTAATTTTAATTTCATTAATATAAGTTTATTTATCATAAAATTTAAAAATATAATCAAAGCTTATATTATCAAAACTTAATAAAAAATTGAACATTAAGTAACACTATATAAAAGTGTTTGTATTTTATCTATTTTTAATAATCAATGTAGCATAGTTGAGTTTCCATTTATTTAAATTTATATAATTTTAAAGATTATAAAATTTTAAAAAATAATTTAAATTATAAAAAGTCTCTATCAACTATATGTTTAAATAAATAATGATGCAATATATTTTTAAATATTTATTAATTCAAGTTTTCAAGTCATTTTTTAATACTTAAAAGATAGTAAAGTACTAAAAGTGAAAAATGGATCAATAATAGAGCTAGAAAATGACAAGAAACACTTTCTTTAATAGAATGACTTGACCCCGTGGACTTGCAAGTTGCAAGTCTTTGGCTGCCTTTCAAGTACTTGTCTTAAGAGATTGTACCTTCTATTTGATTTTATTTATTTTTAAAAAATCTCATATAATTTAATATTCTTAAAACATTAAGAATGCTTATTTTTTATTATTTCCATTACATTTATTTTTATTTTTATTTTTAATTAAATTTTAAGTTTAATCATAATTTTTATGACGTTCAAACAGAACTATTCATTTAAGCTCGTCTATGATTTAGGCGAGTTGGGGTAATTGGATTATAGCATTAGTAACGGATAGGTCTTTTATAAAATAAAAAAGCACACAACAAATGCCTAGATTAATAAAACCTAATAAAAGTTGGTGGTTTTATCAAATTTTTTAATAAAATAAATATACATGTCCATTCAATAATATACATATTTTGTATATTAATTCAGAAAATAAATTAATTAGTTAATAGGTTAATAAGTTTAGTAATTAGTTTTAAATAATATTTAAGGTTAAATTGCATAAATGGTCCCACATTTTTAATATTAATTTGATTTAAATTTTTAAATTTAAATATATGAGTCTTAATTTACGTGACAGTCATATAAAAATTAAAATATTATAAATATATGCCTTTGTTATCTGTAATTTGACATAAAATTATCGCCGTCGTACTTCTCTCATTTTTTTATTAATTTAGGGTTGAATTTAAATGTTTATTAAATGATAGAGTTTAATTCCTTATTGTAAATTTGTCATCAAAGGTAATCTTTATGGTAGCACTGCAATTTCCTTTAACCTCTCTCACAGATCTAAAATATAACTGCATTTAAAAATTACAGTAAATAATTACTAATTCATACCATATCATAAGGCAGAACCAAACACAGCCTTAATCTACTTGTGTCTTCGCATGAACGTGTTTCTATTCTCTGAAATTGCTTTAAAGATTCCAATTTTCTAAACTTTTTACATTTTTTATTTCATAATTCATAACTTTACTCCATTGGAGGACAGCTCATGTGTAAGAAATAACCCTTCAATTATTCTTGGAGTGATGAGAGTGTTTGTCGAGAACATGATGTCATTGGTAATGACTTCACCGTCTTATAAAGTAAAAGATAAGACACTGTTTATGATTGAAGTGAGTTTATTTTAAAAAATTGTTATAATGATTAAAATTATTGAAAATTTTTGCCTTTTTCTTGAAAATTCATTCTCTTAAAATTTATTTAAAATAATTAAAAATACACAAAATATAAAAAATTTATGAATCATTCAAATATTAATAATTTAGTGATTTAATTTAAATTTTAAATTTGACTTAAACTAATTCAAATTGATAAAACTAATAATTAATTATTTAAATCAAGTTTAGATCAATTTTAAAACTTAAGCTGTTACCGATATTTAATTACTCTAATAATTTTAAAGATTATAAATTTTTAATGATTTAAAAAAACACGTATTTTTTACTTTAATTATATATAAAAGGACTTCACTACGTGGCAAATTATTTGTGATATTTTTATTAAATAAAGAATATTTCGTTTTATTAAATTTTATTTTTATTATTTAATGAATCCTTACCATAATAAATACATGTCACTTGAGATGGTCTTTGCTACATAAGTCCTCACCTATTCAGACAACAATGGGTTGTTTTGATCCAATTTCTGAGCTTCTGCTGCTTTGCCTTCTGTTCTTGCTCTTGCTGCTGGAAACTGGCAACGCTTTCTCAGACCAAAAAGAACCATTCCAAACTTACATCATTCACTTGGATCATTCCCAAAAGCCTGATTCCTTCTC
>JAOTAY010000001.1:28245147-28262931 GCA_025629805.1 Erythroxylum baracoense
TATGATGTGGGTATAGGTTGTATTATGTATATTATGATTTGTACTAGACCTGACTTAGCACATGCAATCAGCCTACTTAGCAGATTCATGGCTAATCCAGGTCTAGAACACTGGCAGGGTTTTAAAATAGTACTTAGATATCTAAAGGGAACCCTAAATCATGGTCTATGTTTTTCAAAATCTAACCTACAATCTTACAAACATGCAAGTTTATGTGGTTATGTAGATGCAGATTATGCAGCAGATAAGGATACACGCAAGTCATTGTCAGCATATTATTTCACATTCTCAGGCAACACAGTAAGCTGGAAGGTGCAACAACAATCAGTGGTATCCCTATCTACTACAGAAGCAGAGTATTACGCAATCACAGAAGGCCTAAAGGAGCTAATATGGCTAAAGGGGCTACTTTCAGAAATCAAAGTTCAAGTTACAGAGAACACTATTTACACAGATAGTCAGAGTGCACTTTACCTGAGCAAGGATCCAGTCCTGCATGAAAGATCAAAACACATCGACGTCCGTCTCCATTTCATCAGGGACAAGATCAACAGTGGAGAAGTTGACCTGAAGAAAATAAAAGGAGAACAAAATCTGTTATATTTTGGGACAAAGATGATTTCGGTAAAGAAGTTCATTTTTTGTAGAGAGTTTCTACAGATAAATGAAGCACCTTGAAAGAAAAAGAAGGCTTACCCGTCGATCTCACAACACCGAAGAAAGTTTCAAATTTTCTAGGGTTTCGGATTTGCAGAAATCATCACAAATTGAAGGATTGCGTGAGGATTAATAGAGAAGGAGGGAATAATGTGAAGAATAACACCAGATTCTCCAATAACCCTCACATAATCTCTTCGGATCAAGAACGCAGATGAAGAATCGAAGGAAAAAAGAGAAAGGAACGTGCGAAGCTTATAAATAGAAGAAGATAAAAACTAATCTATGACTTAAATGAGTAAAACGAACAGCATAAAGGAGGTATGAGTGGTGTGGCACGTGGAAGACATATATATTAAAGAGGTAAAACGCAGCACTTCATTAAAAGGCATAACTCTGCACATGGACAACACATGGGACACACATTACAAGCCAAAAACTCAGACTTATTCTTTCTACATAAAATGCACAGCAGAAGATACAATAGTGGTCATCTGAGGAAAGCATGATTTGACTCAGTCAAAGCATATCCGAAGGCAGCATTATCCCTCAACACTTATAAATAGGACTAGAGTTCAATACATTAGAAAAAACACAATAATTTTACAAGTTCACAAAAAAGTTTACATTTCTGTGATTCAAGTGAGGAAAATTCCTGAGAGTGCTAGAGTATATACTGAGGGTATTAGAGAGTTTGAAAAACTCTTGCAGGTGTCAGTGTACAGCCAATCTCTTGTATTTCTTCTTCCTTGATACTAGTAAAATCCGGTGTGTGAGTTTCGACCCTTGAACGTAGATAGTTGTGTGCTATCGAACCAAGTAAAATCTGGTCTCTTTAATTTTTCTGCATTTACATTCCTGCAACAACAACAATCTTGATCAGTCTTTGTGATAAAGACAGCAGTAAACAAAGTAATATCCCAACACAAGTTATAAAAGTTTATGGCTTCATCTAGGACTAAAGCAGAGTATATAGTTGTAGTGGAAGCTTATAAGAAGATGCTCTGGCTGAAAAGGTTCCTTTAAGAGTTGGATGTGAAGCAGGAAGACTATGTAGTATTTTATGATAGTCAAAATGCTATTGACTTGAGACAAAATGCTATGTATCGTTCCTGTATAAAGCACATAGATGCCAGGTATCATTGATTAAGGGTTGTGATAGAAGACCAACAATTAATGTTGAAGAAGGTTCATACGAATTTGAATGGCATTGATATGTTGACTAAAGTGGTTCATAGAAACAAGCGTAAACTTTGCAGTAAGCTTGCTAGGATGTATTTCAAGTAGATGATTGAGAATAACATGTCTTCCCTATATTTGGGCTAGAGGGGGAGATTGTTAAGTGTTCAACCCTATTTTTGAGACTTTCAGTGATCATAGACATCTTTATGGTTTGTGGGAGTGATGAACAACTAAAGGAAACATGGATGACGCTCTTTAACAGTGTAAGTCCCTGGAAACATATGAAGGAATATGCAAAGAGTGAAGAAACACACAGTCGTGTACACACCTGTGTGTGGAGGCTGTGTAACTCTCTGTAACCTGTATAACTAGAAGTGAGGTGATGTTGAAAATACAAGGTCACTTATATGGTTGTGTAAGGGATCATGTACAGTGCATAAAAACCTATTTCGTGATATAAAAGAGAAAAATACGCAAATTTTTTTAGAGAGTGTAGTCATAACGTCCAAAAGTAAGGAAAAACAGAGAGAGAGAGCAAATAGTCTTGTATTCTCATCCTTGTTCTATTTTTTTTTACATTGGTTTGAGTGCTTGTTGATTGTGATATCAACATTGGTTTCAATCTTGAAACCAAGTAAGACAACTTATTGTTTTGGGGTAAAAGAACAACTTTTTGAAAATCTTTGTTAAGTTTAGTAGATTTATTTGTTGATTTGGCCTATGATTTTTTCACTCTATACTAGAGTGTTTTTCACGTAAATTTTATTGTTTGTTTCATCGCTAAATTTCTTATTCTCATATAATTTTGCTGTGCAAGTTGAAGAGTTCTTTCTTATAGTTAATATTTGGTTAATCTTTTAGAAAGTTGCGTTATTGCCTCGGAAATTTAATGTGAACTTAAAAAGGGAGAAGAAAATAATTAGAAAGGGTCATTAATTCACCATGGCCAGGCATGTGTTTATGATGTGCCTAAGAATGTGACTTAAGGCGTGAGTTACAAGGCAAGTTTCATCGTGGTATTGTTTATATAAGGTAGGCTTCGAAGTATGCTAATTACAACGATAGGACAATGAAATGGCAAAAACAGCAAATTATGTAATGGGATATCTGATCACTGATATTATATAGTTGAACAAATTTACATTGAATATGCCAGTCAATTATAAACACCCCATTAACTACATTAAAGGAGTTTCATAAACCATTCCATTTACATTGAATATTACTGTCTGAATCTTAAGCCTCTAATAAGCTGCAATTATTTTGGAGCACCAAATTGGAAGTCTTAAAACAACCACAACGGGGTGCTACAGAGGAATAACATTAATATTTTATACATATAAAATAGTACCTAGAGGGAATTTATTCACTATTTTAACCAAATAGGACTGCCGAAGTGACTAGATTAAGGGTAATTAAGTCAATAAGGATTAACAAGCATCAGACGATAAGACTCTAGTTGACAAATGACACACCAATTATTGTATGCCTAAATAGGGGGAGGAAGCGTATAGTTGATGCTAACGGCGACTAATTTTAAAAAATGAAAAGAAAGAAGAAATGGAAGATGAAAGAAAAAGAAAGTAGAGAAAGCAACTTCATTTCATTTGGCCCATGCCATGTCCACCCCGTAGCCTAATGATGTGAAGTCATCAACTTCTTCTCTTCTTCTATTCTTCTTCTTCTTCTTCTACTAATACTAATACTAGTACTGCTACTGCTACTACTGTCTTCCTCCTACTCTTTTCATCTTCTCCACACGCTTATTATTCCTTACCTTTGTTTCATAAACAAACTACAATAAAATTTCTCGCTGATAATCCACACCATGTCAACCGATAGGGGAAAGGACATAGCAGAAGCATCCGACGAACATCAACAACCAACAACCCCTAGTCGCTATGAATCACAGAAGAGAAGAGACTGGAACACTTTTGGTCAGTATCTTAAGAACCAGAGGCCACCAGTCCCACTTTCCGAGTGCAATTGCAATCATGTTCTTGACTTTCTTCGATACCTTGATCAGTTCGGCAAAACTAAGGTACATCTGCAGGGTTGTACGTTTTATGGGCAACCTGAGCCACCTGCTCCTTGCACGTGTCCACTTAAACAAGCTTGGGGTAGCCTTGATGCCCTCATCGGACGCCTTCGAGCTGCATATGAAGAGAATGGAGGCTCATCGGAGACAAACCCTTTTGCGACCGCAGCTATTCGGGTTTATCTAAGAGAAGTTAGGGATTGTCAAGCGAAGGCCAGAGGAATACCTTACAAGAAGAAAAAGAAGAAGTCAACCTCAATCAGTAAGGGAAATGATGAATCCAGCTCTTCAATGCACATTTCTTGAGCTCCTGTGCTTGCCAAATTATGGTGATTTAACTATCTTTCAGCTTCCTTGCAAATTGTTCGATTATTTTTGCTAGCGTGAAGACTCTGTCAATTCTGGTTCATTTTGTGCTAAAAATATAGTTGCTTATGTTTAATGAATACAACTGCGAAGCGTCAGATAGTCAGATACTGGTATTGTTTGCTCAGGAACTTGGATACATTTAACCACAACCGGAAATTCTACAAAGGGATACAGCTATCTTATCAGAAAAACTTAGTCAAAAAGGGGCCAGAATCTCAATCCCTTTGGTCCTAACCCCTAAAATGTCGGCATCAAATATGAGAACCCCAATCTTAATTTCAACCATTTGATTGGATATTATAATTCTAGAATTCCTCTAGACATTATACCAAAAAGAAAAAGGGACTGATTGTACATGCAATGGTGAAGTTGAACATGCAATGGTGACTCCGGCAGTACGTAAGTCTATCGTATGATGGGTAAGAAGCAAATCCTGGATTAAAAAAAGGGCAATAACCATCAATCAATATTGGTCATAACTTTTTTCTATAATAAATATTTATAGTCTTAATTTTTTATTCGGTTAACTTTGTTATGATATGTACCTTTCAAGATTATATGAAAATTATCTGCCCAATGAATAATCACATCAGGTGATGTATCTTAATTGCACTTTCAAGTTTTCTACTTAATTTAATGTTCATGTGAATGATTGAAAGACAGATTCACCTAAGATTAAGGGTTTCATGCTTATTTCTTTAATTAAATGCATGCTGTCTGTATATGGCTTCTCCTTTGTGTTGGAGTCTGTTTAACTTATGATATATAGAATTGCCTAGTTATAGGAGATATTTCCATATAGTTTTTGATGTGAATAGGGAAAGTATCTTTAAGAGCATATATTCAACTTGTATATATGTACATCTTTGATTCTCTGCAAAGTTTCTACTTTGTCATATTTAATGGCACCATGGGCCTTGCCAATCACCATCGTCCCACTCATTGCCTAGCAATGCTGAGCATCCATGGAAGGGCAATTGTGAGATTTCGTATCCTGCACTTTGTACCATGCTAGATTTTCATGCTGTATGATCAGATTTTGTGGTCAGCAACTTTATAGGTTTTATGATTGACAATTGTATCTGTCTGGAATTCAGCTTGCATGGTAAAAGCTTAAGCTTTGTGCTTATAATTAAGGAAGAGAATTTTCTCTTTAGTTTTGCTTTTCATTTTTATAGATGTTCAGAATTCATCACCATATAGCAGTCGGTTTGCTGTTTTTTTTTTTTATCAAATAGAGATATATTAACTTAAACAAAGTCAGCTCAAAACTACAGGCCTAACATTCGGCCAACATATTAAGGAAATAGAATCCAAATGTAAAATAGCAAAAAGACTAGCAGGCGGTCGTGGAAAAAAACGAACTCCCATGAATTGTTGGTAACTCATTTTTGGCAAGTAGATCGGCTATATTATTAGCTTCGCGGAAGATATGTTGAATTCTGATCGCAACGAAAGGGTAAAGAAGCTGTAAGCAATCTCACAAAATAGGTCACGGGGTGGACGAAGCGTCCCCCTTGAATAATAACTTCCAAACTTGCCAAGAATCAATCTCCACTTCTAAACATTGAATATCCATGTGCACAACACATTGTAACCCAGTCCATATGTGCGTCAGCTCAACTTCAACACAAGAACTTTGGCCAATATTAGAGGAAAAGCCCCCTACCATAAACCATCAGACCTATGCAATGCGCAACCAGCTCCAACCATACCTGTAGCTTTATTCCAAGAACCATCACAATTAAGCTTAACCCATTCGGCAATAGGAGAAATCCACCGAACCCATTTATGCTCTTGCCAACCTATAATGGGATGAACCACCTTGGAGACCTACAGGGCATACCAGAATTGTTATGCAGACCCTTAGAACAATTAATGATGGGCGAAGAATCAGAAAGAGAGCAGAGGTAATTGTCTTAGCAATCCTCAAAAGATGGGCCACGGTTCATTAGATGGTTTCCTAAACTTTCTCGCCTGTTTCAGAGTCGTCAACATAGAACAACAAGATAGTGCTCCATTACTTTGCTCTTATTTTCTGATCATCACATATGGAGAATAATAGTACTTATTGTGTTGACATTAGGAAAATAGAGGATCTGACTAAAGATAATAACAATAACAATTAATTATTTGAGGTTAACTCAATCAAATTCACATAAAATAGCGTCATTTTACTTAAATCTTGGAGATTGTACGTTTACGTGTGTAAAACAACGAAGAAGAAGAAATCCGTTGTGTCTATTTCTGTTTTAACTTAATTTGTTGTTAAATAAAAATCATCTTAATTAATTTTTAACCAAACCAAAAATTTAATAATTTTAATTTTAGCGTTTATTTTAATTTCATTAATTTAAGCTTATATATCATAAATAAAAGCTTATATTATTAAATCTTAATAAAAAATTGAAGATTAGTTAATACTATATAAGTGTTTGTATTTTATCTATTTTTAATAATCAACTTAGAATAGTTGAGTTTCCATTTATATAATTTTAAAAATTATAAAATTTTAAAAATAATTTAAATTATAAAAAGTCTCTATCAACTATATGTTTAAATAAATAATTATGCAACATATTTTAAAATATTTATTAATTAAAGTTTTCAAGTCCTTTTTTTAATTACTTAAAAGATAGTAAATTAAAAGTGAAAAATGAATCAATAATAGAGCTTGAAAAAGACAACAATCTCTTTCTTTGATAGATTGACTTGACTCCGTGGACTTGCAAGTTGCAAGTCTTTGGCTGCCTTTCAAGTATTTGTCTGCAGAATTTAATCATTTATTAACGTAAGAGATTGTACCTTCTATTTGATTTTATTTATTTTTAAAAATTCTCATATAATTTAATATTTTTAAAACATTCTTATACTTATCTTTTATTATTTCCATTACATTTTATTTTTATTTTTATTTCCAATTAAAATTTACGGTTGATCGTAATTTTTATAACATTCAAACATAATTATTAACTTAAGCTCGTCTATAATTTTAATGAAGAGTAATGGCATCATATTATTTGGAATGGCATTACTATTTTTGTTATAATCAATGATTTAAAAACTGAATCAAAAATTAAACGAGTAAAGTAAGAATTTTAAAGTATAAAATATTTAACTAGTCTTATACGTCACAAATTGACTAAAGATTCAATAAAATTAAAGAATTTAATATATGATGGTCCTTATATATAAAAAATTTTAAATTAAAAAAATTATACAACCCTTTTAAATTTTGAGTAATTTGAATCAAATTCATTGATTTTATATTCGATTAAAATAATAACCCCGGTTTCTGCTGTTAAGATGTCTTGATTAAGATAGAGGATATTCCAAGAGGACAGGACAACGGAGAATGACAAAAAGATACCAACTTTAGATTTTGCTGAGATACAATGGCCCTTAATTGATCAAATCTCGACTTAAACAATCTCTCAACGTAACTTTCTTGCAGTTGTTCTTTTATTTCCATTAATGGGTACTGAGGTTGTCACCGTATATACAATGAAGGACATTTGAACATGTTCAGGTTACAGCGTTTACATACTACTCTGAAATATCATGTATTTTAATAGCTACCTAAGGCAAGTGTGTCTTGTGGGCATGTAGCCTTGTACAATGGAAGCATTTCGAGTATTATGGTCTTATTATGTTCTGGTGCTTGAACTTTTTAAGGCTCTTGTGCAAAAAATGAGATAGTTTTGAGTTTAATTTTCATGATATTATTAATGATAGAAGCCAATAATTTTTAAAATATATGTTATTATAGTGTTAAATTTATTTTTTGAAGACACCTTATAAAATCTACTGATATGTAAATTTAATTTTATGTTTTTATGATTTTTGAATATTTCACTTTGATAAAATTAAAAAATTATTTTCTCGTTAAGTAATATTTTAAAATTATTATTATTGTTGTTGTTGTTATTATTATTATAAATACAAATTTTTGAAGTAAATTTTTTTAAAGATTTTAATTATTCAGCATAATTAAACTCTCATATGAATCTTAATATGTTATAGAAAATATAATAATGATAAAAGTTAACGGTATTATTTTTCATTAATTTTAAAAATTATAAAGTACTTTATATTGTTATTAACACTTATGAAAAAATTAAAAAATTTAAAGAGATAAATGATCAAACAAAATTAAAATCTCAGACAAAATATATTTATTATTATTTTATGTAAAATTTGCATAATTTGGGACATAAATGTTTTTATGCAAATCGTGAAGCTTATGGACCAATTTCACGGAAAGGAACTTACAACTGTAGCCGCGGCCAGCGACACTGTCTCGGCTCAAGGAATCCCCAGCAGTCGAAGAAATCCTATGGCCCTTACAAGCGCCATTGCGGAGGAACCAAACCATAAGACCTAGTTTTTCTTTATGTGATGACGTATTAGAGATTGTAATTCTACGTGTGTAAAACAAAAATGATTGCCCTTATATATCAAAAGTTTAAATTTTAATTAAAAAATTGTAAATAAAAATTTATTGATCTATTTTAGTTTATAAGAACTTATTAATATAGAAAATTGACCGATTAATTAATAATCTTATCAGTTTTTAACCAATGTTTTAAAAATTGGATCGAACATCAAACCGATCAAAGAAAAAGTTAAAGGTTTAAAGATCCAATCGGTATTAAACCGTTATAAAACTGAAATATAATAAATAAGAAATAAAAATTATGAAAATAATTAAAAATATAGTGTAAAGTAAAATGCTTTATTAAAAATGCACTAATAATACCTATTAATATATAATAAACTAATAACAAATCTAATAATTTAAACTAAGTTTGAATTTAATATAAAATATAAAATAAAAATAAAAATAAAAAAATTCTATTTCTTTATTATCATTTATTTAAAATTCGTAAAAGTTAAAATATATTTAAAAAAGAACTTTATTCTAACTTTTTTTAATATCCTTTAAACATGTTTCTTTCTAGATTAAATATTTTTTAACATATTAAATTATCTTAAGCAAGATTACTTTTATATATTTATATATATATATATATATATAATTCAATTTATTAATCAAATTCATGGTAAAATAATAATTAGTTTTTATTAATAATATTTTACAAATTTTAAATTAAAATATAAAGAGATAAATAGAGAACTTAAATTTTGACAAATATAATTTATTAGTAAGATTAGATAAATTTATTATTTTTTAAGGATGAAAATAGTAAATCATTTTTAACAATGATAATTTAAAACAAAATTTTTAATTGAAATATAAAGATTTAAATAAAAATATAAAATTTATTAGAAAATTTGTGTAATAGAATTAAAAAATACCAATTAAAATTTCAACTTTTATATTAAGCCCTCAACTTGCATTAATGATATGTTAACACATGTCAAAAACTAGAGAGTGTCAAGGACAATCTCTTAGGCCCACATGTTCAAATGACCTCACAAATTCTTTGTTTCAGGGACAACGTGGGCCTCACATTTTAAAATGAGACGACTCTAAACCGGCTTTTTACTTAATCGGTCAGTTTTTTCTTGTACAGGTTATAAAGTATAAACACAAACTGAAAGGGAGCATAGACCGATTCACATTTGTTCTAATCTGATCTGATTTTTCAATTATTATTTTCAATAACAAGATTTATTAAAATAATTAGAAAAACAAATTTAAAAATTGAATTGAAAAATTAGTCTGTTCAAAATTTTTATAATTAAACCAGCCAAATCGATTTAACTTTTTAATTATTGATTATAACATAAAATATAAGAAATTCTCGCATGGTTTAATTTAGTTAAAAATTAATAAATTTTAAAATTGTTGATATTTTGTAATTTAAAATTAAAAAATTTAATTTAAATATTTTATTGAAAATACTTGTGATATAACAATATATGTGAACTTAGCAAATATTGTTAACGTGAGATTCTAACATAGATCAATAATTTAGGATAATTTTAATAAATTATTGATTTAAGTTGAATTAAATTAATTTAGATGAGATTGAATTGTTGAGTTATAATGTCACCTTAGTGACATTTAATTAATGCATATATGTTATTTAAACCATTTTATTTATTGTTATTTTTAATATAAAGTAGACTTAAAATAATTTTAAATATTATAAATTTTTTAAAAAAAATTGAATTATACAGAAGTCTCGTATTTTATGAATAAATAGTGATTATTCATTAGGGTTATAAAAACTTTTATGTTTAGTTTGAATATAATCAAATTTAAATTCTTATTTTGACGTCGTTTATAATTATCACAATTATTATTTATTTAAATTGCATTTACACATCTTAAATCATTAGTTAGTGTTAAAAAGTTTTTTAAGTAATATTTGTTGTAATGATTAAAATGATAGTTATTTGATTTATAATTTATTATTATGTAATAGAGTAATTTATTTAAATTACATAATTTGTTGTAAATTTACTTTTTATAACATTAATAAAAATGTAGAATCCCACTTTATAAAGATTAAAAAGAGAAAAAATTTTATAACATTAATAATAATAATCTTTTAACTAATAAAAATACATTTTAATTTATTTAAAGTAGTATTAAATAACTATTATTTTACAAAAAATATTATAACTAATATCATTTAAATTATACTTCACTCTTATATGAATAATTTAAATAATATTAATTATAATGATACGAAAGGTTACTAAATAATAATTCTCTTTTCTTTATTTTTAATTATTTATAAATAAAATAATAATAGAGGTAGAAAATGATAAGACACAATCTTTACTAAAATTTAAATAATTTGAACCAAAATCATTGATTTTATATTTAATTAAAACCTTTTTTTTTTATATCTAAACATCTCCAAAATTTTACGTGGTTCAAATCAAAGTCATCAATTTAAAATCTAATCAAACAATATCGAACTGACCGGTATCATAAATATCTACTTCCCTTGTAGCCGCCCTATAAATACGACTCCATCTTACGCCCTTCTTCTTATCTCCAAAATGAAAGTGTATGTTATAATACTGTGCCTTCTCTTGTCTTTCACTCTCTTCTCTCTTGCCGACTCGGCAGCAGCAATAAGAACAGGCGGTGGTATAGGTATGCTACTTTCATCCATTTTACCTGAGAAAATTAATATATATATATAATATTATTAATGATAGAACCTAATAATTTTTAAAATATATGTTATTATAGTGTTAAAATTATTTTTTGAAGGCACCATATAAAATCTATTGATATGTAAATTTAATTTTATGTTTTTATGATTTTTTAATATTTCACTTTGATAAAATTAAAAAATATTTTCTTGTTAAGAAATCTTTTAAAATTATTATTATTATTATTGTTAGGTATGTTACTTTCATCCATTTTACCTGAGAAAATTAATATATATATATATAATATTATTAATGATAGAACCCAATAATTTTTAAAATATATGTTATTATAGTGTTAAAATTATTTTTTGAAGGCACCTTATAAAATCTATTGATATGTAAATTTAATTTTATGTTTTTATGATTTTTGAATATTTCACTTTGATAAAATTAAAAAAATATTTTCTTGTTAAGAAATCTTTTAAAATTATTATTATTACTATTGTTGTTATTATTATAATATACAATTTTTTGAAGTAATTTTTTAGAGATATTAATTATTCAGCATAATTAAACTCTCGTATGAATCTTAATACGTTATAGAAAATATAATAATGATAAAAGTTAATGCTATTATTTTTCATTAATTTTAAAAATTATAAAGTACTTTATATTATTATTAACACTAATGAAAAAATTAAAAAATTTAAAGAAATAAATGATCAAACAAAATTAAATTCTCAGATAAAATATATTCGTTATTATTTTATGCAAAATTTGCATAATTTGGGACATGTATGTTTTTATGCAAAACTTGAAGCTTCTGGAGAAATTTCACGGAGACCACCTTTCAAATGCGGCCGTGGCCAGCGATACTGTCTCCCCCCAAAGAAACGCCATCCGCCGAAGAAATCCTGTAACCCTTACAAGCGCAATTGCGGAGGAACCAAACCCTAAGACCTGGTTTCTCTTTATGCGATGTCAGATTGGGGATTGTACTTCTACGTGTGTAGGGTTTTGTAGTACTATTAAATAAAGCTAAATAGCTATACCTAGTTTCCCTTTATGCGCTGTCGTATCGGAGATTGTACTTTTACATGTACAAGAAGAAGAAGAAATTTGTTGTGTATATTTCGATTTTTAACTCAATTTGTGTGATGTTGGCAGGATTCATATTGTGGATTTAAAAGCTTAATTAATTATACTAATTATGAATTTTTATATTAAAATCATCTTAATTAATTTTTAAGTAAACAAACGTACTAAGTTTAATTTGAATTTCATTAATTTAAGCTTAGGTATCACCTTTTTTTTTAGATGAGTTGGGTTAGCAATAGAATATAAAAGTGTGTATAAAATTAATATATAGTTGAGTTTCCTTTTGGACTAAGAAGCTCACTTGCAAGAATAAACTCTTAAATTATTCCTTGAAGAGTAATGGCATCCTTGATAAGTCAATAATTTATATATGATTTTGGGATGAATTAGAACTAATTTGACTTATCTTTATGTGAATTTTGAGCTTTATTTAGTTAATTATCACACATTTCAACTTTATCGCTTAATAGGTGAAAATAGATAGATTTTGGGGTAAGAGACATAACTTTCGCTGTGGATGTTAGATAAAGGTCATTCAAATATGCTTTTGAAGAGGACTTTGAATTCTACAACTTCCTTAAAAACTCCAAAGAGAGATTTTGTCATCTAAAGGGTCAAAATTATATATTTCTATAGATGTCTAGTGTTTGTCCACCGAGCGGACAATGATGTCCCTCCAAATGAACATGAGCGGCGCTGGAAAGCTGAAAAATTAGATAATGTCTACCCAGAGGACATTTACTAGCCGTTTGGATTGAAGTTTGCTCCGAAAATAGCATATGTCCACCTACCGGACATGTACGACAAATTTTGCGATTTTTGCCCCCAGTTTGACTCAAATTGAGTTTCTTTGATCCCAAAGCACTATAAATACTTATTTTAAGGCCTATAAAGGGGGAGCCACCTATCCTATCCTAAAGAGAACACCCGAGGAGGCCAAGAAGAAGATCAAGAAGGATTCAATCAAGGATTGAAAGCAATTTTGTTTTGTTTTCTTTCAATCTTCTCTCCACTCTTTCTTGGATGTTAATTATCTTTGTTTGTATGAAATCTTTTATCATCTTCTTGTTATTTTAATTCAAGTAATTAAGATTAATTCAGTAATAAGTAGCTTAGTCCTTGTGGGAGATGACCTTGGAATACTTAATTTGTAGATACTAAGAACGGCTCTATGCACTTGCAGATTTTTTCGACTAATCATATCATTTGGAATGGCATCACTATCTTTATTATAATCAGTGTTTTAAAAGTTGGATTAAAAGTTAAACAAGTAAAGTAAGAGTTTTAAGGTTTAAAATATTCAACTAGTCTTATACGTTATAAAATTGGCTAAAGATTGAATAAAATTAAAGAATTTGAAATATAATTGTCTTTACCTATCGAAAAATTAAATTTTAATTAAAAAAATTGTAAATGAAAATTTATTGATCTATTTTAGCTTATAAGAACTTATTAATTGATAAAATTAATCGATTAATTAATAATCTTATCAATTTTTAACCAATGTTTTAAAAACCGGATCAGACATCGAACCGATCAAAGAAAAAATTAAAGATTTAAAGGTTCAACCGGTGTTAAACTGTTATAAAACTGGAATATAATAAATAAGAAATAAAAATTATGAAAATAATTAAAAATATAGTGTAAAATACCAAACCAAACCAAACATACCAAAATTCCCACCTAAGTAAGGTATGAGGAGGGTAAGATGTACGCAGTCATGCCCGCATCTCCGATGAAGATATAAGGACTGTTTCCTGATAGACCCCCGGCTAAGGTAAGAGCAAAAACAAATGACAACAAACAAACCAAAACAAACAAACACACACAAGCGACAAAAACAAACACACGAACAAACCCAACAAACAAACAAAAACAGATCAGGCCAATGTGAGTACATCACTGTATAAGGATAACAATATAGGTATATGCATGAGTACTATAACCTATAGAATGCACATGAAACTGAACATCTATACATACATGAAGATGTAAATATGTGAGCCGACATATGCAGAGATAAATAAAAATTGAAATGAAGAATTTGACGTAATAAAAATACCAATAAAATAAAATAAAGATCAATAAAATAAAAATACACTAGGTACATAATAAATATAATTACATACATATTTATATATACATACACTTCCTATATGGCCTATTCCTAATCGAACGTCGGCGATCTATTACAGCAGAGGTAGAACCTAATCATCTCTTATAGGAGACTCTAATTCCACTCTAAGCGTTTTCTATGTATCCTAGGCAGAAGTCGTATCCTCATGGGGCTTCAGGAGGAGGGTAAGTGGTCGTGTGAAGGTACGGTCGACTGACAGGCATACTATCTGCCGAACAAGGTGTCTACAATCAAGTTATAGCCCTTCGATTCGGTGAAGAGTTACATATAGGAATGGCAGGTCGAAATAATACACAAATATAGTGTAAAATAAAATACTTTATTAAAAATTACACTAATAATACTTGTTAATATATAATAAATTAATAATAAATCTAATAATTTAAACTAAGTTTGCATTTAATATAAAATTTAAAATAAAAATAAAAATTGTATTTCTTTATTATCATTTATTTAAAAATTAGTAAAAGTTGAAATATATTTAAAAAAAGTCAATAGACTAACTTCTTTTTAACATGTTTCTTTATAGTTTAAATATTGTTTAACATATACTTAAATTATCTTAATCAAGATTACTTATATATATTAATTAATAATTCGATTTATTAATCAATTTCATGGTAAAATAATAATTAGTTTTTAACAAAAATAATTTTAAATTTTAAATTAAAATATAAAGAGATAAATATATAATTATTAGTGAGATTAAATAAATTTGTTATTTTTTAAGTATAAAAATAGTAACTTATTTTTAATAATAATAATTTAAAACAAAAATTTTAATTGAAATATAAATATAAATATAAATTTCATTAATAAAATTGTGCAATACAATTTAAAAAATTCATAGATTTTTGAAAAATATCGGTTAAAATTTCAACTTTTATATTAAGACGCCAACTTGTATTAATGATGTGTTAATACACGGCAAAAACTAGAGAGTGTCAAGGACAATCTCTTAGGCCCACATATTCAAATGCCAGGATAAAAGAGGTATTTGGCAAATAACTTATCAGTTATTTTTTAGCTTATTGACTAAAAGTTAGCTTTTTAATTATTTTAAAAAATTATTAATGTATTTAGTGAATTTCAATGTCTTATTGGTTAGCTTATTAACTGCAATAAGTTAATTTCTAAAAGCTTCACAAGAGAAGCTTTTGGGGTTAGCTTTTTGCCTAATAACAATATTGCCTTCCATTTTAGTCTCTACTTTTACTTTGTGTATTTTCAAAGTAGCTTTTTTTTTATCTTATTGAAGTTTAGAAGAATATAATAAAGGGTTAATTAAACTTTTTAATCTTTATTTAATTTTATAGTATTAGTTTACATTTAAAAATACCATACTATTAAGTTTTTGAACATAAAGAATCACATCAAATTAATATTTTTAGTATATAACTACTATATATTATATCTGTGTCATAATATAATTATAGATATTTTAATTTATTAAATAATAAAATTCATACAAATTATGTGAAAAATACTAATATGATGTAGCTTGCTGCATCATTCATGTTAATAGAGAATTTAACGTTGGATTATTATTATTATTATTATTATTATTATTATTATATTATTATTATTATTATTATTATTATTATTATTATTATTATTATTATTATTATATTAAAGTTATAAACTTAATTTTTGTAAAATTAAACATCTAAAATCCAAATTTTTATAAAAATATTCATCGAAATACTAAAAAATATGATATTCTATGTCCTTATTTTTTTAAAATCATACCCTCATAAGTCATTTTACACATCAACAACTAATACTAAACAACTAATTTTACTAAACATCTTTAATAAACAACTAATGTTATCCGCTGGTCAAATCAACTAATATAATCAAATATGAGCTATCAGCTAACAGTTAATACAATTCACTGTTTGTCAAACAGGGTCAAATTCTTTGTTTCAAGGACAACGTGGGCCTCACATTTTAAAATGAGATGACTCTAGCCAGTTTTTTTGAAAAAGCTGACCAGTTATTTCAATAAACTGACCAACTTTTTACTTAATCCGTTGGTATTCTCTTGCAGAGGTTATAAACAAAAACTGAAAGGGAACATAGACTGATTCGTATTTATTATGATCCGATCTGATTTTTCAATTATTGTTTTTAATAATAAGAGTTATTAAAGTAAATAGAATTGAAAATTTGAAAATCGAACTGAAAAATTATATTGTTCAACATTTTTATAATTGAACCAGTCGAATCGGTTTGATTTTTTAATCATTGATTATAACATAAAATACAAGAAATTCTCAAGTGATTTAATTTAGTTAAAAAATTAATAAATTTTAAAATTGTTGTATTTTATAATTTTTAAAATTAAAAAATTTAATTTAAACATTTTATTAAAAATACATGTGATATAACAATATATGTGAACTAAGTAAATATTGTTAATGTGAGATTCTAACATAAATAAATAATTTAGGATAATTATAATAAATAAATTATTGATTTACGTCGAATTAAATTAATTTAGATGAGATTAAAGAGTTAAGTTATAACGTCACTTACTCACTTAGTGACATTTGATTAATGCATATATGTTATTTAAACCATTATATTTTATGTTATTTTAAATATAAATTACATTAAAAATAATTCTAAATATTATAAAATTTTAAAATAAATTAAATTATAAAAGTCTCGTATGTTTTACGCTAACTATGTGTATGAATAAATAGTGATTCAACTGACACAATACATTTTTTAAATATTTTCAATTTTCTAGTCCTATTTTGTTTTGTTAGTTAAAAGTTAGTTACTTAAAAGTGAAAATATGGTCAATTAGTTGAAAAATGAAGCAATAATAGAGCTAGAAAATGACAAGACACGCTCTTTTTTAATAGTTGACTTGACTCGTGGACTTGCATTACAATGTTGCGAATACCGTATCGGATTGAGTTTCTAAACGATACTGTACCGGTACTGGTCAATATCGGGTATCGTTTCGAGCAATTTTTTATATTTATGAAATAGTCCCTGAAATTTTTAAATTTTGCAAAATAGTTCACTGATATATTGTACAGTTATATACCGTACAGTTTCCTATTTACAAGTTTACATCAACCCTATTTCCAAAAATCATAATAACAAATAATAATCACAATTAGTAATTTAAAATAAAATGACAATAATTTTTAAATATTTCACATATAAATAATAACCACAATTAATATGAAAAAAGACAATCATCATA
>JAOTAY010000001.1:28272751-28284946 GCA_025629805.1 Erythroxylum baracoense
TTAACATAATAATTAACTCCAAAAACTTAATTTATCAAAACCTCATAATTCACTCAAATCATGCTTAAATAAATAAATAAAATTTGGGGTCAACATTTTGAGACTAAGGTAGATCATTTATCCTCATATTAGGATGCAAACTGGGAATGAATAAAGGGCATGGCTTTGATATGATAAATGGTGTCAAATCAGTCCTCTTTATAAAAGACTTGACCTTAGGCTATGTTTCATTAGGTGGTTATTAATGGAATGGAATGGAATATAATATTATTCCATCGTTTGGGAGGGTTTCACATTACATCTCACTCTACCCTAAACAGTAAAAATAAGTCACCTCCGATTAAGGGAGTTTAAGATGGAATGTAAAATGATAAAAAACATTTCACTATATTGCATTATGACCCTTCCATCCTTCCCAAACAACAATTTTCTAATATTACATCCATTATAAACCATTCCATTTTGTTAAAAACCTTATATCTAACTAAACATAGCCTTATTTCTCTAAGAAACATGTTTCCACTAAACTCCAAAGCATCTAAATCATACAAGATCAATCATGGAACTATCCTTATAGAGAAATGACTTACCTAATTATGCCCCCATTATGGAGATCTCTGAATATCTTGTAATGAAATTGCATAGATCAGGAACTTTTCATCATACTTGGAAAAAATTAGAGTTCATTTTCCTAAGTTTAAATAGTTTAAATTTGTTTAGCATAATCTAGCAGTACCTAAGGCATTTGTTACATGTTGGTTAGCAATTTTAGGTAGGCTTTGGACCAAAGACAGATATAACTCTAGTTTGAATCTCCTATGTGTTTTATGTAAGACTGAAAAAATAATAACTTGTCTATTTTTCAAATCTTTATACAATAATTCCATTTCATCCTAAATTTAGCATAAAATGGAGTACTTATGTAAGGAGGATGACCAACCTCAAATAGTTGAATAGGCATGTATTTTATTTAGAAGATCAATTACTGACTTCATTCTGCTTAAAATTGCATTCATATAATGCATTTATGTGATATAAAGGCAAAATAACCATCGTATATATAGGAAAACTAAAACACATAAGAACTTACTAGTTGACAAGGTTATCCATTGGATCACAAAAACTCTTCTAGCAAATCAAAGCCAAGTGATAATTATTAAAAGAGTAAGAAGAAGTTGGGATCTAAATTAAGGCTATCTATTTTAGGAAACAATTTATGTATTTACCTTTTTCCTAATGCCTTTTAGCATATTTGAACTTAGAGCTTACTACTATATAGTTTAAGTAGCAGATTAAAGGTTATATTCTTTTGTAAGCAAAAAGTATGGATTCTCTTAAAGGTAATTATTCTCTTGGAATAAAATTATTTAAGTTCCAAAAAATGAACTAAATATAACCTAAAATTATAAACAATTAAGAACTTATCAAACTTCCCCAAAATTAGGCATTTACTTGTCCTCAAGTAAATCAATTTCATTCCTCTTAACTTAATAAGAAATAACTATGGGTAATTATTAAATATATTATAGATATCAATCAAGATTCTTAATTATTCATTTAGTTATAAAGTTCATTGTATTGTTAATTACTTATTTACTTACATCAAATTATAAATCAATCTAACTCACTCCATAATTCTTCAATTTTAACATAATTTACATGAGACAAAAATCTAAAATCTTTAAACATTTTTACACCGTTTAAAAAAACAAAACACTAAATTTAAACAACATGATAGCATATAAAATCTTGTTCAAAAATTCACATAGCGTTTTGATACGAAAGTATATACCTTGTTATGAATATCCCTAATTACTTACCTACTTCACTATCCCAAATGGCTACTAGCACCACTCTTTAACTTTAACCTTTTTATTGGTACAAAGTTAATGGGGTGAATTATTTGTGCTCATATATTCATATACTATTTTCTTCTTTCTTTTATTTTTATAAGTGGAGGTAATGAAAATGTTTATGAAGAATTTGCATTCAGCTCAATGCATGTACAAATTGTATACAAAGTATCATAATGCAAATCAAGCATCAATTCTCAAAATTAATCAACTAAATTAAAATCAACTTAACTATTAAAACTCATAACTATTTTCCAAAAAAGTCAAATTATAATCACAACCAACACCCACAATCATCTTGATCAACATCCTTTTTAAAAAATTTCTCAAGTTGTTTACTGTTAAGCTAATTATGACAAATGCGATAAGCTTCATAACTAAGTCCATCCCCCATACTTAAGTTTTACATTTTCCTTAATGCTTGTTTAATCCTTAATGTGTTAAACAAGCAAGAACAATGAAAAATATGAAAATAATGAGAGGAGGTGAGGATAACTATTACTCCCCTGATAGTAAATGATTTCCAATGATATCCAATGTCATTAATATCAATCTAGTGTTAGTGAAAGTTTCTCTACTCTCCTATAAAAGGGTAATGTTGCCTTCATAGCTTGTGAAACTCTATCAAATTTCAATTCAAGTAATAAATGTATAAAGACCAAAAATATGAAAACAAACTAAACTACTATGAAAATCTTACTAGCAATTCAATTAAAAAAAACCTTATTATTATTTGCCTCCCATCCATACCTCTTTACAATTCCTTTAGTTGGAATTTTCAGTAAGCCTTTCTTCAACTAGATTTATAATCACTAGCTGCTTCCACCCATCTTATCAAATAAAGGCCTATTAGCTTGGAAAAATGCCATAGGTTATAATATAATAAGAAGGTATAACATCAAATTAATAAAACTTATTAAATTTACTAAGGAGATATAATATTATAACATCCTTTTCTTTTTTGAAAATTCGTCACACCTTTTCATCTTTTCACTTGCATTTAGCTTGCCAAACTCTCAACTTTTAAGATGATGAAGTTCTATGACTTCTAGCATTTGTATGGTGCTTATGCACTTCAACTTCAACCTTATTCTTTTTCCCCTAATTCCACTCATTTCCCTTCCTTCTTGAACCTGTGCTGCACTCTCATTTGCTTCTTACCAATCCTTTCTTAAACTTCCGCCATAACAACTGGTTAATATCTTTTCCCTCTGAACATTATATCTAAAAATCTCCTATAATTCCCACCATTAACCAATATTTAGCCCATAATCCTTTCACTTTATCCATTTTGCACAGCAACCTTCCCCAAGAAATTCCTACTGAAGGCTAAACAAAAGATCAAAAATTAAGCTTCATTGGGAAAACTTAGGTTCAAGTTGTTGAATGACATAGACCTGAGGCAAAACTAAGCTATTACCCACTAGTATATATGATGACCAACTAGTTGTCTCACCTCTTTTGGAGGTTCTTAAGGTTGGTGCTTAAAATGGAGCTCCACTTTGATTAGATTCTCCTTTAATAAAAAGTGGCTTGTTTGATGATGAAAGATTTAGTTCAGGCTAGTTAAAAGCAATATGGCTTGCAAGACATATTCATGAATAGTGATGGTACATTATTGTTCAAGTTTTCTTATTAATATGTTATAAAGATAATTCTTGAAGTAGGTCCTTAGCATGTTTATAATAAATCATTAATGCTTTAAGTTTGCATCCAAAGATGAAAATGGATGAAATCAAACAAGAAAACATTCCCATTTAGATATGTATATATGGACTTCCACTTAAGTATTGTTAAAGAAACGGATTAAGTTACTTGGCAAGCTTCATTGGCAAGCCTATCTGCATGGACCAAGTGATTATAGAGATAACAAGGATCAATGTTACAAGATTCTATATTTTGGTAAGTGCTCTGACTAATTTACCTGAGGCAATACCAATTATTAGACTTAATGAATAATATAAACCCATAGAAGATACCTCAAAAGTAACTTATTCCAAGAAATTGATGATATTAGACCCTAAAAAGAAATGTCAGCCAATAGGTAGAAGGTTAAAGACAGGGTAATACTAGGAGTTGGTTGAGTTAGAAGAGTTAAAGGAATAAAGTAAGAAAAATAGAAATTGTGTGACAATAACTAAGAAGTAAATTTTCCTAAAGGAAATAAGCGAAGCGTGTGGGAAATAAACTTGTAACAATTTAAATGAGGAACCAAAATTTGATAAAGCTATTGAAATCATGGATTAAGAGAACTTGAGTCCTCTAGATGCCTACATTCACCTCGCAAGGAAACAAGATGAGTATAATTCTATAGTACGGCCTAAAGAGGGCGTAAGGCCATCCATAAATAAGGAAAATAGGAAAGAATTTGAACCTATTTTAAGGATAAAATCTAGCAAGAAGAAGAAAATTAGAATATAAGAGGAGATATTGCTCCCTTTAAGAAAATTTTGCTAAAATACTTCATTTATGAGAATAAGCTGAATATAATTGGCATTTAGGAATCTATGATCAAACATGGTAACTGAAATTTACTAAAGGTATTGCACTCTCATTGGAAGGAGATCACCAATCGCCCATACCTTTCAAGTAGGATAATTTTGATATAGTACAATAGTTAATCAATGGAGGAATTTACTAGTTATGTCAAAGACCAAGTAGTCCATATCAAGGAAAAAAACAAAATCATTAGTAAGAATTACTTCATGTTCCTCATTTTTTTTAAATTATTGTCAAAGGGCTCTTCTATGGGTAGAAATCAGAGAAGTGGTAGTAAATATCCAAATACTATGGGAATTAACTGGAGATTTCAACTCCATCACTCAACCTAAAGAAGCAGAAGGGGATAGATCATCTAAGTAACCTTGTCCAAACTTAAGACAATGCTTGATTGTCATTCAAATAGATGACATTCCTTAAGGAGGCAATACTTTACCTAGAACAACAATCAAAAGAGTGATAATTTATTAGGAAAAAGCTTGATTGTAGTTTATCCAACTTAGAATGATTTCAAACCTTCCCCAATTGCTTGACCTTGTTCTCAACACGTAGCTTATCTAATAACTCATCCATAATCACTCAAGCTGAGTCTATAAGTATCAAAGTACCCTTCAAGTTTAATAATTTCTAACAAACTTGGCATGTTTTAATGAATCTATATGGAAGGCAATCAATGATGACATCATAAGCATAAAGCAATTTATATATACCAAGAAAATGAAGATCATCTAGGACCATCTGGCAAATGTATTGCTAACTAAGGAAAATATTATCTTGTTCACCTTTATTTTAGCATCTCAAGTTCACAAAATCTTAGAGGAAGGTCCTTGGCATGTTTGGAATCAACCATTATTTTTACAGAGCTAGAAGTCTAGCCTCAAGCTTGAATCTATCAAATTTCAAAACATTCGTCTATAGATTAATTTCCATAATGTCCCCTATAATATTGGAATACACAAGCATTGAGTGCCCTTGCTAGCTTCATTAGAACACCTCTCTATTTTGATGAAAATATGGCTAAGAAAAAAAGAGTATGCTCGTATTTATGTCAGTATGGCACTTACCAAGGAACTTCCATCAGAAATCCTTGTTATGATACAAGGTGAGGAAAGCAAATTATGGGAGGATAGTGTTTTAGTATCTTACTAGTGGAAGAGACTTCCAAAACATCAAAGGAAAATCTAGAAAGCCAAGGAAAAAAATTCAAAACAAGTAGTTACCTTGAGTTAACTGAGGAAGAAGTGATTGACACTAACACTAACGACAATGCAAATGTTGAAACACAAACAGATGCAGAGAGTCCTATTAACACAGAAGCTAGTGCTACTCCTGACATTGAAGTAGTATCCCCAATTAATAATTTACTTTCACCACCTGCAAATCTTACAATTGTGCACTCTCCTTTAGTTGAAAAAACCAAAATAGATCCTTCTAGTGATAATAACAGATATGATGAGACACAGAGCCTTTATATCATAACAAAAACTCCTATTATAGATTTTCAATCACCATGCAACCAAACTAGAAAGGAAGTTGTCATTGGTCATAAGGAAGCCAATATGCCATTTCAAATATTAAAAAATAGGAGATCACAAAGGAGTAAAAGTAAAGGCTCCACATAAAAAACTTTTAATATGTCAATCTTAGTATGGAATGTCCTAGGATTGAACTGCCCTACAAAGCAAGCTGCTTTAAGGATTTTGTCAAGAGGGAAAAGCATATAATAGTAGGACTAGTTGAGAGAAAAATAAAGCAAACAAATATTGGCAAGTTAAACACACTAGGATCGAGTTGGAAGCAGGTAACAAATCATTCACACCATACATATAGGAGAGTCATCATAAGTTACAAGGCTGATGAGATTAGAGGGAAAATTCTCCATTCCACATATTAGATTATACATCTCAAAGTATCCTTTTTCCATAAGAAAATTGACATCCTAGTTGCTCTCATTTATGCCAACAACTTTGGGTTCCAAAGATCAGTATTATGGAATGATCTAATCAATCTCTATAGTGGGCTAAATTTGCCATAGTTAATATATACAACTCCACTCTTTACAGGTCAGGCTTAAGGAAATTGAAACCTTCAAAGCAATTTAAAGGATTTCAAACACTGTATAAATAAATTGGGAGTGACAGATTTGAAGTATATAGGCCACAGGTTTATATGGTCAAACAAACAACACCCACGATGGTGCATCCAAAAGAAACTTGATTGAGCATTGGTGAATGCCAAATGGCTAGTTCATTTTCCCAACAACTCTGCTATATTTCAGGATCATCTTTTTTCATATCACACCCCTATCAAAATCAAAAACCTATTCCAAAGTATTGTTAGCTTCCATCCATTTAGATTTAATAATTATTTGGCTCATGATCTAGGATTTATTAAAGCTTATAGGAAAGGTATTGAATGTCCCTTTAGGGGAACCAAGCAATTGATATACGTACAAAAGCTGAAGGCAATAAAAAAAACCCAAATTGCTACATTCCTTAGGGGGATCAACAGATGAAACATTATTGAAAGCTAAGGATGATCTATTAGCATTATGGAAATTAATTTCACTTTTACCCTATGATTCTTCACTACTTAGAAAAGAGAAACGATTGAAAAGAGAAACAATCTCTCTCAAATTATTTGATTGGTGTTAAAAATCATGAATCGCTACTATAGTAAAGAGCTAGAGTGAATTGGTTGAAAGATAGGGATAGAAGTTTAAATTTCTTCTTCAACTATATCCTAGCTCGTAAAAACAAAAATAAAATCAGTGCAGTCACCATTAATGAGGAGCTGATACTTCAGAACCAAATGGATATTTAAAATGAAGCTGTGAGCTACTTTATTTAGTTGCTTGGATCTCGAAATATAGCTTCAGTTTTAGCTGTTGAACTCTTGACACTCAATCTAAAGCAAATTACATAGGATAATAGTGAATTGTTAACAAAAGTTATAGGGGACAAGGAGATTGAGGAAGAAGTTTTAAATATGGATGGCATGAAAGCCCCCGGTCTAGATGGACTGAATGGCCTCTTTTTTCAAAATTATTGGGACATTATGGGTTCTTGTGTTAAAAATGCAGTTAAAGATTTTTTGTCCACAGGTGTACTGCTTAAAAAATCAATAAAATATTTATTTACTTGATAATAAAAGGTATTAATCCCTTAAGCTTCAATGAATTCATACTCATTTCTTATACAAACTTTCTTTATAAGGTCATCTCCAAGATCCTTGCATCAAGACTGAAGAAAGTAATAGATCCTCTCATAAATGACAATCAAGGTGCCTTTATCAGCAATAGGAAGATTAGAGACAACATATTAATTGTCCATGAACTTCTTAAAGGTTGCTCAAAAGCCAATTCAACCTTAAATTGTACTATCAAAGTCATTCTATAAAGCTTATGATAATGTGAGTTGGAGCTTTCTATAGAAGATGATGACAACTAATGGCTTCATAAGAACATATATCAGTTAGATCTAAGAATGAATATCTATGGAAAGCTATTCAATCTTGATTAATGGTAGCCCTTCAAAGTATTTCAAAGCTGGGAAAGGACTAAAGCAGGGGGATCCTCTTTCCCCCTACCTTTTCCTTATATACATGGAAGTTCTTAATTCCATAATCGAGTTTAAAGTTTAATTGAATGCAAACTTTAAATGTCATTCAAAGTGTAAAAAGATTGGACTTACTAACCATGGATATCGAGATGATTTACTTCTTTTTTTCCATGAAAAAGTGGATTCTATTAATAGTTATATGAAGGCTCTTCACAAATTCAAGGTTGTCTTTGAACTAAAGATCAACCTCCACAAAATTCATTTCATAACTTTAAAGGGTGCTTCTCGGATGGCCTCACAAGTTGCTTCATAAGGGGAATGATGGAGAAAGATCCACCTCCATTGTACTTGGGCCTGCCAGTCTTAACAAAAAGATTAACTTTCTTAGAATGTAGTGCTCTTATAGAGAAAATTCATAGAAGAATCGGCTCTTAAATGGACAACTTTTTATCTTTTGCAAGGAATTACAACTCATAAACTCGGTTCTTAATTCTCTGTACATATATTGGAGCTCACACATTTTCCTTTCAAAGAATGTAACCTAGAAAATTGAGAGGATCTTCAAAGACTTCTTATGGAACAACTCTAATGGCATAAAGGGAACTGCTAAAGTGAAATGGGCAGACATTTGTTGTCTAAAAGAAGAAGGGGGACTCAATGTTTATTCAGTAAAACTTACCAATCAAACACTCATCCTAAATCAATTTTGGTTGATCCTTGAAGATAGAAAATCATTATGGATTAAATTGATCCATTCATACTTTCTCAAAGGTAAAAGCATATACAAAGTTAATAAAAAGCATCAAACTCCTTTCTGAGCTAACTTCTCCAAATAAAACATCTTGTCCAAAATGCTATGTCTTGCTCCATTAGCAATGGGAAGCTCATATCCTTATGGTTTAATAACTGGTCGGGAAAAGAGCTTTCATAAACTCCTCTGATGAATTAAGGAATTCTATCAATCTCCCATTTAATATAAAAATGGACTCACTCATCAATGGGAGCAGTTGGCAGTTCCTTGTAAGCAATAGTCATTTGCAACCTCAATACTCTCGCAACCCGCTCTATCATGACACTTTATTCTTGTAAAAACAAACTACTCACCATTTGTCAAAAAAACTCATGAGAGATTTTTTAAGGTTGAAAAAACCAGTAATAGATTGGATTATCTTAAGCAAGTTCATACCTCCTAAAACTTCCTTTCTCCTCTAGCTAGCCATTCAAAATCATCTTAACACAGCAAATAGGATCATGTATTTAAATGTTAATTCTTTATGTCCTTTTTGTTCAATAAAGGAAGAAACAAATGATCACTTATTCTTCATGTGTGAGATTACCAACCGTATTCAGGAAGCGGTTGAAAGATTTGTAACTAATCATTACAAACTTGTGCATTTTCCAGTGCTATACAATGGTTGTCTTCTCAGCGTACTCCCCCAAAATTGGAATACATTGTAGTAGTTAACATATGCATACAAACCATTTGGAAAGAAAGGAATGTTAGACGGTTTGAAGCTAAGCAAAAATCTATCCCACTTCTTATATCTGAGACCATGAACAACATCAATGAAATATTAATACTGAGAGATGCAGCATGAAGCTCCAACCTTCTTTGTATCTTAACTTGCCATATACATAACTCTAATATTTTGAATAGGTAGCAATACTACAATCTTTTATGGAAAGGGTACCCCTATGTATTTTTATAAATGTAATTCAATTCTTTATTAATGAAACTTCTATTTTTACTTTTTTTAAAATTAGAAAAGTTGCTCCTTTATGATCATAAGGTTGCAAGTTCAAGTCACAGAAATAGCCTCTTTGTAAAAATACAAAGGAAAGATTGCATACATTATGACACTCCCTAGACCCCATAAAGCGGGGAGTCTTGCTTACTGGGTACATTTGCTTTTTTATTTTTCTTAATATGATTAAGATTAATAATTTATTGATTCTTAATTATTTTTTAAAATGTAGTTTCTAGAATTACAATTAATTAGTTTCAAGATTGAAATTAATTAATTAGACTATTTAAAATTAAGAAATTGTTTTCTTAAGTAATCAAAAAAATTGTTTCTTAATTAAATTTAAAAGTCAACATACCCAGTACACAAGATTTCTTGCTTTCCGAGGGTCTGGGAGGGTCATAATGTATGCAACCTTCCCTTTATATTTTTACCAGTTCCTTAATTAAATTTATTTATTTCAATTTGATTAAGATAAATTCAATTTATGATTTTATTTAGAGAATTAGTATTCTATTTATTTGGAAATTATTTCTTTATTTATAAATAATAAGTTTCTTGATTTATTATAAAATATATTTTCTTAATTAAACTTTGAAAAGTTTTTCATTTATTAATTAAGAAATTTTTGGTTTCCTTAATATTTTGAAAATAGTTTTCTAACTTATTAAAAATATTTTTCTAATTAATTAAGAAATCAATCTCTAGATAAATAATATAAAAGATTTTCTTAATTAGTTTCCTTTTAACATTGGAAAATAGTTTTCTATTTAAGGAAAAGTAATTTCTAATGAGATTAGAAGTAGTTTTATAATTAGATTAGATTGTGTTACTTATATAATTTTGAAAAAGGATTTTTTTTAAATTATAATAAGTAAGTAGCTTAATTTATTGAAAAAAGTTTTCAACTAAATTTTGTTAAAGGAGTCAAAAATAATTGGAAATAGTTTCCAATTGGATTTGAAAATTATTTTCAAATCAAATTAAATTATTTGGAAAAGAAATTTAATTCATTTAGGAATCAATGGTTTTAACTTAATTTAATTTTTCCATAGGGTTAGAAATATTATTTTAAATTATGAAGATCAATAACTAGAATCAAACGAAGCTTGATATTTTATGCATATAATTTGATTATAAGTGCATAAGTTACATACTTTATTTATATGGTTGATATTTATATTGGATGTATGTTAAATTGTGTGTTTTATAGATGTGATATTTTTCATGCAATTTTATGTTTGATGAGACCAAAAAAAATAAATCCCTCATTAAAATATTAAGTACACATTGAGAATGTGATTGTTGTCTTTCATTGTTATGAGAATAAACCAGAGTTTTGTTTATTATCAGACTTGTTATGCAAACTCAAGGCTGCTTTAACTCAAATATGTTTATTCTTATGAAAGTGGGTCTTAATTAGCTAAATGTGTGTGATTTTGATGAATAAACTCATAATCACAAGAATTTAAAGGCAGGGTTAGGAATAATATATAAGTTATGTTTTTGCAAGAGTTGTCACCTAACGGATCTAGTTGTCACATTATATGTGATTGATAAATTTGTTATCTACCTAATTTAAGTTTCGTTGGTTTGTTGAGCAAACTTAAGATCAATTAAATTTGAATGGGATCCTAGTATACTAGAAAGATTAAAGTAATCTTTTTAAATAGTGGTGAGGGCTATTATTTTGAATAAAATAATGGAAGTAACTAAATACATGATTAAAGTCTTAATCCCATTTGGTAGTCATGCATATAATTAATTAATTGTTTTTTTTGTATTTATATTTTTTAGTAGAATTGAACTTGTTTAGTATAGCTGATACTAAGTTAGTGAACCAAATTTCTTGGACAAAGGTTATGTTTGAAAAGAGTTCTCAAAGTTAGAAAAGAAACTTGTATGTCCATTTTGTAATTTTGCTATAATCCCTATTGAGGACTCGTTGACAAAGCTTTAAAGATAGATCAAAATCATATAGATGAAAAAATGTAATGATACTTTGAGTTGACTAATGTCCCTTATAAACTATGAAGAAAACATGTAAGATATATGTTAACATCATGACAGCAAGATACAAAAGGTTGCAAAGAAGTAGAGCTTAAATGTAAAGTGCCTTATTGGAATTGCTCTACTTTATTTACACTAGTAAAAGCATAAACATGGACATAATTAAAAGCATTTGCTGTAATATGATAATAGTTTTCGTAAGAAGAGAAATGATTGCATGACTTTTCTTCCCTATATGAGATATAAGTATTTGATATTGAATTTAGATTTAACATTGTTATAATGTACAAAGCATGATAAGACATAGATTCTTAAGTAAAAGTAGTTAATCCAAATTTATGAAAATACTTTGTATGTGTTGGATCAAATGAGACTTATGCTTAACATAAGTGGCAAGAATATAAAGCTGGATAACCATGACTATCCTTTTATGCCATGTTGGTTAAATCAACATGTTGGACCCCGATCCTTTTCTTACTAGTAAGCATGTGATTAGTCTAATTTGAGGTTTAATTTGATTAAATTGTT
>JAOTAY010000001.1:28308167-28320523 GCA_025629805.1 Erythroxylum baracoense
GGGGCAGGGCGGGGACGGGGAGTACTTTCCCCTCCCCGTCCCTGCCTGACACCCCCACTCTCCGTTCCCGATCTCCAATCTCTGAAGTGAGGATATTTTTGTCTCATTCCCTATCTCCGAGGTCTCCGTGAAATCCTCGCGGGGAGCCGAATCTCCGAATCCTCACCTTGCACCCATATAAAGTTGGTCATATGATTATACCACATTTTCATAAAATATACCATGGTGCAATAAAAAAAGTCATTATGTTGAAAAATTCAACAGGAGTCTTCCTGAACTACAATCTCAAATTCTAAATGCTCAGCATATTCTCAAATTTAGTAAAGAGTATAAAATTAAAAATATATAATATATTTATAAAATTATCGTGAACGGGGATCATCATGGGGCGGGGATTATTCAACTCGTTCCCGTCCTCGACTTTGTCTTAAGGGTTATATTTGCCCCATCTCTGATTCTACGGGTTGATTTTTTTGCCAATCCTCGCCCTAAACGGGGAATTCCAGAATCTCGAACCTAAATTGCCATCCCTAGGTGGAGTGGGGCCATGGGACTAAAAGCTCCTATATTTGAATCATTCTACTTAAACTCTCTCGATCGAGTATGTCGTACAAAGCTTGTCTAGTGTGAAATACCCAATTTACATGATTTATAGATTATTGAGTTAATTCAAAAATTTATCCAATACATATCTAAAAAATAGCAGCTACGAATTCTTCCGTTCCGAAAAAACGAGAAGGTAATAAATTGAATCAAGTCTTCTTTTTTCGGTCGTGAGTAACTCAAAATTTAATCAAGATTAAACCGGTTTAATAAGTTCGAAGTCGTGATGTTATTTTCATCTTAATTGATTGGATTGTTTAAAAATTTTTAATTTAAGCACGACTTAAAATTTAAGAAAGTCCGATTATATTTATTAATTTTGAATTTGTCACGGTTGAAATTTTAAATCACATTAAATAATCAATGTTTTTAATATTCATATTAAAAGAATTATGACTAAGCTGTCGAAAGGGAATTCATGTAGGAAGTTTTAAATTAAAATAAAAACAACAATCTAAATGT
This sequence comes from Erythroxylum baracoense, assembly GCA_025629805.1. Classification (NCBI taxonomy): domain Eukaryota; kingdom Viridiplantae; phylum Streptophyta; class Magnoliopsida; order Malpighiales; family Erythroxylaceae; genus Erythroxylum; species Erythroxylum baracoense. The sequence goes on from JAOTAY010000001.1 coordinate 28,309,233, forward strand.
ATAGAAATAATGAATTCAAATTAAAAATGTAAATAATTAGTTAAAAATAAAGAAAAAACAAAAAATTACTATGTTAATCAATTAATCAATTCTATAAACAACTACCTATTTTTTACTAATTAATCTTTACTATAAAATAAATAGTAATTTTAAAATATATATATTAACGAGACTTTACTAAATTGGTAGCATTTATATAATCAGATTACAATCTGCATTACCTTAACAGCGTGTTTAGTTGACTATCATTCTATTATTAATATATTTTTAGTAATAAGTTATTCCTTTTATTTGGTCGGAGAAAACATGCGTAATGTATAATTTAAGTTCTATTTATTCTTTTGAGTTTGAAAGATAAGTAAACTCATCAACTTTCTATTTTTATTTATAAAAATTTTGATCTTATTATTAAATATTTTTTTATTCTAAATTTATATTTTAAAAATAAACATTAATATTCCGTCATCTTGCTCACTACCTAGGAGGCTGTGAGTGTTGCCTCGCGGACACTGTGATTATGCCTTTACTTGATAGTTTCTGGAAACTTCTTGGAGCACAAGGTTATATGTTCTTTAACCTCAAAACGGCATCGAAACTGATCTCAGATTCAGAAGTATTTACAGTTTTGTTGGATTAAAGGGTACAATGATGGGGTCGTCGGAAACCGGAGACATCCCAAGGAGAAGGGGTTTGTCCGTTGTGTTTAAGGGAGCTCTTCTTATTCTTTAGCTTCATCGCTGACACAACAGGAGTCTCCGACGTGGCAGCTTCATCAAAAAAATGCGGTGGACGCGATGAATTGCAGAGGCTTGCATGGATTTGGAAAAGAAATCGATTAAGTGGCTATTTATGCATCTTATAATAATATAAAAATAATAGAAAATAATAATATAAAATATTTTTTCCTGATAATCTTTTTTACGAAAACTTAAATATTTTATTTGATCTTTAATTAATTTTATAATAATATAATATTCATTAAAATTTTAAAATTTTAAAATTTTCTAATTTTTAAAACAGAAAATTAGCGAAGTATATTTCAAACATTTCAATGTTACAAGTGAAATTACTCAACTCCCTTTACACATGATTTGCTAATCTTCACATAGCAAAATATACTGATTGTCCTTTTCAATGTCTTACACATGATTTGCTAATCTTCACATAGCAAAATATACTGCTTGTCCTTTTCAATGTCTCATTGACTTTTTTTCAGCAATTACTGGTGCACCTATGCTGCCTCCATAATGGCAGAACATCCCCTCCCCTCAGGCTTCCATAAAAAATTATCCAGTACGATGAGCTAGGTATTCATCCTGTATCTGTACAATCATGTATGTATCAGTTTCTACGACTGTCCCGTGAAAAAAATCTACCATTATCTGGCTGGTCCTGGAATGTGAGATCCTATCCACTTCCACCTTCATCTTCGTCATTAAGGTCCCCATGATCTACGGTAGGCCGTTTCAATCTCTGGAATATCTCCTCAAGTGATTCAGACGATGAATTAAGGGAATCAAGTTTAGTTTCCAGACCTTGTCGCATAGGAAGAAACTTTTTCGCCCCCATATTCGCTTTAAAACTTTGGAAACCATTCTTCATAGATTCCCATTTTGAGGCCAAACCGGCAGATGCACCTCCTACTAAGTTGTTAGAATTCGAGTTGCCTGCACCAAGCAAGTACACCTTTGCAGAGGCAATGTTTTTCTCCACTGGCTTGCTATTGCCTTGTCTACCCTGTTGTTCTCTTATTGCAGCGTACTTACTGCTTATAGCTTCTCGACTTGAGCCATATCGTCGACCGACTTCCTCTTTCATAGGGTGTGACGGACTTCCTTTGGTATGATTGTTGACTAAACTGCTTGCAGCCTTCATTTCAAGGGCAACTTTATCCTGAGGGTTACACCTCTTGTGTTAGAAAACAAGGAATAAAAAGGGGAAACATTTATTGCAACTATCAATGGTTTTCATTGTTTATAAAAATTGCCAATCAAAGTATAATCAAGAGAATAAATCAAAAGAACTATGTTGTTATAATCTAAATATGTATACATACTGTACTATCATTGCCAGATTCGATATCCACACTGTTAAAGTTTCTTGCCAATGGAATGACGTGCTCGCCAACTTTTTCCCCTTGTTCTAACCATGATCGTTCTACGAAAACATACACCGTAAAATCAAATAAAGAATAATGTCAAAGGTAATATAATATTCAGGTATACTTCTGTCGAATGGTGTTATATATGTTTATATACTCTGGACGATGACAGGAAGAACAAAGTCCTATTGCACTACCTTTCTGTAGAATAATCATTCCTGAGGGATCAAAACCATCCGTGTCATCAGCCTCGGTTTGGATCTTGAATCTCATCCAACTTCCAAAGAAACCAATTACACGGTCAAAGAAATTGCTTGCCACCAAAAGTGTGTACACAACCATGATAAGTGGATAGATTCTGTTGAACCCATCTCCAAAGAAAGAGACAGCATCATTGATTTTCCCCATGTGCTGCAACCAGAATGAAGAAATGAATCAGAAGAAAATGGAAAAAGTAAATTTTCAAAGGGACAAAGGACAAACCAATAAATTTTACCGAGAAATTCGTGAAGAATTATTGAAAAGGAAGGTCGGAGAAAAAAAAAGGTAAAATGAAGCCTAAATAAAGATTTAGATGATAAAAAAGATTTGTGTAAGAGGAAGTCCGATCACAAAATGAGATGCCAAAATGGTGCTTCCAAAAATTGAAAGAAGGGAAAACCGTACTCGAGGACATTTGTTTTTTTGCCCAGCTCCACCCTAATATTCTACAAAAGTACCTCTAGCAAGGATGAGAAGAAGTTGCGTAACAGCGTCTGAAAATAAAAGTGAAGTCCAAAGATAATTCTGAAACTCTAGCAAGTAATTTAACTTTCAAAAGGCAACAGTTTGATTGAGTGAAGGGGAAAAAGATCAAGATTATGTGCACTTCTATTTTATGTTCTGGAACGATAAAACCAGACATAGCATCCATACTTGTCAAAGCAGTCAGGTTTGGGGGGAATAAATACATATTATTCAAGCCGCTAAGCGAGATTCAGAGCATTCTAAAAGTTTATGCACTATGCAAGGAATGCTATTTATGACATAGCAATGGAACATCAGTAAGAAGAAAGTAACAAAATTCAACATTATTCTGGCACTTCTCTAAAAAATGCACAAAATAAGCAAACTAAAAGGAGAACTACCTTTTCAAATATAGTACTCCTAGACCCAAGATTAATAAGGTTGAGAAAGTTGTAGGAAATTGGAGGAGCATATCGAGCAACCATCCTGAATGAATCAACGGTTTTTCATAATTATTACTTCAAATCTGCAAAGGGATTGGGAGAAGTTGTGGGAGACAATACATTAACACATAGCTCAGAAAAAACTTACGAGCATATCATAAGCAAGCTGACTGAGCTTGTCTGCCTTGGTGTTAATGAGTAAAACATCAACATCCCAACTTTGAATAAAGAGTAGTAAGTGCAAATGCACATATACATCAAAGGGACAAAAGCTAACGCCTGCAATGCACAGTCAGAGAAATGAAATATGTATGAGCAAGCCATAAAAATCATATTCACAAGCACAAGTCAAGTAGAAACACTAAGGTACTACAAAAATTATGAAAAGAAATTTTACCTGTACTAAGATCTCTTGTCTTCCTGCAGAATTTATGAGTATTGAGAAAAGAGAGAGGTCAACTCCACTTGGGAGTAGTGTTGCTTCTGCAAGAAGAATTGCAGCAGACATGGTACCTAGTAAGATAGCCAAGAGCTTTTCGAGTTGTTTTCTTAGGATGCATCGCCAGAAAAACTCTGCAAAATGCAATTACAATTACAAATATTAAACCAGAAGACTTTAACTGATTCAGAATAACCTGTAATTACAATGTCATCCTGCATTATGGCCTTGCCTGAGATTCAACCAAGCAATCCAACAAAGTTTATCATTCTTTTGTTCTTAAAAAAGGAAAAGGCAAGTTACTTTGTTAATTAAACAAAAGAATCAGAGATCCATAAAAAATGTCTAAAACAAAAGAAAAAAACCTAAGCAACTCACGCTCAAAAAAATCTTTTCTTTTTAACAGAAATTTGAGAGAGAACTTTTTACAACATCTGTTGATTACCAGTTGTGTCCAAAAGAGATCCAATATTTCCATTCCGAGTAGGTCTGAAGCTTGAAATATATTTCCTGACATAGTTGTGTGTTTCATATCACGGATCAGAGGATAAAATATTTCCAATACCACAACATGATTAGAAGCATACCATCCAGTTGAGCTGCCACGTTCATAGTTTTTAATTGTATCTTCCAGTTCAAGAGCTTCAGAAACATACGACATATACTCACTGCAAAACAAAGTGCACTTAATAAATGGATCAAACTATCAACCCTGTATTCAACCATATTAAAAGACTTGAAACACTCTCCAGAAATATGGCTATAATAAAAAAGAAATGAGAAGGCGAAAATTCTCAGAGCCCGTCCAAATATCATTCACTGGAAATGCTTCAACCATGTGACATGCCACCATCAATCAGAAATAGTAAAAACTGGCCACATAACTTCAATGAAGAGGGAAATAGATGTTCAATGTGAACTTCCAAAACAAAATAAGGAATATACATAATAAACATATCAGAAAGTAGACCAGATGACGAGCATTAAGTTCAGTGGAATAGTATTACAGCATGTAGGCATGGAAATGGGCCGGTCCAGAATTGCATTGCCTAACAACGCGGAATCACAAGTAGTATAGATAAATGGCCAAAAGCAGAAAAACAAGTAAAAGTTACGTATAAATTATTAGTTCAAACTAAAGAAGCATATCACAGATAAAGCAAAGATAAATTACATATCAGCAGCATGAAACTAAATCCCTTTCTAGCACAATACCTCAGTATGTCTCTATTAATACAAACACACATATAAGTCCACATGGATGCACTAACTAATATTGGCCTTGTGCAAGCATGTGCTGGCAGGCATGCACATAAGCACCTAACTGTTACATTTCATTCTTTCTCCCAACTGCACTACCAAAAAGTTAATGCCACTTACACATAATAGATGCAACTCTCTCTGGACAATAACAATAACAAGAAAGCCTTCTTCCACATTTGCAAATATCAATAGAAAAATGCCAACCTAGCCAACTAAAATAGTTTATGATCTGACCTCTGAAATACTACACTGAAGTTGCAAAAGAAATATGCTGCCAAGGGATATAATGGATATATAGATATTTAAAAGCCACCGTGGTCAGTATGGAGACAGCCAAAAGAGTACAAGGGAAGTGATACAAAAGATTGAGCACTTTGATAGGAGGGCACAGATATGACAAAAAAAAACAAAACTTGAAAATTAGCAGTCGACATACCTTTTATAACGATAATACTGCTCTCTAGCACATCGAAGATGACGTCTTAATGTTGCCATTGATTTCTCATCTGCATCATAGTCCATATCATTTTCTCCCAATCTACCACCTTGTGGTTTAAATGAAGGATCTTGCCTAAACTGTTAATTCAAATAGAAATTACAGACAGCATCTCATCAGTGCGAATCCCACAGAGGGTGAAAGAGAGAGAGAGAGAGAGATGAGAGGATAGTAGATACTGTTTGAGTCAGCATATTGTCAATAACATCCATGTAGGGCCTTAAGGGATCACGCTTGGACATCTGATTCGATGTTGCTTGAGCAACCTTTGAAGTAAACAAACATTGAATCTATTAAGTACGCAATTGCCACTGATACATACTAGTACATGCAGCTGTGATTGGCATGTCAAACATCAGTATTTGCATACAAGAGCCATTTAAATGAAAATGGAATATATGGTCACAATTCACTCATTCAACAGTTAAATTATAACTAACGTGCGAAAAACTGATGCAGGACGGGCAGAATCTACAATATGCTAGAGCTGCTAAAACTTTTAGTTTTTGCCAGAATCTACAATATGCTCTAGCAAGTATAAATCAAACAAAGACATGTCTAATTCTATGGGAACAAACAAAAGGGCAACAGAAGAAGATCAATACGATCATCCTACATTATTGCAAGAGAAAGATCATCAATGAAATGGATGAGATCTATGGAATTTGAAAAGATGTATGAATTCATCAAGTAAATAGGATGACCAATAAGAATCAAATAACATCTATGGAATTTAAAAGATGTATGAATTCATCAGGCAAACGGGATGACCAATAAGAATCAAATGGCATCTATGAATTACAAGACGTATGAATTCATCAAGTAAATAGGATAACCAATAAGAATCAAACTCTATAATAGCAAAAGAGTAATGAAGCATGAAAAAAGAGTTCCAGCATAATATGTAGATTTTGACATATGAAGTAAAGCTCAAAAATACTTACAACAATAGCATTTGAGAGTTCTTGATGAGCATCGTCAAGTTTCACAGCCATTTTGGCAATTTTGTGAGAAAGAACTTTTTGGCGGGTTGTCCAATCTGCATTCCTCCAAAGGCCCTTAGGAATCTCACTCAAGCCAAAACCAAGAAGAAATACACCAGTTACAAGCCCAAAGGTATTCGAGCAGGCCATGGCGAAACCAAGCACTCCTCCTCTTCTGCCAATAAAGATAGTTAGAACGAGATGTTATGGTAATCTTTTCAAGACTAAGAAGTATAGTATCTACACCTCCAAACTCCACAAAAATCAATTACTATATGTCGTACAATTGGATAACTGCTAACATACATCAGGATGCAAAGCAGATAGTTTCCAGTATATAATTTAGAAGAAGCAGGAATCACTTTAGGAATGCAGAACTTTTTTCTTTTTGAATAACAGCAATTATTTAGATATACTGCCAAAAATACAAGAACTCTGGGTAACTAAAACTTTAAAGAAGTAAAATATGGACCTTATCTTATTCAGCATTATGAGGAGAACAAGTCCAAAGAAGCCAATAGATCCCACGATCAAATAGAATACTAAGTTAGCATGTATACTGGTCTTGAATCGTTCTGCCACAGTGAAATCTCCAGCATCTTCAAAACCCTGAATAAGGGGCACCACGGCCCTGCTTAGAGATGACATGATTCAATTATATGAGGAATCAAGTGATTACGAACAACATAGGAATGGAGATGGAGAAATCAGGGTATGCTAGTTTCTTCAAGGAAGGCAATCTAAAGCTCAACGATGGTTTTCATAGTCGCATCACATACATAGAAAGATATACTTATGGCATATATGTAAAGAAAGGAAACGATTTCAAAATTGTCAAATCAGATATCACAAGGGAATAACGAGGACTCTGAAATGTAGACCATGCATGTATTTATTTTTTCAGTAATTCTGACTTGAAACTATAACAGGTTAAGCGATTGGGTGTTGCCAACAATCAAAAAAGTTAGATTCTATATAAATGTATGTCTGGGATATGACAACTGAGGGACCATTGATCACTAATATAAGAACAAAATAAAAAGAGTACAGATCATCACAGGACATGTTTCCCAGAAGGAGTATTATGTGTCTGTAGCTCAGTAAGGTACATTGCAATACAGAATAGAGTATAAGAATAAAAACCCAAATGATATTTGGCATACCAAGTAAGTAAAAATGTACTCCAATATGACCAACTCCAAAAGAAAGAAATGCCGCCATTGGAAAGATCAAATTTTGTCTGCAGAAATGAGAAAATTAAATTCAGCAATTTATAGAAAAACCATGTCAACAGATTTGTGAACATTGTTTCCTTAACTCATTTGAAAACTTCAAGCAAAACTGAGAAGAAAATTCATATTTTCTTTTAAGCATATAAATTATTAAGAGATCTAAAACATAACAGATAAATATAGCTTGCAGCCTGATCGAAAATTAACAGCATGTCACTATAAGCATGTTGTAGGAAATGCATCATTACACTTCAGTGATGACGATAACTTCAATTTTTGAAGAAATAGCACTGTTGTACAACAATCTAATTGCCTCATTAAATGTGACACTTTAAACTCCCTGATGTAAATCCAATTTCACATATTGCAACATTGTCAAATTTCTTATATATTCCTAAGGTTTCATATGCCAACCTTAAATTTACACCCAATGACCCAGTGATCAGCTTTAGACATGGAGACGGGTGACTATTCCAACGTTTTTGGAGAATAGAAACGACCGTTCAGTTTTACAAACGGAAAACAACAGAAAAAAGCAGCTAATACTTCTAATCACATCAACCTTTAATCAAGTAACCATACTAAAATCGGATCGTAAGAGCACCCTTCAATCTTTCCAAGCAGAGGAAACAACCAAAATTTCAAAATTTCTAACTTCCCGTTTCCTTATTTAGCTATTTGATAACACAACCCAATAAAAATAGATTCCCTAGCTAGATTCAAACGTTCATATAATTCCTCTCATTCACATTTCCAGAAGCTAATCAAAATCAGAAATCGCAAGTGCATGTTGGTGATCGATTAAGGAGTTACCGTCCAGATATCGGCAGGAACGAGCATGATGATTGAGAGAGAACAGAACCACGTGTAACCTACAGTGAAGAGCACGTAGCGAGGCACCTCCGGTCCCGCAAAGTACCTGAGGGTCAAAATCACCATGCCTAGGGTTAAAGGCAGCGAGATCACGTAGAACACCCACATCTCTCCTTCTCCTCCTCCTCGTCCGAAGAGACTAGGAAGATAATCGGACCCTGTAAATCGGATCGGATCTCTCTGCAATGTGTTGCTCTGTTTTGATTTTGATTTTGGTTTTGGTTTTGGGTTTCGGTTTTGGTTTCCGACTTTCCTCTCTATAAAGTTGACGTACGCTTTCTTTCACTTCATTTTCAAGTCATATTTCACGTGTACTGCTCTCTTTCTTCCAATGTTTTAAGTTAAAAATGCTAAGCCTTTTTTTTAGATTTTTATATTAACATTTAATAGTATTTAATCTTTTAATCAAAATTAAAATTTTAAAAATAATTTAATATATCACAAAGGCACTTAATTTCTTTTATTTATACATTGTTTTATACATAGAAGAAATATTTTGTATTATTAAAATAAAATTTATTAGTTTGAAGAGGTCCAATAGTACGCAGTTTTACCAGAGGTTGTTTTCAAATAGTTCATATAAAAAGAAAAGAAAAAAGAATAAAATATTATTAAGATATTAAAATATTTGTTAAAAATAAATTCTTATCTAACATTAATTTAATATTTCACGTAAAAATTTAGATATGAATTTTATTAATTTTATAAATTTCAATGTTTTATTCGACTCATTATACAATAGTTATTTTTTATTTTATTTTAATAAATCAGCAAAATTTAGAAAAATAATATAAAATTTTTGTTGGAGCATAAAATGAGATTTAAAAAAGTTAAATTCATTTAAAATATGCTACATTAATAAGTTAGATTGAATTTAATTTTTAAAATATTATGGATTTAATTTAAACTTTTTTAAAACTAAAAATTAATAGAAATAAAAATTTTAATTTTTTAAAATTTTAACTTAAATTCAGATAGAATCAGTTATCAAATCAAATTTAAGCTTTCTATTACTCAAATTTTCTTCAAGAAAAAAAATGTAAAGATATTAAATTTAACTTAAGTTTAGATAAAATCAATTTGTTACTTTATATTAAATAAAAAGTTTCAATTGTTCAAATTTTGTTTACGAAAATAAAGAATGTAAAGATATGATTTAATAGATTTTATACTCAGGCTATATTGAATTAAAACTCAATATTTTTAACAAAAATAACACTATTTTCAATTTTTTAAAAAATATATATAAGTCACAACTCGACCTCAAATCAAGAACTTTCAATCGAAGCACAAAATTTTGAACTTAACTCAAGCATAAGTGAGTTCGAGTTTAATTCGGCCTATTGTCACTTTTAATTTTTTTTAGAACGGAAAAATCCACTGCTGTTATCTTTTGGATGTGTACTGGGTAAATCTCTAAATTAACGTAATAGTCTGCAAATCATGCCAACTGGATACTCCGCACTAGGTAAATCTTATACGACAGGCTCAATCGAGAAAGTGTAGGTAGGAAATTCAAACACATAATTTTTTGACCTCATGTCCTCCCATTTCACCAACTCGACCATCCCCTAAGAGTCCTAATGTCATCCTTGATACTCAAGCTTTATCTATAATCTTTTTAATAAATTTAAATTTGGATTAAATTTGAGTTGTTGGATCTCAATTTTTTTAAGTTGACTTTCTTTTAAGTTTTTTAATTTGGATATCTGAAAGCTTGAATCTTTTTTAAATTTAAACCTAAGCATTATCATTTAAATTATATTATTTATTTAACTTTAAATTATTATAAGATTTATAAATTAATATTGATATTCAAATTTTTATTTCATAAACGTGTTCTTTTTAATTCATTTATCCGAAAATAAAAATGGGTGTATAAATCGAAAACATGCATTAACTACACTATTTACTAGTTGCACAAAGATAAGAGTACAAGTAACATTGGTGTAAGAACACCAACTGAACTGAGCTCTCTTTTAATGAACATTTCAATATTTGCTTTGAGATTAAATAAGTTTATTATTTTCTCTCATTTATTAAACAATAAACTTATTGATATTTTCTTATCACTAAACTTATAACATTTCAATATTTACCAAAAAGTTATGAGATTTAGAATCTAAGTAAAATGTTATTACTTTTTTTAAATTAAAAAAGTTTTTACTTTTCTAACTACTCAAAAAAATGAATCAAACGTAATAATATAAATTTTAAAAAATAGATTACTCTTTCGCACAAAAATCTATACCAAACAAAACAGCCCTAAGTCTATTAACTTTATTGTCAATCCCTAAGTCCACACATCTTTGAACGTTCATGCACACCGCCAGTCTTGGCACAATTGCGTTGAAATCTTGAACCTTTTCATCATTAGACGCTAATTCCTTTTGAACAATATAGATTTTGATCACTTTTAAATGTACTTAGGACCAATTTGATTGGATATTAATTAATGAAACGGAAAAGAACAGAATAGAACGGAAGGGAACGGATTATAATGGAATGGAATGTAATATAGTGATACGTTGTTTGGGAAGGATGGAAAAGTTCATAATGTAATGTAATGAAATGTTGTTTGGATAATAGATGGGATGGAATGTAATGTATAATAAATGACTATTATACCCCTTATATTAAAATGATTATTCCAGAAAGTTATTATTTTATTATTAATTATATATAATTTATTATTAATTATATAAAAATATTATTATTAATTATTTAATAAATTA
>JAOTAY010000001.1:28339082-28354520 GCA_025629805.1 Erythroxylum baracoense
TTATGTGAGAGTCAAGATACTCTATTGTTGAATTTTGTAACAGGTTAGTGGAGTGTCATCTTTGTTGTGCTTTATTTGTGCATTTACCTTCCATGTTATGCTTTACTTATGGATGTAAATTTAGAACTTAGTTTAAGTATGCCTTCTAATACATTCTCAGTTAAACTGCGTAACCCCATCCTTCAAATCCTGGGTTTGCCCTTGTTCGATTCGTGCTGGGGCTGGAATATTGAGGCTTTTTTTTCATTTTTTTTGATTGGGGTTGCATATGCAACCCAATGCTCTATATTAGGTCCACCCCTATACAAGATGTTACACAATAAACTTAGAATCTTACAAAAAGATATCCAAATCATAACAAAGAGACATACAAGATCATTTACAATAAATGTAGAATCATATAAAGAATAGATATCTCAATCTTAACACTACCTCTCAAGTTGAAGCCTGGGGATTAAGAACGAGCAATTTGCCTTTAAGGAAATGAAACTGTTGATTACCCAAGGCCTTAGTGAAGATATCAACTTTCTGAAGATTGGAAGGAACATAAGCAGTAGCAAGCTGAAAAGAAGAAATGTGATCCAAATAAAGTGTCAATCAATCTCAATTTGTTTTGTGCTTTTATAAAAAATCAAATTAGCAGCAATGTGAAGAGCTACTCGATTATCAAAGTAAAGGTCCACAGGAGTAGAATGAGGAATAGGCAAATCTCGAAGTAAAGCTTTGAGCCATAAGATCTTACTGGTGGTGGTGGCCATAGTAAGATATTCAGCCTCGGCAGATAAACCGAAAACAGTAACCTGCTTCTTAGTTTTCTATGATATGGGAGAATCACCAAGCTGTACAAACCAACCAGTAGTCGAATGAAGTGTATTTTTGCAACTAGCCCAATCAAAATCACAATAGGCACGAAGATGAAGAGAGTTATTGCGAGGAAAGAACAAACCCTAACAAGGAGAGCCCTTAATGTAGCGTAGTATTTTTATAGTAGCCTTATAATGAGCTTTGAGAGGCTCTTGTATGAATTAACTGAGTGACTAAACAACAAATGTAATATCTAGTCGGATAAGCTAAAGATAAAGCAGTCGACCAATAAGACGACGATATCGACTGGGATCATGAAAAGGAACATCCTTATCAAGAGACAAATTTGTCTGAGGAGCCATGGGAAGAGAGGAAGGCTTGCAACACAATAAACCTGCTTCTTCCAAAAGATCCAACGCACATTTACATTGATTCAAGAAAATGGTTGTACGAGAGTGAGCTACTTGTAGACAAAGAAAGTACTTAACTTTCCTAACGTCTTTTAATTTGAAATGAGCCTGCAAAGAAGATTTAATAGCAGAAAAAGCATCTGAACAATTACCCGCAATTAGGAGGTCATCCAAATAAACCAAAATGACAGTATAAGTAGAGCCCATCATGTGGAAAAAAGAGAAGTGTCACATTTGGATTTTATGAAGCCAAGAGAAACCATAACAGAAGATAATCGGGCAAACCATTGCCGAGAAGCTTGTTTGAGACCACATATGGACTTATATAAGTAGAGCCCATCATGTGGAAAAAAAGAGAAGTGTCACATTTGGATTTTATGAAGCCAAGAGAAACCATAACAGAAGATAATCGAGCAAACCATTACCGAGAAGCTTATTTGAGACCACATATGGATTTATGTAGTCTACAGACACGAGAATCATCATGAGAAATATAGCCAAATGGAGGTTGCATATAAACTTCTTCATCAAGAAATCCATAAAGAAAGGCATTGTTAATGTCAAGCTGCATAATCTCCCAATTTTTAGTAGAAGCAATAGAAAAAAGATAGTAGATAGTGGTCAATTGGTCAGGGGAGAAAAAGTGTCAGTGTAGTCCAACCCCTCTTTTTGCGTGTTACCTTGAGCCATAAGGCATGCTTTGTAGCACTCAACACTACCATCACACTTCAACTTGATTTTATACACCCATTTAGAGCCAACAACTTTTTTATCAATCGATAAATCAACAAAAGACCAAGTGTAATTTTCTTCCAAAGCTACTATTTCCTCCTACATAGCAAGTCGCTATTAGGAGTCCTGAGAAGCCTGATTCAAAGTTTTGGTTTCTCGATGGGTGGTAAGTTCAGATAAAAAAGCAAAGTGTGAAGGCGAAAATTTTGAATAACTTAAATAACTGGAAATTGAATGTACTTGTCCTACTTTGACATAGCTATAAAAGAGATTATTAGAAGAAGTAGGAAGCACATGCTCAGTCGTGGTGGATGCAACTTGAACAAAATCATGAAGCCAAGATGGAGGATTAGAAGCTCGTTTCGATCGAGGTTCAAGAAGAGGGTAAGATTTTGTTTATGATTCTTAGGGTTTGGTTGTAGCCTCTAAATTGGATTGGGCCAAATTTGACACAATAACAACTAAAGTAGGCAGGTTAAGAGGGTTTTCAACAGTGTTGGCTGCAGGAAGCGATGCGGACAAAGGATCCAATTTGGGTAGAAGGAGAAGGGTTGGATAAAGACTGGGTGCAGTAAGTGCTGGATCATTAAAAATGGGTTGGGCTAAGGAAGTAGATGTGTCAGCAGGTATAACGGGATTGGAGATAAAGGAAACTAGTCTTCATAGAATTGTATATCCCTAGATATCTGAATTTTTTTCATACTAAGATTACAGACTTGATAAGCTTTTTAACCCATGGTATCCCAAAAAAATACAAGCTGAAGCACGAGGGTGAAATTTATCTGAATTGGGTTCACTATGATGAATGTAACAAAGACATCCAAAGACGCGAAGGTGATTATAAGAGAAAACCTTTTTAAAAAAATTTTCAAATGGAGATTTATTATCAAGAATGGATGACAGGGTAATGTTAATCAAATAGGCAGTAATTAAAACACATTCCCCCCCAAAATTGGCTAAATGCCTAATTTTGGGCCAAATGATTTTTGATTTGATTAATTTAGATCCAAACATTTTAACCTACTCAATTAAGGTCTAAACTTTATCGGGTCTGCTTAATGTTAGGCTATTTTGGACGGAAACTTGCCATTGCCATAAATGCATCGTTAAGTCTGATATATGACCCTTTTACTTTGCTATTCCTTGGTCTTTATGCTTGCTTCTATACATATGACCCTGTTAGCTACCATGTTTTGATCTTTTCATATTTTTATTGGATAGAAATGGAAATGGAATCACCAAAAATTTGCAATTTTCTTTATAACCTTTGATATTGATGATTTGAAGTTTAGAAACTAATTATTTATAAAATAAAATTAAACGTATGATTACTCATAATAAATATTATTCATTATCTCCATATAAACAATAGAAAAACGTGACAAAAGAATTATATACTTAGTCTTACCTTAATTTCCGTAAAAAACAAAGCTTCACCATCAAATTCAAAGCCTCATTGCCTTCACAATATCTTATATATAATAATTACATATATGCATTTTACTAACTTCTAAAATAAAATGACCCTTCCCTTGGTTGCTTCCTCTTCAATTTGCAGTGTCACAAGCTTACCTTCAAGAAACTAAGACTTGTTGCTTGTTCACAACCCTAAAGTCTCCGACTAGATAATAACCCGTAGATCTGGGAACTAACAATCTGCTTTATGGGACTATAATTACATCTAGTCACTAACAAGTGATTTCTTGGTAATGTCTTCTTATTGCTTTCACTCTCTCTTCTATGGTGTTGTTGGCACTTCAATTTCTACTTGTTTGTGCAGGTGGAGTCATCCACAAAACGGATCAATAAGCTCAAGGAAGATGTGAGGGCGATGCTAGGGAATAAAACAATGAATCATTTGGATTAGTTAGAACTGATTGACATAATTCAGAGACTTGGGTTTGATTATGTTTTCAAAAATAAGATAAAAACCATATTGGAGAGAATTTACAAAGATAAAAAGCATAGTAATACTTCATCGAATAATGATTTGTACAATGAAACTCTTAAGTTCGGACTTTTAAGACAACACGATTTTAAGGTTTCACAAGGTTGGAGGAGAGATTTTTTATATCATGTGCAATGAGCTCTTCATCATCAATCTAGTATACATAATAAATAACAGAGATTTTTGACATCTTTAAGGGTAATCAACAGAACTTCAAAGCATGTTTGTGTGAGGACAAGAAGGGGTTATTATCTTTATACGAGGCACCGTTCCTCATGGAAAAAGGTGAGAGCATCTTAGAGGATGCAACAGATTTTGAAAGGAAGAATCTTTAAGAGTATGTGAACTACAACAAAGGTGATTACATTCCCATGTTAGCTAGTCATTCCCCGAAGCTCCCATTACATTGGAGAATGCCAAGGTTGGAAGCTAAGTGGTACATGGATATGTGCTAAAAAAACAATCCATGAATCTTATGCTTCTTGAGCCTGCAAAAATGGAGTACAACAGGCTTCAGGTAGTTCATCAGGGGGATCTGAAACAAGCATCCGAGTAAGCTTATGTTCTTATGTGTTCTACATAGTAAAATCAAAACAACTCACTTCTTAAAAGTTTATGTTTACTTTCTTAAGGTGGTCTCTTCATAGGCTTTAAAGAAAAACTAACCTTTACAAGAGATGGGATAGCTGAGAGTTTCATGTGGACACTTGAGGTTATAGCGAAGCCAAAGTATAGTTATTTTAAAACACAAAGCACAAAATACAGTCAACTTGGTATAACAATTGATGACATTTACGATGTATATGGAACCTTGGATGAACTTGACCTCTTTACCTCTACCTTGAAAGGTTAGGGTTGTCACTCTATATTTAAATTGAATCAAGAACAACTTTAATTCGGGTTTAAGAGAATTTGAAAAATAGGATATTTTTATTTGGTTTCAAGTGGGATATAAAAATGATGAACGAGCTTCCATATTACATGAAGCTAACTTTCTTTGTTCTAGTCAATAACATAAATGAAGTGGCTTATATTGCTCTTCGGGATCATGGAGTTGACATCACATGCTACCGTAAGAAATCAACATTAAACTTCATCTTTCACAATATAATCTGCAAATAGGAATTAAGTATATAATTACTTTCTTAATTTGGCTTTCTATTTCTTTTAGTGGATAAATTTATGTAAATCTTACTTACTAAAGTGCAAGTGGTATGTCAGTGGATATAAGCCGACATTGCAAGAGTACATAGACAATTGGTCGCGGTAAGTCTAGGTTGATCCACATAGATTAATTCCAATTACTTTCCTAAATTATCTGTATAAGTAAAACAAGGGGGTTCTTAGTTTGAAGCAAATTAGAAGACAAAGTAAAATTAAATATATGAAAACAAATCAAATTAAACAGCAGCAAAGTGATAAAGTTAATGAATGAGTTGAAATCCAGTTCTTTGGTTTAATCTTAACCTAAGCACAATTTGCAGATGTCGTTGAATTATCAGTTTTACACCTCTTTTAAGACTATTAATCGTGAACTAACAATAAACTCTGTTAATTTCAGTTTTTCCTTAGATCATAGTTAATCAAGAAGAGCTCATTAATTAACCCTAACTATTAAGAAGCCTAGAGCTCTCTAAGTTTATCTGGACAGTCACATTACAAGTGAGAAAAACAAATCAATCTAAATAGCAACCACATAAGCTAGGATTATTTAACTTATGTTATGTTATCTCTAACGATTTAATACCGCTAGTTGCCATATATGACCTTTAACACGACTATTACGTATCACATTCAAGTTCTAGTTGTATAAAAGAAAAGGCTAATAAAGCTCAAAGGGGGTTAGCAAAGGAAAATTCACATAAATAGGTAGGCTATTTGGCTAATGTAACTCGTAATCGACAAAGAATGCTTAACCATTTTCATAAAAATTCATGTGATAAAAATGTGGGCTCGAATAGAAAATCAATGCAAAGTGAGGATGTATATGTTATGAAGATCACACAAAACAAAGACAGTAAGACTGATATGAATGTGTCAGTCTAATATGACTTAAAACCTCACTGGTTTTTGTTTACTACTAATCACTGTTCTTCTAAAGAATAATGCACATTAACCAATCACAAGAACAAAAGTACATGTTAAAGTTGCTATGGATTTTTCTAGTTAATTCAAACTCTAATTATGACTAAATAATCTTAAAAGAAAAAATTTAGATTTTGTTTGTTTGATTTTAAAAACGCCCAAGAAATCACATAAGCAACAATTAAGCTAAAAAATGCATAAAAGCTAGTATTAAACTAAGATCCCCACCCCCACACTTAAAATTTACATTGTCACCAATGTAACATCAAATGCAAGAAATGGGACACTTAAGGAAAATAGCAATTACGAAAATGTAAAGAGACAGAAATCAACTTCCCTTGGGTTGCCTCCCAAGCAGGCCTTTGTTTACGATCATTGGCTCACTCCAAATTGTTTAGTCTTCATAATAAGGGTTTTCTGACCTGATCACTTCCACATCCTCGACTTGGAATCCTTCTTGGAAGGGTTTCAGTCGATGACCGTTGAATTTGAATTTCTTGTTAGTCTGTAAGCTTTCAATTTCAACTACACCATATGAAAATTCATTAGTAACAACAAAAGGTCCAATCCAATGGGAACACAATTTACCTGGAAAAAGCTTAAGTCATGAATGGTAAAGAAGAACTTTTGTCCAACCATAAAATTCTTCCTAACAATCATCTAGTTATGAAATCGTTTCATCTTTTCTTTGTAAATTTCTGCATTCTCATAAGATTCAAGTCTAACCTCTTCTAATTCTTGTAGTTGCAGTTTCCTCTGTTTACCCACCACATCCATCTTCATATCTAATCAATGCTCTCGGTGTTCCAAACTTAGAAAAAATGTTAGACTTGACAAATTTTGTAACAACGTTAAAATTATTAGTTCCGGTTGCTTTAGCTTCCACCTATTTAGAAACATAATCCACATCCAACAAAATGTAAACAAAACCAAAAGAAGAAGGAAATGGTCCCATAAAATTGATGCCCTATACATCAAAAATTCCACATGCATGTATTGGAGATAAAGACATTTAATCTCTATGGGATAAATTACCTTGTTTTTGGCATTATTCACATGCTTTACAAAACATATAGGAGTCTTGAAAAATATTTGGCCAATAAAATCTACATTCAAGAATTTTCCTAGCAATTCTATTAGGCCCAAAATGACCATTATAAGCATACGAATGACAAAATTTCAAAATTAATTCATATTCATATTTAGGTACACATCTCCTGATCACTTGGTCATAACAACACTTCCACAATTAAGGATCACCCAAATATAATATTTTGTCTCACTCTTTATCATGTTCCATTTAGGCTTACTTGAATCATTAGGTACCTCATGGTTCATTAGATAGTTCACAAAATCAATATACCATGGAGCCTTACCTTGAAGTGTTAGTAATTACTCATCCGAAAATAATTCTTACAATGGTAGTGAATCCTCCTCCTTCACCAGTCGACTTAAGTGATTAGCGACTAAATTCTTTACACCTTTCTTGTCTTTGATCTCTAAATCAAACTCTTAGAGTAGGAGAATCCATCTAATCAGGCTTGGTTTCACTTCTTTCTTTGCTAAAAGGTACCTTAATGCTGCATGATCAGAATACACAATCACTTTAGAACCAAACAAATAAGGTTTAAATTTATCCAAAGCAAACACAACAGCTAAAAGCTCTTTTTCAGTGGCAGAATAGTTGCATTGAGCTGGATTAAGTGTTCGGGAAGCATAGTAAATAGCATGAGTCATCTTTCCACATTTCTGACCAAGGACGACGCCCACAGTAAAATTGCTTGCATCACACATAATCTCAAATGGTTGACTCTAATTAGGTAGTTGAATGATCGATGTTGACATCAAAAGTTCTTTCAACTTGTCAAATGCTTCCTTGCATCCCTCATCAAACTCAAAGGGTACATCCTTTTGTAACAAATGACAGAGTTTTGTTGAAATCTTACTAAAGTCCTTGATAAACCTACGATAAAACCTGTATGGCTAAGAAAAGAATGAACTTCCTGGACATTTATGGGGTAGGGTAAATTTCGCACAATTTCTATCTTAGTTTTATCAACCTCAATTCCTTTAGCTAAGATTACATGTCCCAAAACTATTTCTTGTTCAACCGTAAAATGAAAATTTTCATAATGGAGAACAAGATTAGTTTTAATGCAATGTTTAAGTACACAATTATTGTCCAAGCATGCATCAAATGAATCTCCATAGACAGTAAAATCATCTAGAAAGATCTCAATAATGTGTTTAACATACTCAGATAAAATACTTACCATGCATCTTTGAAAGGTGGTCTGGGGCATTGCAGAGTCCAAACGGCATCCTTCTATAGGCAAATGTACCAAATAGGCATGTGAAAGTTGTTTTCTCCTAATCGTTTGGAGCTATCACGATTTGATTATATCCCGAATACCCATCCAGAAAATAGTAGTGAGATCGTCCCGTAAGTCGTTCAAGCATCTGATCGATGAATAGGAGTGGAAAGTGATCCTTGCATGTAGCAACATTCAACTTCCTGTAATCAATGCAAACTCTTCATCCATTTGAATTCTTGTAGGCACAAACTCATTATTCTCATTCTTCACCACAGTGATCTAGTTGTCTTCGATACTACTTGGATTGGACTCACCCATTTACTATCCCAAATTGGATAGATTATACCAACATCAAGCAACTTTAGGATCTTTATCTTTACCACTTCCATCATCGGGGGATTCAACTTTCTTTGTAATTCTCTTGATGGTTTGGATCCTTCTTTCAACAGAATTTGATGCATACACGTCGAAGGGCTAATACACTTGATGTCAGCTATGGTCCACCCTATAGTTGTGATGTGGTCCTTAAGCACTCGAATGAGTTTTTCCTCTTGAAGCTTAGTTAAGTTCCTGGATATGATTACCGGAAGTGTTTCTCTTTCTCCCAAAAACACGTATTTCAAATGCTTCGGTAATTGCTTCAATTTAATTGTAGGTGCCTGCACAACCGAAGATAAATATTTCGTATTAGATATTGGCAATTCGATATTTTAAAATACATACCTTTTTGGTATTATTTGCAGTGATTACAGTGCTAGCACCATTTCATCTGTAATGAACAAGTTAGAATTTTGCAACATGCTTTCCGTTAAACTCATGCAAAGAATGAATTTTAACTCGTCTTTACCATATCTAGATCAAAAATTTCTTGAGACAAAGAATCAATGACATCAATCGATAGAACAGGATAAACATCACTAGGATACCTCATAACTTCAAAAATATTAAACGAATAATTTCACCATCAAACTCCATAGTCAATGTTCTTGTATCCACGTCGATTTTCGTCTTTGATGTCTTCAATGTAAGACAATTTTGCCTTTAGGGGCAATTTTATAATTTTCCCTTATGATGGACAGTTATTAATTGTAATTTTGGTTTTTTAATAAATTAATGGTTAAATTACGTGATTTGATCTAGATAAGGATACTAAAGTGACCCAATAAATGATCTAGATTAATAGGTCGAAGTTCGGGTAAAAAAAGGATCCCTTTTAGTATAGACCTGGTTCATCTCAGCCTTGTGATAGGGAAGCCCAATATGGAAGCTATATAAATAGGTTATGGTCTCCTACAGTTGCTTATATCAATTACGAGCATATAGAATCTCTAACCTGTTAAGAGAGCTCGTGTTTTGAGAAAACTGCAGAAAGGCCTAGACCACATGCTGGTGAATACTTTCCATAAAGGTCTCGGGAGATTGGAGCTCGTTTGGAGGCCAAAAACTGCTTCGGAACAAGGGGTGGAACCAAAATCAGGTATTCTGCATTCTTTCGTTTTTAATCCTTTCATGACCGATCCTGTATACGTAATAAGGTATGTTTTACGTATTATATGTGGTATCAGAGCGGTTATGTGATCGGATTGTTAGAAACGAAGGTTTTTTAGTTTTTCATCTCATATAGTTTTTCTCCATTTTGTTCGTTTTTTAGTTTTTTTACGTATATAATTACGTAGGAGTAATATACATAAGGCTAGCCATAAAAATCAGGCCAAAAATGGGCCAAACAGAGCAAAAAGCAACTCTAGGATGCCAGAAATTGTCTCTAACGTCGAAGGCACGACTGAACATGCACGCGCCAGACGTCGCTACAGTGGCAGAGGTGAGGTGGTACGTATGGCGCGTACGATGCATGCACCAATCGCGTGCCGTCATTTCTCACCATATGAAGTCGATGCGACGCACGCGCCGGACGCGACCTGCACTCCCAGAAGCGTGGGAAAGGGGGCACGTGCACCACACACATCCCAGACTGCACACGTGGCATTGGCCAATGGAGGATGCGTGTCGGTGTATGCACAGTAGCAGTGCATCTACACCTGGGCCATGTGCATGCCCACGCCATATGTGCATCTGACTTGTCTTCCACATCAGCTGTACAAACATGAACAGTGACAAAAAAGGAAAAATTTCAGAAATTCCCATAAAGCTATCCCGGGTATTTTTGGGTCAGTTTTTAGGTTTGGGAATTTTTTGAAGTGATTTTCTAATTTTTCTGGATTTATTACATTGGTAATTGGATTCCAGAAAAGTTTTTAAAGATTTTTTAAAGCCGATTGTGAGTGCATTTTCGTACTCCAAACTGCACATAAGGGAGACGCTTAAACTTTTATATCTCGTGTGGTAGGTTCGGTATTCGAAAAAGTATGATGGACACTTTTATTGAAAATTTTCAAATTAAAATCCCAAATAAAGTTTAAGGACAATGTTTTTCAGTTTTTGTATGTGATTATTTGACTGTGCATTTAGTTTTTGCATTTATAATTAATTTTCACATACATTATGCCCATATAGGATGTAAGGATGATATAAAGACATATCCCTTGTGTTGATGGACTTTTTGAGATACTTATGAAAATGTAGTCACCAACGTGATTTTTCGAGTCAGTATTTTGAATTGTTCTACTTATATATTGGGGATGTCTCTGGCTTTATGTTTGATTATTTTGGCCAAAGTTGTTGGCTTTACATAAAGTTTTGAGATATTCATAAAGGCATTAGATGGAAGAAAGTCGTTGCTTAAATGTTCTATTCATCCAAAGGTGGTAGCGTCATGAGAGTTAATGGTTTGTACTTTGATCGCATTTATGCGAGTGTCTAATTATATATATTATGTATTAAGCCTAAAGGTGTTTTATAATATGTGTGATCGGACTCTCGGTATAGATACTTTTTGATACTTTAAAGTATCGCTGTTATCTTACATTTATACTAATTTTGACATTGTTTTTTTTGTTTTTCAGTCACCTTTTCGATCAACAACAATACTGTCACTATTGAAACTTTAAATGGTTTCAATTCAAGAAGTGGCAAAAGGACGTGGACTTCACATTGGAGGTTGGGGACATCAGCATGGCCATGCACATCTAGCGGCCTTCCCCACTTACAGATGTCAGCCCAGAAGCTGACAAAGCAACTATGGTAAGACTGGTGGAGACGACCATAGCATGGGAGTTCATGGATAACATATCCCAGAGATACAGGGTCTCTTCCAATGTTAAGCAGAGCGCCTTGATCAAGGACCTATTCTCCATGAGGTACACTAGAGAAGGAGGCGTGCGTGAGTATATCATCCGAATGGTGCACCTTCAAAGTAGACTGAAGGCACTTGATATATCGATCACTGACTCATTGATAGTGCATCAAGCACTAAACACTGTTTCGCAGGAGTTTGAGATGTTAGTCATGTCCTACATATCACAGGACGAGGCCTGGGACATCAATGTCTTGATTTCCCGATGTGCTATAGTGGTGGAGAAGATCAAGAGCTCTCATCATTCAGCTATGTTTACAGCCACGAAGGGTAAGGAGAAGGCTAAACCCCAGTAGCCTAAGAGCAAGGTTAAGGGTAAGCTACCCAAGCCCTCTTCCCAGATTCAGAGTGGGCAGTTGATCATTGCAAACGGCCTACATGACCTTAAGAGTATGAGATGCTTCTTCTATAAGAAGAAGGGGCACAGGAAGTCTGACTGCCCGAAGTACAAGCTTTAGAAGGTCAAACAGGAGCTATCAGGTAACTTCTTGGCCTTTAGGATTTATGAATCCAATGTGGCTATAGCCACATCAAGTTCTTAGTGGTTAGATGGTGGAGCTTCTAACCATGTTGCTTCCACGATGCAGGGGTTCATATCCAGGAGAAGGCCAACTAGAGGGGAGCAGAAGCTGATGGTCTGGAACAATGAGGAGGTGGATATTTTGGATGTAGGAGATGTAGGATTAAACCTTGATACAGGGTTTGTTTTGTATCTACGAGACATATTTTATATACTGTCTTTTAGACGAAATCTGATTTTTGTATCAGTTTTGGATAAAGAAGGTTATCATTTTGTATTTTATAATACAGTTGTAAATATTTCTATCAATACAAGACATACCTGTATGGCCTTCTTATCCTACGGACTATATAGTATGTGTCTTACTCCTAATGAAATGTATGCCTCTTCTTATGTTTGTGAACCTATTACTTAAAAGAGGACCCTATAAAGGACACATAGTATATGTTGTGGCATAAACGTCTTGGGCATAATTCCAGGAAGAGGGTTGCGAGATTGATCAAGGATAACATTCTCCCAACTCTGGACTTTAATGATCTGGAGAAATGTGTTGATTATTGTAGGGGCAAGTTGACCAAGATGAAGAAAAAGTGGTCAATTCATGCTTCAGGCTTATTGGACCTTATACATACGGATGTTAGTGGTCCTTGTATGGTTATGTTGTGCAATGCCAGATACTGTCTGACATTTATAGATGATTATTCCCAATATGGTTATGTGTTCTTGCTTAAAGATAAGTCTGAAGTTCTTGATAAATTCAAGATCTTCAAGACTAAAGCTAAGAACCAATTAGGAAGATTAATAAATATTGTCAAATATGATAAAAGAAGGGGATACTATGGCAGACATGGGGTTGCAGGACAGGAAAAGGGTCCGTTTGCTAAGTATTTGGAATCAGTTGGAATAGTGGCTCAGTTCACTGGCCAGGTAGTCCTGAGCAAAATGGTGTGGTTGAAAGGCATAATCACACCCTAAAGGACATGAAGAGGTCAATGCAAAGCAGGATTAACCTACTCGAATACATTTGGGGTTAAGCCATCAAGACGACATTATATATCTTGAACAGAGTCTCGAGTAAGTCAGTGTCAAAGATGTCTTTTAAGCTTTGGGTTAGAAGGAAGCCAAGCCTTGCACACATTCGTGTGTAGGGCTACCCTGCTGAGGTGAGGTCGTATGCTAATGAGAGTAAATTGTAACCTCGTTCAACTTGTTACTATTTAGTAGGTTATCTCGACCACTCTAAGGGTTATAGATTTTACTATAGAGAGGGAGGGGTCAGAATAGTGGAATCACAGACGGTGAAGTTCTTGGAATTAAATGTCTATGATGAGGGATGATCCTCACATCCTCCAGAAGTTAGCAGGATGGATATTACAATTATTTCATATCCATCTCCCATACAGTCAGTTCTGGTACATGCGGGCCTCAGTATCATGCCTATGCAAGCACAGGAACCTCCGCCTATTCAGGAGGAGGTTACTGAGGTATAGGAGCTTGTGCAGTTACGCAGATCCACCAGAGAGAGGTGACCTGCTATCTCATCAGATTACATAGTCTATCTGGGTAAGCAAGACTATGATATTGGACATGTTATGGATCCAACTACTTTTTTAGAGGCTATTTTTAGACCCCATACAGATAGGTGGTGGGAAGTAATAAAGAACGAGATGTAATCTATGAGGTATAATAAGGTATGAGAGCTCGTTGATTTATCTCAACATTGCAGACCTGTCAATTGCAAGTGGCTATTTAAGACCAAGAAGGACACATAAGGTCAGGTTGAGCAGTTTAAGGTGCATCTAGTTACTAGGGGATTCACTCAGAGAGAAGGAGTTGACTCCAATGTTTCCTTCTCTCCTGTGTCCTCGAAGGATACATTTAGAGTGATTATGACATTAGTAGCTCATTATGATATGAAGCTACATAATATGGACGTGAAGACTACTTTCCTAAATGGTGGCCTTTATGAGGAGTTATATATGAAGTAGCCTGAAGGATTTCAAGATCAGGATGCAACTAACAAGGTTTGCAAGTTGAGTAAATCAATATATGGTTTAAAGCAAGCTTCCAGATAGTGGTACCTAAATTTTGATAAGGTTTTGACCTCATTCGGCTTTGTGGAGAACAAAGTCAAAAGATGCTTATACTATAAGGTTAGGGGGAGCAAGGTCATCTTCATACTACTGTATGTCGATGATATCTTGCTTGCGTCAAATGATTTGACCATGTTGCATGAAGTTAAGCAACTTTTGGCTAAACATTTTGACATGAAGGACTTGGATGAAGCATCTTTTGTCCTTAGTATACAGATTCACCAAGACAGATCTCAACACTTATTGAGCCTCTCGCAAAGCGCTTACATTGAGCGTATGCTACAAAGGTTTAATATGGCTAAATGTAAACCTGTTATAGCACCTATCTCTCATGGAGAGAGATTGTCTTTGGCACAGTGTCCAAAGAATGAGGTTAAGAGAGAGGCTATGAAGAATGTTCTGTACTCTAGTGTTGTTGGTAGCCTGATGTATGCCCAGGTGTGCACTAGACTGGACATTGCATTTGTTATTAGACTGCTAGGCCAATTTCTAGCTAACCCAGGTGTAGACCATTGGAATACAGTTAAACGAGTATTGAGGTACCTAAAGGGTACTAAGGATTATATGTTGACATACAGGAAAGTCAACGATTTGAACCTCAAAAGGTATACGGACTCATATTTTGCTATGTGTCCAGATGATTACAAGTCCACTTCAGGATACATTTTTATGTTGGTAGATGGTGCGGTATCGTGGAAGAGTGTCAAACAAACATTGGTTACTTCCTCAACCATGCATGCAAAGTTTGTTGCATGTTATGGAGCTGCTACACAGGTCGTTTAGCTCAGAAACTTGATTTCTGAGTTATCTATGGTGGATTCGATTGCTAGACCCATACAGTTGTACTATGATAATCTTACTGCAGTGTTGTTTAGTAACAACAACAAGAGTATCATGGGGTCTAAGCATTTGGAGGTCAAGTATTTGACCATAAAGGAGCTAATCCAGAAGGGTGACGTTGAAGTGGAGCACATCAGGACTAAGGAGATGTTAGCTGATTCGCTAACTAAAGGACTTTGCCCACTAGTGTTTGCTAGACATGTATCCAATATGGGCGTGTTGAAGTCCTTAGGTAACAATAGTTAGGGATCGTTATAAATATTTGTATATTTTGTTGTATTATGACATTATAATTATTTATTAATAAAATGATCATATTTTTCCTCAATAATAGTTGTTTTACATAGTCATAATACATGCAGAAGTCTTAAGATTTGTGTTGATCTTAAGCATTTTAAAGGTCATTGGGCATTTATAAAGATTGACCTTGAGCCTATG
>JAOTAY010000001.1:28354620-28405458 GCA_025629805.1 Erythroxylum baracoense
GTAGCTTTTACTTCTTCCAGGGCAGAGATTCCAGGTTTTGGTCCCTGCCTGAATTGAAAGATCATTTGCAGAAGCCTTCGCTGCTCTGATCTGCACTCTTTTGCTGGTACTTGTTTTTATCAGGCAACCATAAAAATATATAAGAGAACGTATGGAATTGCTAGCTCTTAGTTCAGGATAGGATGGAAAGCATCTGCCTCCTGTTTCCAGGATTGTAGTTTCATTGTTCTGTACATTTCGATAAGATCGTGATACAGAAACATTTCAGATTATTAGGTGTATTTAATAATTTATTTAATTTGTAAATGTTAACAGTAAAAAAATGCTGACATTTTATATAATTTAATTAATTTTTAATTTTTAATTTTTTAAAATATAAAAACTCTATTTAATTTCCAAATTTTAAGAAAAATTTATTATCTTAAACTTTAATTAAAAAATAATAACGAAATACACGTGATATAAATATTATATTTATACCAATCAAATGATGCTTATATAACTATTCAGTACAACTCTCAAAATTGAATTGATCTAATTAAATTTGATGCAAATTAATAATTTATTATAACTATTTTAAATTATTAATTTACATCGAATTTAATTTGGTTCAGATCAGAGTAATAGCTAAATCGATTTATCGTATTATGATATTCAATTAGTTTATATATAGTATTCATATCGCATGTGTTTCGTAGTTATTTTTAACCAAAATTTTAAAAAAATTCCAAAAATCTATTAATTATTTTAAGAATTTTAAAATTTATGAATTTTTTTAAAAATTTACGAAAAAAATTATATATATATTTTACTTTAAAAAAATATCACAAGTATGGGCAGACCAAACGAGAATGTTAATTAGATTCGAGCAAAGACAAGGGTGATAAATGTCGTGTCAGGTTTGTTCAACTTATTGTCTGGTTTTGTTTAAGATTAGGCAACAAATAATTACTTCTTTTTTTATTTATATTTCTATATCTTCTAAAATAAGTAATCATGTGCTTGATGAGCATAAACAGGAAGGTTTGGAAAGTCAGCTGAAGCAGACTTGCCATTTCTAATTCTTGTTCTTCGTCAGCTTCTGATCTTTTTATCACTTCCAAGGTTATAGTTTGAGCTTGAAACCCAAAACAAGAACCAAATCAGCCTAATAATATTGTTAGGGACATATATGACATAAATATGTACTACAACAACAATTTAGTAAAAATTTTACAGATACGAAAGATTCGATGAAGTTCATTAATACATAGTCTTAACATTAATTAGTAGAGAAGTTGTTTTCGAAATATGGAATGAATATGTGTGACATCTTATGTAGTGTTAGTCAATTTATAAAAACTAATTAAGTTGGCCTCACACAAAAGCTTAAGCTTTGGTGATAAAACAGTGGCTTAATATGGTATCGGAGTCTCTGTGACCAAGTCGTCGTGAATTCAAATCTTATCACCCACTTATTATTCAACACAAGGTAGAATGAGTCTGTGTAAGTTTCAAGCCCAAAGGACTTTTACTTGAAGGAGTATATTAGTAAATATATAAAAACCAATCAAGTTGATCTCACACAATAGCTTAAGCTCTTGTGGTGAAACGGTCGCTTAATACGTAGAAATACAAAGTTTATGAACAAAGACTATTAATCAATTCATATTTTATCATTTTTTAGCTACAATTTCTTTAATGTTAGGTCAATTTAATTCATTTTCTTTAATGTTTATTATTATTAGTGTTATTATTTAGTAGTAGAGTAGTTATTATTATTATTATTATTATACATGTTTATTTTTTCTTATTTTTTATTTATTTATTACTCATTGATTCACGTGAGTCATTTGGAAACAATTTTTCTATTATTTAAAAGAAATGCTACATATTATTGAACCTCCTAATACTCGCGTAGGACGCAAAATTTCTACTAAATATTGTTGTTGTTGTAGGCTAAGAGAACATCATGGATAATGGAAACATAAGCAGTAATTAGTTTTTAACAAATTTTAAAGAGTGGAAATCAATTTTATATTAAAATAGAAAGAATTGCGAAAGCTCTTATAAATTTATACAAAAACAATATTAAAAATTTTTATATTTAAATTTGAATTTGAATTATTATTATTAAATAAATACGAAACTTGAGGCATTACAACAATGTTCTGTGTTTTGTGTATCATAATTACCAGAAAATCATACAAAAATACATAGTATCATGTCAAAGTATCAATTGGTACCAAAACTTTTGGTGGGTACCGACTAAATATTATATATCCTAAAATAAAAATATAATTATAGAATAAAAATATTTTTGATGAATTTAACGGTGAAAACTTTAAATCAAATTAAATTTAATGACCTTTGTTTTAAAAACTGATCAGTTTATTAAATAATTAAATAATTTTTGATTTTTATAAACTAAAATAATCTAATTAATTTTTATTTAACTTATTTTTAATTAAAATTTTAAAATTTTCGACGTAAGATAATTTTCTTTAATTATATTTTAAATTTTTTAATTTTATGACAGTCTAATACTGATTGAATATTTTAAATTTTAAAACTCGATTTAATATTTATTCTGATTTTTAAAATATTATTATTTAATATTAATGTGTACCAAAATTGTACTTTACTAAAAACCAAAATTAATATCAAATTCGGTAAGTGGTTCGATGTTAGATTCCAAGGTCACGGGCCATTATTAGTCGTGTTTAATATATTTTATATAATATATATGTATGGTCGAAACGGAGTAGTTGGAAGTGAACTGGAACCACATGATTGACCACAGAAACTGGAGTTCACGGGCTGCTTACTATTTTCTTCTTTTTTATATATAATTGATTAATACTATACTTTAATATTTAAAACTATAGTATTAATCAATTTGGTAATATTGGATCTACACTATTTTAACTTTTTTGTTCTAGAGCCATCGAAGTAAGAGGATAAGATCTTTTGTACTATTTATGATATTTCTATCATGTTTTATTAAATTTCATCAATACATTTACATAGATTCTGTATAAATATATAAATAAGATTTAATAAAATATAGTTAAAATAGAGTAAGTAGAATAGAGGATTTGATGACTAAGTAAGTTAGGTTTCGGAGAAGAACTTTCTCTTTGGACAATAGCCCCAAAAAAAAAAAGATTCTGGCTATGTCATCATCTGGCCTTTTTCTCTTCGCCTCCTTCTTTTTGGTCACAATGAAACTTCAATATTTCATTATCTTAAGTGAATGATAATTTTATCTCGTAATTTGGGTGCAATCACACCGACACTAATATACTAAATTTTTTCAAACTTTTAAAATTAAACGTGCTTGAGCAAAAATAGTACTAATACGAGAACTTTTTTCTCGATTTATGTAGGTAGGACAAATTTTTGTAAAGAAATCTATTTCACCGGCTCTATTTTTGAGATAATTCTCAAATTGTTACAGTTTTTTTGAGAAATTAAAAATTCATTAAGTAAATGGGGATATTTACAATAAGAGGGTCTCACTCACGTGAGACAGCCCTCTTAAAACAATAACTGAGAAGACCAAATGATGACGTACAATCAATAACCAAAATATGGTCGTTTAGTAAATACGATATAACGAAACACTCCTTTCTCGATAACTTTTAGACACCCCTTTCTCGATTTGGGAGGGTGGGTGATGGCGATGGCGAAGGGTTGGCTATTTGTGACTCTCAATTTGTCTCCCCGATCATTACAGTTTTTGTATGAGTCAAAACTTGCTCAACAAAAAATTTTAAACTAAAATCGTATTTTGAACCTTAACATTTACAATATAATACAACTTAAGTCTTACCATTTTAAAATGTCAAATTGAATCATAATATTTTCAAACTTTCAAAACAAGCCCTAATAGACAAAAAAGTTGATAGGATTAATTCTCCCTCAATAAATGTCATGTCAATGATAACTTAATATTATTTTTATATTTTCAAATAAAAAATAGGTCTTAATATCATATAATTAGTTTTTTAATTAATCAAAAAGTAGGTCCTATTGTCACGTAAAAGTGGGGCTAATTATTATATATTTTAGACAATAGATGTCACTTGTTACATGAAAGTGAGCTCATAAATATACAATTTAGACAATAAGTTATCATGAGGCAATAGGGCATAATATTATGTTAGTATCGGTATGATATTTAATTAATGAAGAGTTAAATCTATTAAATTTTTTATTCAATTGAGATTTATTTGAATGTTTTCAAAACATTAAGTTTAATTTAAACGTTTTTAAATGTTATGATATGTTGTTTACTCTAAACTTTGAGATTCAAAATACACTCTTAATCAATAATTTACTACCTTAGAATTATTATAATTATTGTCATCATTTGCTAAGGTTTCGGTCACCGGTTCCTTTGTCATCGTATTACCAATTTTTTTGACCAGTTGATATTCTTAGGAATCAATCTCTATATATAGTTGTGCTTTGAAAATTTATCTATCAAACAAACATATGAAAACAAATTACCATTTGAAAGATTGTACAAATCTCATATTAATCAAAGCTGTGGTCCCAATGGGACCTCTAATTTGTGGCTGAAATCACATTAAAACCACAGTGGCTGTCAATGTTAACCTAGCTGAATTTACCTCTTCCACTTAATCTCATCCTATTTTGATGCTGGTTCTTACAATAGGTAGTTTAATGACATTATTTTGAATGTAGTTTTACGATCGAACGCAAAGTTTAAGTTTTAAATTGTCGATTATAGTCGTATTAGTCGAAATTGTTACCATAATCTATTACAATTATATTGGTATTATTTGTAGTTAGTTCATAATATTCATTTGGAACTACAAAAATGAAGAAAGCAGAATACCTGTTCTTGTTACTTTATACTTATTATATTATATTTTTCATCAATCTAATAAATGGACCAATATAAGCGCAAGGTAACATCTAAACCTCAAAACCGAACCTAACGTGAAAGTTGATTTAATTGCCTTGAAATCAATCAATCATCCCTAATGATAACATATTTGACGTAAATCACTTCAAAGAGGGAATCAGACGTATATATGTATATATGGATGAGATTTAACGAACCAAGATTAGAAAAGAGTAATTTGATACGTGGCAACAATTTAGAAGCAAATGATGATTTCTACAACGAGAAACTTTGAGTTGACACGTGAACTCTTACGTCCAAGAATCTCCATTGCAAAGATGAGTTACAGATAGAACAGAACAGGAATAGCAACTTCACGTGAACTATGTAGCAATTTCGAGGACGTGGTTGTCATTGTAAAGCTAAGTCTAAACTCCTTCCGAGCCACTCAATTGTTTTACAATTTCTAGTTTTGTTTTTTTGTTTTTAAACTTGCAGACAGAGTAAGATCTTTTTCATGGCTACTAATGTTTGATGAATAGAAGCAAAAAGCAAAATAAGAAAAAGAAAATCAGAGAGAGAGAGAGAGCAAAATAAGATTCTTCAATGAAGAACCAAGGGTGTGAGATTGAGGCAATAGGCATTAACTACAAGATTTTCAATCAAAAACGAGAACACCCTTTTAAGATCTTCACGAAAGATCATGAGATTGATCAGGAACCAGAGCAGAAACTATCAGATTCTGAAGAAACAAGCACTAGAGTGAAAAATGTGTTGAAGAACGTGTATTGCAAGGCAAAGCCATGGGAGATCCTTGCCATTGTTGGTCCAAGTGGAGCTGGCAAGTCATCTTTGCTCGAAATTCTTGCTACTAGACTCACTCCACAGAGTGGTTCCATCTTTGTGAATCAGAATCCTGTAAACAAAGCTCAGTTCAAGAAGGTTTCAGGTTATGTCACTCAAAGAGACACCCTATTCCCTCTGCTCACTGTTGAAGAAACTCTCATGTTCAGTGCCAAGCTACGTCTGAAGCTTCCCCGAGCTCAGCTAACCTCAAAGGTCAAGTGTTTGATCAAAGAACTTGGTCTTGAACATGTGTCTAGGACTAGAGTTGGTGATGATCGAGTTCGTGGGATTTCTGGAGGAGAAAGGCGTCGAGTTTCAATAGGGGTTGATGTCATTCATGATCCTGAAGTTTTAATTCTCGACGAACCAACTTCTGGCCTGGACAGTACCTCAGCTCTGCAGATCATTGACATGCTCAAAGTAATGGCAGAAACAAGAGGACGAACCATAATCCTGAGTATTCATCAGCCAGGTTTTCGCATTGTGAAGCTGTTCAATTCCATACTTTTGATGGCTGATGGCTCAGTCTTGCATCATGGAACGGTTGATCAGCTTGGAGTTAGTGTGAGATCAATGGGAATGAACCTTCCTGTTCATGTCAATGTCGTTGAATTTGCCATAGAATCCATCGACACAATACAGCAACATTCCAAGGCTCTAAACCAAGAAATGCAGAAACTTGTAGTATCGTATAAGAGGGTTGAAGATGGTGAGAGTAGGACAGGCAAGCTCACACTTCAGCAGCTATTTCAGCAATCTAAAGTTGTGGATGAGGAAGCCATTAATGTCAAAATCGAGTTCCCTTTCGATTTCGCCAATTCCAGGCTTCAAGAGACACTGGTTCTCACTCACAGGTTCTCCAAGAACATATTCAGAACAAAGGAGCTCTTCGCTTGCAGAACTGTTCAGATGTTGGTTTCAGGGCTTGTTCTAGGGTCCATTTTTTACAGAGTTAAAGATGATTTAGTTGGATCCGAAGAAAGGGTAGGTCTGTTTGCTTTTACACTCACGTTCTTGCTCTCAAGCACCACAGAAGCTCTTCCAATCTTCCTGCAAGAGAGGGAGATTCTAATGAAAGAGACATCCTGTGGAAGCTACAGAGTCTCATCATATGCAATCGCCAATGGACTTGTTTACTTGCCATTTCTACTCATTCTTGCCACACTTTTCACCATCCCACTGTACTGGTTGGTGGGTCTGAACCCAAATTTCGTGGCGTTCATGCACTTCTTGTTACTCATCTGGTTGATTCTGTACACTGCAAACTCAGTGGTGGTGTGTTTCAGTGCTCTGGTCCCAAGCTTCATTGTAGGGAACTCTGTGATCTCTGGAGTGATGGGGTCATTCTTCTTGTTCTCAGGATACTTCATTTCAAAGCACGAGATACCAAATTACTGGATCTTCATGCACTACATATCATTGTTCAAGTACCCTTTTGAAGGGTTTCTGATAAACGAGTTCTCAGGATCAGGAAAATGCTTGCAGCACATGATGGGAGCTTGCATTGTGAGTGCAGAGGATGTGCTTAAAGAAGAAGGGTATGGAGAAGAAAGCAGGTGGAGGAACTTGGTGATCATGGTGGGTTACATATTGGTTTATAGGTTCATTTCTTATGTGATTCTCAGAATCAGATGTTCGAGCAGGGCAGTTTGAATATCAAATGTGTTCTGGTCTGCTGGTTTTCTTTGAATTTGGAATTTTTCTTGAGGATAGAATCCAAAAACATGAGGTTATAAGATAATAAGCAAAAGTGTACGTAATAATTATCATCATAAAAAAAGATTGTGTTCTAACATTGCCATATCTCGTTTCTCCATGTTGTTTGTAATATTTGATAAAATAGGATAGTTGTTATTTTATTTTCCACTTAAAATATAAATTCAGTTTTTTTAGGCCCAACCCAAAAATTTATGCTCGACCCAAAGCTCAATTAGGCCCATAGCATCCAACTAAAGCTTGAGCCCGAACTTAATTTTCTAAAATTAAAATACACAACATCATTTTCTAAAACTTTTGAGTTTTAGGTCAGGCCGAATTAATAGAGCCTGAACCCGACTCGAATCTCAAAAATTAAAAAAAGTTTGAACTTATCCTAAAACTCTCTCAAACTAGACTAGACTCGTTAATTTTAGAACGAATCTAGTCGGATCGGACCAAGTTTGGGATTATTGCCATTACTAATGTTCACCTATTAATTATTAAAAATTTTAATTCTATTTTTAAACTTTCTTAATCATTTTAAATTCGAACTTTTAATATGTGTATTCAATTAGAATGTCCTTAAAATTTTAATGAAAGCAGTGAATTATTAATAAAATTAAGAAATTAAATTATAAATATTAATAATTAAGAGACTAAAATAGAAAAAAATACATTAAATTGAAGAACTAAAAATATGCTTGTCTATTTTATGTTTTAAAGCAAATTCTATTTTTACAATAATTGTACTTAATAAGCAAATATATTTATATAGTGTCTCAAACTTCTTTTAATAATATTAATGGGTATAGTTTCTCTAGTAGATAGGGATGACAAAACTAACCCGACCTACTCTGACCCTTTTTTGGCCCTAATTGATCTGGCCACGGGTGGATTTGGAAGTTTTTCGTTTAAAACAATAAATGTCAGGCCGGCCCGGCCCGCCCACCCGTGACTCGTCGGGCTATAGCCCGGGCCGCCATGCTCTACATCCCTACTTCTAGACTTTTAAGTCAACACATGCGTTGACATATGGAATGTTAAAAGTAAAATCATGATATGCATTTTCATGTACTAGCTAAGGCATTACATCTGTCTGACCGGGATCATATTCACTCTGGTACCGTAATAGGTAAACTTAAAGGTGAAAAAGAAATCACTTTGGTATTTTCAATAGGACCAAGACTATCTATTGATTTACCTAGCTTACACTTATATTCTAATTCCACCTTGAATAATATCGAACAGAATCGCCATTTTTCTATAGAAGTTTTTTGCCGTTATTTAATTTACATCAAAATATAAATAAATGAATAGTCATTCGATGCGCAAAGCACATGCACCCCCTGCTAAATTGACTCTTTTACTTATTTCAAGAAAAATAAAAAAGTCGTTATATATTTTGTTTTGAAATTAATTTTAAAAAAAAACCTCATCTGCCACAAAAAATGTTATTTGATTTAATTTTTTTTTTAAATCTTTCTAAATTTATTAGTTCAGAATAACGTTACGTACTTTTAAACCTCATCAAATTTTGTATTTTAATAAGATTTTTATTAAAATGTTGTTATTATTATTGCTGTAAATTGTGTATAACATTTATGTCAACATTTAAAAGATTAAATTGTGTTTTCTTATAAAAAATAAATAAAGGTATTGATATGTGAATTTGTTGTCAGCAACAATAAGCTCATATTCTATATTTTTTTTGGGAAGGCAATAGGTCAGCTCATGAGCCAGTCCCAACAATTTTTTTTAAAATAAAAAGTGTAAAATAATGTGTTTTTCAATTGAATTTGGGCCTGGGTTGTCCAGATCTACTCAAGGTCCAACTCTTCTAAACAAAACGGCATTAGAAGAGACCCACCCATGAGTCGACCGATTAAAAACATCTAAATGTCATTTTGCTCAGGCCTACTCGAAGTCTTCTAAATGTCATTTTGCTCAGACCTACTCGAAGTCTAACTCTTCTAAACAAAACGATATCGTTTTATTTAGAAGAGACTCACCCATGAGCCGATCCATTAAAAACATCTAAATGTTGTTTTGTTTAGAAGAGACCCACCTATGAGTCGACCTATTGAAAACATCTAAATTTGAATCTATGGACCTGTCTATTGTCATCTCTAATTTTTTTTTACAAAAATTTAAGGGATTCTCACAATAAAATTGTATATCTATGATTCTAAATAATAGTATAAGAATATTAAATATGTGTTTTTTTTATCATATAATTTATTGTGTTAATAAAGTTTAAATTTGGGAAAAGATGACATTTCTATATTTCTTTTCATGGGATCAACTCAAATATCAAAAATATCAATCCATATGAATTTTTAAGTATAAATCTTTAGATAAAGGGCTAAATATTTTGCCTGGTAATGAAGAAACATGTACAACATGGTACAAAGACATTAAAAGTCACCAACTCTCGTTAAGACACAAGCATTATAACAAAATGTAATAACTAAGAGAAGATTTTAGGAGCCTTATGATACAAAACAAACAACAACAACAACCTAGTGAATCTCCCGCTGAT
Organism: Erythroxylum baracoense; assembly: GCA_025629805.1. Lineage (NCBI taxonomy): Eukaryota > Viridiplantae > Streptophyta > Magnoliopsida > Malpighiales > Erythroxylaceae > Erythroxylum > Erythroxylum baracoense. Next base: position 28,364,559 of record JAOTAY010000001.1, read on the forward strand.
CGCAAGATTCGAGAAAATTTAGAAGTACGCAGTTTTATCTCTCTCTGACAGAGAAGTTTTTTATACGAAATAACCTAATGTCATGATACAATGGTGTGTAATATGTGACATTGCAAAGAGACTAATTATGATATAGCCTGCAACTGTTTCTTACGCTTGAAAGATAACGATTACAGATTCTACCCATATAAAAATATAAAGAGAAAAAACAAAACTAGTAAGAAGATCCAACAATTTTTTGAGCAAAAAGCTTCAATTTTGTCAAGAAGCAAGAAAAGATTTGGCGCTTGATCTTCCCTCTTGGAGGAGGAAGCAAGTTCCAGTTGTTGCCTCGGCCACCACTTTTGAGTACCCTTTTCTTCTCCTGATAAGCAACACCTACTGGACTAGTCTTCATCTCTTGGTGAGCTCAGAAAGAGGAGTAACCGGTACAAGAGCTAAAGATGGAATGTAGAATTGTTGTGAAGATGAAGAAACATAAGAGTTGAAAGGAGTTTATATATAGCTTTTTTCTCAGATTTCTTTATCACTTGCTGCTTGTGTAGGAAAATACAAATGAAGTGTAATGCAATTGCATGAGATGTAAGCCTGATGTTAAATCAGTGCCAAGGTGTGTTGACAATTGGAGCATTGTCGTCTTTGCTAAAATTTCAAGGAACATGCATTTTGACACCATGTTGAAATTGATTCACACCTTATCAATTCATAAAAAGTTTAATCAAGTGCTTGTTAAGTCCAAAAAAAAAAAAATGTAACGTGATATGTAAATAATAGTAAAGATTAACTTAAATCCTTTACAAAATATTAACGAGCAATTTATAATTTTTGCTTGTTATAAACTCTTATGTTATGTAAGATTTATCGAGTTCGAGTAGGGTTGGGAATAAATTAGGTTTAAGTTGGTTTATATTTTTTCTTCTGACTTGTGAGTGATGTTAAAATTTAACAAAAACGAAGTTGTGATCGAACAAAATTCTTCGATTATTGAATAAAATGACGTCGTTTGATATGAGACGAAAACATCAATAATCCTATCTTAGTATGAACACTTAGAAATTTGGCTGATAGGGGTGGTGTTCTGTCAAAAGTACCCCACACGTTTTGTTTGGAATTTCTCAATTTCTATGCAGTTCACACTACAAAACACGAACCACACATAGTTTGTCTTAAATGACCAAAATAAAGTAGGAGTTGACTCAAGTGACTTGACGATTAAGCAACATGAGCACTTAAGGGTCATCCACTTTCAAATCCTAAAGTCATCATCTTGGAAAAAAGTTTTAAGTTCTGAACTCAATTTCTTATGTTCAATGTATATAGAGCCTGTCATCAATTTATACATACATGCATACATTGTCTTCAATGGAGGACTTTAGGTTACAAGTTTAAAGGTAAATGTGTAGGCTATGACATTATATTTTAAGTAAAATACATAAACTTCTTCTCTTGTGTAAGAAATTTTAGAAAAACTCATAATTTTTAAAAATTTTAAATTAAAAAAAACATTCTTTTAAATTTAAATTAAAAATAAGGATAAAATACGTAAACATCCTACATATACTAACCAAATGTTGTTGATATAATAACTCAACTCATTTCTTAAATCTGGCTCAAATCAATTAAATTTCACTTAAATTAATAATTTAAGATAATTATAATAAAATATTAGTTTGATTTAGATTAATTATCTCTATGTGTGCTATTCATGTTGCATGTATTTTATCTTTAATTTTTAACCAAATTTAAGAGAATAGTTTTTTTATAATTTAAAAATAGAAGAAAATTTTTCAAAAATTTTAAAAATTAAAATTTTTTTGAAACCATTAAATTTTTTTATATCTTTTAATTGCAAAGTGGATTGCTTGTTCAATTATTATGTGCTCTATTGCGTAGACTATCATGCCACCATAATAGCTTTCAAGGTATGACATAAATAAGAAAATCAGGTTCTAGGAGACCATGAAAAGACAACTTTTAGCAGAAAGATGGAAGAAGATAGTAAGCTCAAAAGTCAAAACTGAGCTTCCTATACTTCTAGATGTTGGCTATAAAACAAAAACATTTGACGATATTCTGGTAGAAGTCATATTTAAATGCTAATGCTGCAATAAGTCAAATATACATGCTTTAATCCATTCATTTATGGAGTATACACAACTAGACGATAAATGAAGTCTATTTCTTGGAAATTTCAAGCAAGCATGCACAAAATTTTCAAGGACATACAGCTTCAGGATTTTGCTCATTAACGCATGCTTAGCAGGTGAGAGATGACTTGTTGGGGTGTCTTGTCAAATTTAAGTGTTTGATGTTACAAGGATATGTGATGTATGATAGTTCAACAACTCCGACTTTAGATTGACTCAACAACAAATAGTATAAAATGATCATAACCAAAGTTTGGATTTTGGGGGAAATTTTCAAATTTTAAGCTGTATACTTGAAGAAATTAATGTCAGCTTTTGCCAAATTCTTACCATGTTAGACCTTTCCATCTGCATCCACAGAAGCATCTGTACTTACTGCACAAATAAGTGGCAGATCAAAAGCAAAACTAACTATACATATTTAATGTCACAAGCGAAGGAAACAATGTGCTAAGAACATATTCTGATTCTATATATAGAAAACAAACTATAAAGGTTTCATATCTCCCTAAATGTTTCTCATACAAATACCTACAGACTCAACAGATATAAATGTCCAAGGAAAAGAAGTCGATGAAACCCTGATGATGCCTACTTTAGTTCAGATCATATTGCATTTATGACTATAGTTATATGCCTGAAACACAAAAGCCTGGTAAAAGCCTCTCTTGTTCTAGCAAAACTATAAATTCAGCCACTTTGAAGAGTTCCATTCTCAAGAAAAAACGAGATACAGGATGGTGGTAGGAACTTTTGTATATTCTGTTAATCGACAAGAATCCGAGTTCGAAAAACGACCATGTATCAGGGAATAGCTTTTGATAGTGAACATCCCTTTTTAGTTCTCTACGTGTTATGTATGTTGGCTAAGTTGTGTGTCTGATACTATAACTGTGCAATGAGAATTTCATTCCATGTGTCTGGAATCCCAGGTAGGCACCAGTGCAAGCAATCATTGACACCTTGTGTTGGTTTAACACTGTACCGAGAGATGTGTGCCTCGTCTCTTAGCTCAGAGATGGCAGTAATATCCAAAAGCTTTACATTTGTACCCTTAACAGCATCAGCAATCACTGGATCACTTGACTGATTCTTTGTGACTTTTCTCCCTACGGTCAGTGGAATGGTGTTATCACAACTTTCCCCAGTGTTCCAGTCCCCATTGCGAAAGTGTCTCGGAGAGATTGTCCTGAAAAAAGCCTTAAGCTGAGGATAATGCAGCAGCTGCGAGTCAAGCCACCTAACAACACTGTGTATGGTAAAATTCTTGGCTTTGGCAATGTCTTGAAGCTTTCTATCTTGAATAGGCTTTCCATTTACATACATCACCCAGCGATTCGCCTCAAATTTTCCTCTATTCCAATGATGTCCTGTATTAAGAACTAAAGCATTAAATCTATGGAGGAATTTTCTCATGAAAGCTGGTGCACGATCCAAATGCATAGCAACATCAGTGGCAGGATCTTTAATGTTCAAAGGCTCCAAATCAGCTAGACTTGCAGACCAATAGTATAAGATGGTGGTATTAGTATTTGAGAACCGATATGCCCAACCGTCGGGACGAATAGCTCCACGACGTTTCACAAGACCATATTGCACTCCCACATCCTCAACATCTATCCTCCACTCCCCCTCTGTGGCCCTGCACATCAAAGATTGAAACTGTAGCCTGCCCAATGAATCTCCTATGAATGCAATTGTCTTGTCCTGCATCCTACAATGTCAAAAATGAATTAGAGAAATGAGTCCAGTGAAGATATATCCGGTTTAGCAATGAAATCTTCTGGGTTATTATGAATTTAGATGAATCAAACTCCTTCATTTTACAGTTATTTGGTTGCCACCGATATCCCTCATAGGAGAAGTTTGTGTTGATGGTAAAGCTGTAGATGGGATAAATCTCAACAATGCCTGAGCTTCAGGTCAGCTCTCCAAGTTCCAAGCTCCAACTTAAACTTCAAGAATTCGTGCAGCAAGATCAACTTCCTACAGTGCTGTTGAAAACACTGTTCATTCAGACTGCAAAAGGATTGAAGATTTGCAATTTCTGCTTCTTGATTTGTGTTGAGAAAGTGTTCTCAAGGATGTAATGATACTTCCTCACTGGTTCTGGAATGTATAGCTATAAATTGGTTGTATTTGTGAAATGCTTTGTACTCTCATATGGAATCCGAAGAACAACTTCCTAGTTTGAACTTCTGTTTTTGAGTAATATGCTACTTCAGTCTAACTACTTCTAAAATATTAAGCTACTGGAAAGAACAGAAGAACACAATAACAAGATGAATATTGCAGGAAAAATTCTGGAAAAAGCTGAAGACTTGTATTGATAAATTTTTGTGTTTTTTCTCTCTTGCAACTTGAAGGAAGAAAAATGAGCTTTATAATAGCTCTAAGCATTCTGATACATTTTGAAACACTAACTGAAAGGTAAAAACAGAATCTGAAGAATAAAAACTACATCAGTACAACCATTTCCTCTTTTGTCAAAACATAAAAACAACTAAATTGTCCTTTTATCAAAAACAGAAACTAAGACCTTCAACAGCTATTCAATGCTTCAAAGACAAAATCCTGACATTACAAATCCGATTGTCAGGTACAAAAGAGATATATGATCTGCCAGCTACTCTTGATTTGTTCAACTTAAATAAGTCTTAATTATGCAGATTAATCTTCCTTGAATCAGCTTAGCTTGCTAATCTTCCTGCCCTGCATTTCTTCTACTGTTCTGTATTTCTTCAATCTGCATTTTCTGGATTCTTCATTGCTGCTTCCTTCTGCTCTCCATCTTCATTTCTGCATTGCCATTCCAGACTCTGATCTTTGTCCCTTTGATCCATGCATTCTTGAATTATGCTGAGAATCATTATTTTCAGCTTCCATTTGCTTCTGTACTCCTTCAGCTTCCCTTTCAGCCTTCTTTTCTTCCTTATCTTTACTGACATTGCTAACTCTTCTACCAGCTTCAACATTACAGGCTGCACAAAACAATTCACTTCTACACTAGATGCAGCAGAATGGACTCCAACAGTTAGAGCTTCAACCATTGATCGAACTTTCACGGCCACCTTGAAACTAGAAGGTGGTTTGAGGTTGAAGCTCAATCTTACTACCTGCAAAACGTCAGGATCACTAACACTGCACTTTATCATGGTAAAGGTCACTTAAACAAATCAATCTGTGCTCCGGGTGCGCTCGATCGAAGTAAAATCGCCCAAAAAGAAGTTGTTTGTGATCAAACCAACCAAGTTCTGATCGATGATCAATGTAAAGAGGTTTCAAGGAAGGGTGCATTAGCCCTAATATTAATCGCAGATGAGTCATTAACAACTCCGATTAGTTATCCAATTCCAACCATTTTCTTACCTTCTGCTTCTGAAACTTCGCTCATCAAACACTTGTCAAGACTCAGTACTGAGCCTAAAGTGAAGAGTTGGGTCATGATATCCACAAAGTTTGGAACTAAACCAGCACCGCAGTTGGGATTTTTCTCTTCCAGGGGACCAAACCCCTTCAGTCTTGAAATCTGAAACTAGATATAATAGCTCATGGAGTTGATATTCTTGCAGCTTACACACCTAACACGCCGTACATGACGTTAGGATCTTATGATTTTGTGACAGATTACATTTTTTAGTCAGGTACATCAATGGCTGCTCCTCATGTTGCCGGGAGTGGAGCTCTGATAAAAAAGGTTCATCCTGAATGGAGCCCGTCGGCGATCCGACCAGCCCTGATGACCACCGCTTATGTTATAGATGACACAGGTTCGATAATAAAAGACATGAAGACCAGTGAAGCAGCCAATAATAAAAGACATGAAGACCAGTGAAGCAGCCACACCCTTAGATTTTGGCGCCGGACATGCCGACCCTAACAAAGCCATCGATCCTGGACTCATCTACGACATTGATTTCCAGGGTTACGTAGAGTTTATATGTGGCCTGGGATACACCGAGAAGCAGATTCAAGCAGTCATCGGGAAAAGCCATTGGAGCTGCAGCAACCAATCCCAGCTTAACTATCCTTCTTTCATAGCGGTGCTGACCAATTCAAGTGTCTCTCACATAGTGAAGAAATATACCAGTTCTGTGACGGATGCTAGAGATGGTGACTCGGTTTACCAATCAACCATCGAGCATGTTCCGGCTGGGACAAAGATCACGGTGGAGCCTAAGACTTCATCATTTAACAGAATGTTTCAGAAGCGAAGTTACACACTGAGCTTGGAAATTGAAAGGAAGAGATTGACTTCGAGAAAAAAGCTATGCTTTCACAATCATGTGGTATCAAGTCCCATACTTGTCGCAGAAATGGACTCCTGGGTAATTCATGAAGAAGATCAGATGCTATGGAGAGTAATCCAATGATAAGCTTGATGATGATGACTTTTAAACAATATACTCCTGAATTGAATAAAGAAATTTTTATTTTAAAAATATATATTATTTTAACTATTATTTATAAAATTAATTATTTTTATTTTTATTTTTATCATAACATGTAAAAAAATCTAAATGATAAAATTGAATTTATATACATAATTTAAAATAGGATAAAAAATATATACCTCCCTTATATTTTAATAAATCATTTTATCCTTAAAATTCTTGAACAAATTTCTTCAAATTTTCAGTTTTTAAAAAAATCTTTTTTCTCATACTTCAATTTAAAAAATAACAATAAAACGCACAACTTATAAATATAAACTAACTAAATATTGGAAACTTAACTCATCTCTAACTAATTAAAATTGATTTAAATTAATAATTTAAAATAATTATAATAAATTATTAGATTAGTTCACATTTAATTAATTCTTTTTTTAATGAAAACACCCGCAGCTGTTATCATTTGAATGTGTACTGAGTAAACTTTCAAATTGACGAAATAACTTACAATGACACAATAATTACTATTTTTAGGGGAAAAAAAAGAAATTCATCACTAAACAGTTACTTTGTTCTTTCATGTCTCCCGCCATAATTCAAAACGGTTAAATAACCGTTACTTTCAAAAGCCAATATGTTCTAAACCTTAAAAACTGTTACTTTGAAGTTTCCTTTTTCTTGTTTCTTTCTTCTTAGTATAAACTTTTCGGAAATTTATATATCACTTGATTCAATTCAAATGCCGGTTCGATTGCTTGCTTGCTTGCTCGTCTTTTCACCCATTGAAGCCCAGAATTTTTCTGGTAATTCTATAGATTCTTTTCAATCTCTCGTAAGATTCATTCATTGAAAATTGAATTATTATTTGCATGTTTTGATAAGGAATTAGTTGAATTTCATTGAATTTCTTCATTTGAGTTCATACCCAGATGAGAACTTGCTTTTCTTCTATTGGGTTACAATGTGAAGCTGCGTTAGGGTTTTGAACTGGCTGAATTAGATACATTTAACCTGAAGCAGTTAAACCTGACTGGTTTGGAGGCTAAAGTTGGGTTTTTGTTCGAGTTGAATCGAGTGTTTTAGATATTTGAGCGTTTGCGTGTGTGGTGGATAACGCATCGCAGACTGATAATAACAGCAGTATTTTTCTTTCTTTGTATTTTTTTTTCTGGAAACAATCAACACATAGAACCTTTCTTCTTCAGGTCAAGGGCCTTCTACAGGATTCAATTCCAGGCTTTCAAAACCGCTGATAGGAGATGATAACAGGATCTATACTTGTTCTGACAGGAACCTATTTGCATTTCTAAGTAATGGTTCCATATTTTGGTCCTTGCGTTTGGCTTACACATGCAATGTTGATATGGGCCCGGTTCATGGTGGGAGAGGAAAAGTAAGCAAAGTGCTTCAAACTCTGTTTTACCTTTTCCATATTTATCTTCCCATAATATTCTGCAGACAGCTTGAATCACACAAGACCGGACTTGATTGACATTAGAAGTACTGCTATTGGCAGACGGAAGCAATTCTATGCGTACCGTCTAGTTTGATTCTCTGAAATTTTTATGGCATTTATGTTGGAAATTGCAATACTGGTGTGCTGTGAGAGTTTCAATTCTGCAGAAATTGATGTACGCATGGTATTGGCAGTTGTATTTAATTGCAGAGAACAGAGTCCTGAAAGTAAATTTTCTTCATGTTGGAACTTCGCCGCCTACGGCAGACGTCTTCTTTGGCCCAGAAAAGGGAGATGAAGGAGCAGGTGATATTATTGGTATTGCAGTGAGCACATCAAGTTCACTTGTGTTCATCACTGTAAAGGAAAGGGCACTATTTGCATACACGATGGGAAGACATCTAATATGGAGTGCCGGACCGGTGCTTTCGCAGTTTGGCTACCGTATAGGTTGCAGAAAAGGCATTGAAGATTGCTATTTTAATTCAGCACCTGTTATTGATCGATGTGAAGCAAGTATACATGTAAGAATAGCTTATTATCCTAGAATTTCTGGTCTTATATTCCTCAACTGTCCAATTTAGGATGACAATGATAGTTGTTCGTAATTTTTTCAGTTGCAATGCCTTGTTGTGATATGAGAAGCTGCTCATTCTGACGTGCGTCAAGCTTACATGCTTATGGACTTTAACTTGCAGATGTCAAATACAAAAGGAGAACTTTACTCTCTGTCTCTTCGGAGTCCTCATTTCAATTGGATTCAGGATCTAAGCTCATTTGGCAAAACCTTCACCATTACACCTGGAAATAATGGCCGTATATATGTTACTATTCCTACCGGGGCTCTTGTGTTGGCTCTAGATGTCTCCACTGGTAATATTCTATGGCAAAAAAGCATCGGACCATTAAGCAGATCAGATTGTCATCCAGTTGTGGATTCTAATGGTAATATGTACAGGAGAAGCATTTAGCTGCCCTCTTGTAATGCTTTGTAGTTCTTTTGTAACCTCAAAGTAGAGATGACAATTTACTTGGCTCGGGTCGAGGCATTAATTCATAATTCTGAGTGAGTCTAAAGTTTGATCAAGTTATAAAAAAGTGGGTTCAAGATCGAAGCTTGAACTTATTAAAAAAGAAGAGGGATAAAACTCGGATTTAGGTCAAATAGATTCGAGTCAAATTTAGGTCGAATTGAGTCAAACAATCTCAAACCTAAAGTTCAGCCTCAGTCTAATTTTTTTACCAGGCTCGAGCTTGATAAACTCAAGTTTTGTGTGTTGATTTAGGAGTATGCCAGCCCAGACTTTTTGTCAAGCCTAGCCTTTTAGCATGTACTATTAGTGATCTTTTCTTGTATTCATGACTATGGCAGGGTGGATATCAATCAGTTCAGTGGATGGACTTCTGTACTCGATTTCACCAGCTGGGGAGCTAAGAAAATTCACAAAAGCCTCTGAATTGGATTATGTTGTGCAAACTAGTCCATATCTTGACTGCTCCGGCTATGCTGTTTACTTTTGTCAGACACAGATGGAGGGAAAAACTAGCAATAAATTTGATGACTATACTTGTATCACAGCAATGAGACCTAAAGGCGCAGTTTTCACCTTGTTGGTTCCAGCAACTGGAACATTTTATTGGTCTGAAAGCTATCCTGGTAATGTCAAACACGGTTCATCTCAAACTTTATATTACAATATTTGGATTTCATATTCCTTCTATTTTCCATTACCAGAAGGTTACTTACAAATTAACTATGGAAACTTTCAATTGGTGACACTCAGGTCGATCCTCATATCCGCTGTCTCAGAGCGACCTGCAAAACTTTGCAGTTGATGAGGGAATCCTCCTGTGTTTTTTCGCTGCTTCAGGTGAGATTCTACTTGCAAAAGCATATAGAAGAATTTCTAATAATATGTTTGTGTAATTTGACTCTGAAGATGACAATTAATGCGAAATTACTCATAGTCTTTTACAAATGATGCAGGGACAGGCAATCCACTGTCATGCCGCAACAAACGTACAAGTTCTTGACACGAGTTTCGAGAATAATTTCAGTAAATGTTATATGATTGCATGTTAACCACTTGTTTCTCACCAGATGAGAAGCTTGTCTCTACCTGCTCACAAACGAGGCCCAAGAATCTTAATGTTTATACAGGCAAGATAGATTCCCATATTACAGAACTATGATTCATCGATACCGTAGGAAAGTGATTAGCAGGAATCTTTTTCCAGGTAATGACAAGACCATATTGGTGTTCCTTCTATTTGAGTCTCTGGTCTTGGTAGTTATGGCTGGACTTGTGCGATTTTGTTGCATATTCTGGAGGAAAAAGAAGCTTCAAGGCCAAGGCTTGGGAGATTTTCTACGAAAACGAGTAATGAAATGCATTCTGAGTCAGATAGAGTTTGTCAGGATAATGTTCCATTGCTCTACGTTTACTTAGCATGTTAAACTTTCAGAGGTCACTCCAACTCAAGAAGAAAGCATTTGATCTGACAATCACAGAAATCCAAGAGAAGGCATCACAGGAAGCAGTGGCACATGAAGCAATTGAAGAACTAGGAACTTTGGTACGTGAAAGAGATGGCATTCAGAGGAAGCTCTTGACAACTTACAGCTTGGGCAGGGATGGCAGAAACCTGAAGTCAAGATCTATCCTTCCAGTATATAATGAGAAAACGAGGAGCTACTCGTATCAGAGTCCTGGAAAAGAGAATGTCACAATTTTTCATACAGTTAGTGACACATCTTCCAGGGAAAGCAGCAGTGAATCCCAATCGACCTGGAATGTTGTTGAAGAAAAGAATTTCTCAGCAGCAGCCAAGTACCAGGAAAAGGGAAAAGCCCCTGTAGAAGTGGAAAGTTCAAGTGATGATGAGACTTTTTTCATGACTCCTTCAGAGTCAGCACCAAGCTCTTCAGGACAAGTGAGTTCAGGTTGGGAGATGGTGCATTCCAGTCCAAGTAGTGGAAGAAGAAGCTCCTGGTTGAAGAAAAGAAAGGCACTCTCATCAACTAATTAGATTCTACAGTGAACTATCAAGTTTGCAGATTTGTATTCTCCTGCTGGAAATTCCGGTTGCGATTCAGATCGTTATCGCAATTTATTCAACAATCTCAGTATAATACGCAATCCGTAATTTAAAACCTTACAACCTAACCAGTCATTTGCTCTCCGCTCTTTGTCAATGACTTGCCTTTTCTTGCTTCTTCCCTGTCTGTGTTTGCTATTGTTGCATGTTATTTACATGTCAAGGTTTTTTTTTTTAATATTTTAAAAATCAAAACAAAAATTATATCCGTAAGATAATAATTTTAAAATTTAAAAGATTAGACTAATATTAAACCGTTATAAAAAATAGTAAAAAATGAAATATAATTTAAAATTTTAAAATATAATTTAAAATTTTTCTTTATTTATCAAATAATTTAAAATTTAATTAAAAAATATTATAAAATTAAAATTAATTATTTATTTTTTATTATAAAGGTTTATTAATTTACAAAAATTTAGCTGATAAATTAATAAATTAATTAATTTTAACAACAAGAGTTAAAAGTACATTAAATTGAATCAAAAAATTAATATATTTAAAATTTTTATAATTAAACCGGTCCGTTAAAATTTTTAATCATTTTTTAAACTAAATTTAAATATGTAAAAAATTAATATATCTTTTAATATTTCATTATTTCTTTGTGAAAATATTTCTTTAATTAAATATTCGAGTTTTTTATATTTAAAATTTTAATGACTTCAACTGCTAAATAATAATTAATCAATAACAAAATTAGAATTTGATTCTCTATTTTTAGAAATAAATATAAATATTTATTAATTTCAATTTATTTAATAATAAAAATTATTATCTCACACACACATATTCATATGGAATATTTGAAAATCGGTTAGAAAATAACAGTTTGTTCGGTTTAGCGATAAAATATGTTATTATGGAATTAAAAACAGTCTAGGACAAGTAAATATCAATTAAAAGAAAATAATAAAAAAAGAAAAATAGTTATCTTCCAAAGCACAAGCAAAATAGCTTTGGAATCGCATTGAAACGGAGAAATTGGGTCGTGTAAGGTAAGAAGAAACCCTAACCCTAGTTTCGTTTGGGGTGCTTAACAATGACTCCTTCGGGATTAGTTTAGTTAAGCTCTAACCTACTTGTTTAGTTTGTACCCCCAAATCTTGGTGCTTTGGCTATGATTTTTCTCAAGTTTGTTTCTTTTGCTTATTTGTATTAGCATTAGCATTAGCGTGCTCTCGAGACGTTCGGAATACGGTGAGTATTTGATTTATGATTTGTGTGATATGAATACGTTTTCTCGTTTAGAACCCTGAGGATTGGCGTTGACTGTTTATGGTAGAGTTCTATGTTTTGTTTTTTGTTTTCTTCCTTAAGAATGTTTGGTGTTGGCTCTTTTCTGATTTAAACTCTTGCAGGCTAGTTTGGTAAGTGGACTTGTTACAAGAGTGTCTGCTGTTCCACCTGATAATGGGAACTGAAGATATGATTAGACTCCCTGCTTCTAGCAATTCTGGAGGTGGTGGAAGTGAGGATGGTGAATTTTGCAAATCTGATTTGGGGTCACCTGAATCTGAATCTAAACCTAGTAATTGTGAGGACGAAGCTGAAACGATGGGTGGGATGAATATTGGTCTCAATGAAGTTGGTGGAGAAAATGAACAAGTTGCAGCTAATGTGAAGGAATTGGGTCTGAGTAAAGTTGATATTCGAACTGAAGAAGGAGCAACTGATTCCAAAGATTTAGGTCTCCATGAACATGGGATTGGAACTGAGGAAGATGCAACAACTATGAAGAGGTTGAGGCATAATGTAGGTGACAGTGAAACAGAGGAAAGCAATCTAGTTCAAGATAGGTTGGTGCTCAAGGGACTTGATGTGCAAGTTGAACATGTACAAGAAGAGGTTGACATGGATTTGGTTGATTCTCCTGTCATGCAAGTGAATATTAAACTGCCTGACAATGCTGAAGAAAATTCCCCCGTTATTCAAAATAAAAGCCTAAAACATACCTCCAGTGTGGATGGTGCTTGTATCCTGATCTAACACCTTATGTTGTACACTCTTTCTTCAGCACTCCATTTACGTCATATTTCTATCTTGAATATGAAGAGTCAAATAGGCTTCAAGACACGTCTGCAGTGCAACAAAGTGCTATGATGAGAATCCTTTACTTTGTAAAACTATTTCATGATTCTTTTTTACACTTTCCATAATTCAATCTCAGCTGTATCGGGTGTTAAGAGACCAAGAATGACTAATGATGAACAGCAGCCTGCTGTGCATATTGTATATCATTCCTTAACCAGGTTAGAATGGAAATTTTCTCTATAAGTTTAATAATTTTGCGTTCGTTTTTTTCCTTTAAGTGTTTCAATTTGCACTTTCTTTAGGCAATGCGTATCCAACCAGAATGAGCTTGAATTCTCATGGTTTCTCTCTCACTTTTGCACAGGGCTAGCAAACGAAAGCTAGAAGAGCTGTTGCAACAATGGTCAGAGTGGCACACACAACGTAGTTCTTCATCTGAAGTAATTCTATAATGCTCTGTCTATCCAATCTGTAGATAATGATATACATAGAGTTTTGCCTCTAGAGTAGGGCCTAGATTATGCTATGTGGACATGTTTTTGTGGTGGGAGCTATGGCTTCTTTTTCCCAAGTGAAGGCTTCTCTCTTTTTGTCATTCTAAATACTGTAAATCTTAATCAGATAAGCAATAGGATATGTGCTCCTATGATAGGACCTTTGAGCATCAAGTACGCAAACCTTCTTTCATACTGAAAACTAGATATAGATGTATGCAAGTGTTTTGAAGCAACCTGGCACAAAAGAGCTTAGAGTTTATAAACGAAATAAAATAGGGCAAATTAGTCAACCACAAGCTTTAATTTGGTGGGATGAAGGATGAGAATTGAAGTGATATCAAGGACAACCTACCTTATGCTAAGTTTTCCTTATTAGATAGGGAATAATAATAAGTTAGATATATTATTTTGTTTATAACTTTAAGCTTATGTAAGAATAAAGAACCCTTATTAGGATAAGATTCAATTATGGATATTTTGGAACCTTCTCCTACAAAAGTAAGGATTCTAAGAATACTCAACCCTTCAAGAACAAGCTATCCTAATTTTTCTTTTACAAATTTGAGTTTTCAATTAGAAGGTGTGATGTTTTCTTCTAAGGTAATTCTTAGACACTACAAGTGATTCCTAGTTTCCTAACCTCCATTATTTGTGTTCCTCACTAAATTCCAGCAATTCTAACCTAAAATTCCAACAACTAAAACCCAAAATTTTAACCATATTAAACTTAAATTTCAGTCATAGTAAACCCTGAAATTCTAGCTTAAGTTTCCAACGATCAAACCCTAGAAAGTCAACTATATCAATTCTAAAATTTCAGCATTCCAAGCTGAAATTCAGACCTGAAATTTGATATTCTAGCAGCTTAATATCAGCCATATTTCCTAATTTCTGTGAGTTTTAGTTACTAGTTAATATCTCTTCTATTTGTCCTACATCACAACCAATTACTTGTTACTTTTCTAAAGGAGCTAATCATGCTGGTCTGAACTTTGCGTTTCTAAATTTTCAGGATATGAATGAAGTAATGGTATCTGGTGAGGAGACTTACTTTCCTGCACTGTCTGTTGGCATTGAGAAGTCCTCTGCAGTGGTAATTATCTAACTTTTCCATTCCATTTGAACTTTATGGACTGAGAAGACCAGGCTGTAACTTTCTGATACTGGGTTCTCATTTATATCTCTCTGTGTGTGTGCGAGGGTGTGTGTGCATGTGCAGGTGCGTGTGCATGTGTGTGCACCTTGTTATTTACCTTTTCAATTGAAATGTAGTGATTAACCTAGTGGAGTTATTTCTTTGATACATGATTTTAATGCATGGTTCGATCCACCTATGCTGTTGTTGGAACATTATTTGCATTTTCAGGTTCTATAATGCTTTCCTATGATTTGAGTTTGGTTTCTGTTATAAGTTTCTTCATTCTGGTTTGAGTAATGCAAAATTCAAGGAATTAGTGGTTTGGCCTAATGGGTGCTTTTGATCTTTATGCTTGTTGCATTTGACAGCAACTAAATTTAACAAGTTGTTTTGTATCATCATTCACTAAAATAATTGATAACCATTGTACTTTTAAGTCATTTGCTTTTCATTGTTTGATCTATTATGTTGATTTGTTCTGTTGAGTCTTTTTTTATTGTAGTCTTTCTGGATAGAAAATCAAGCAAGGAATCCGGAGAACAATAGCTTCGCTACTTGGGATAGTCACAACACACCTCTATATGATCGTGGATATGTGTTAGGTTTGACTTCACCAGATGGTCTCGGTAATGTAGAAAGGTAAACAATCTCATATTTTGTTTATGTAAAATAGTAGTGGTGGTCATGTGTGCATAATCTGTTTAAAACATGTAAATATGTTTGGGGATTTTATGTTCTGCGGGGCATTGTGTAGAGTTATTAGTAAGGACTTCTTCCTAGTTCCCTTTTAGTGAGAAATAAAACAAGTCGCAGTCTTTACCAAGAATAAGTTCAGGTGATGTCCAAAGGATGAATATGATTGATACTGTAACAACTTTTAAATGTTTAGTAATTGAAGAAACCAACATTAGAATAATAGTCTGATGGATAGGAATATGAAAATATAAGTAGCAATTTATCATTCACCAGATTAGGTAAGAGATTGTCTCTCTTTCAGACCATAAGGTTTTATTCTTATTCTAGACCAATATCTGACCTATTTGACTGATGATAGATCAGATAAAGACATGATTCTCCATGGCTGGATCCTCAGTTAGCATATATATGCTCTCAAGGCCCATCAACTGTTAATGAATATGTCCTTTTACATGTCATTTTATGTTTCAAGAATGTTCTATCAATTATCTTACAACCCATCTTATATTTCACATAGAGGCTTGAAGATACTGGACGATGCTTCCCGATGTTTCAACTGTGGTTCTTACAGCCATTCTTTGAAGGAATGCCCTAAGCCTCGTGATAATGTTGCTGTGAATAATGCACGCAAACAGCACAAATCCAGAAGGAATCAGAACACTGATTCTCGCAATCCAATTCGATATTATCAGAACTCTTCCCGAGGAAAGTATGATGGCTTGAAGCCAGGTTGTCTTGGTGCTGAAACACGAGAACTTTTGGGTCTTGGGGTAAGAGCTTTGATCATCTCACTAAAGTAAAAAAATTGTAGCTCTCCTGTATACTTTGTGTGTTTACTAATTAATTTTTGAAGGTTTGCCATTTTTTCATTAGATTTTGCAAGTTCCTCATTTTCTCATTTTTGCATTAGGTTGAGATTGATTTCATTATTCTCATTGCAGGCACTCAGGAATAGTGAAAGATCAGCTGTGCCAATAATCATACTAATTGAATTGTGCCTTTTTTTTCAATATGTATAGCTGTATCAATGTCTTCTCTTTTGCTTATGCAGGAGCTTGATCCACCACCATGGTTTAACAGAATGCGAGAATTGGGTTATCCGCCAGGATATTTAGGTAAAAGAATTTGATTTCCTGGTGTGTCTGATAGGGCTAGTTTTTAGACCATTATAAACTTCCATTGTGGGATGTTCTTAATGCTGTTTCCACATTGTGGACAGTTTCCTACACGAGACAATGGGCATTTTTTGGGATGTCAAAAAGCATGATTGAGATGTGGAACTTAACATTTTTTTATTCAAATAACTTCAATTTTATATGCTTATACCAATGAATGTAATGAGTTTGAAGTTCTGGATGTCATTGTGGAATGCTAGTTGGCTGGGTTGGTCCAAGAAGTTGTTTAACTTGTATTGTGAACTTTTGAGTCGGATGACAGAGGAAATTGTGTTTATCCTAATTGAAGTAGGCATAGATGCCCAAAAATTTTCAATAACCAGAAATTTCCTTACTTCCTGATGATTATGACCCATCTCTAGAATAAATGTCTAATTTTTGTCCTTGAGAGATACTCAGCTTATTCCACAATGTGGTTGGAGTTATGCCCTAATTTTATGTGATTTGCTGAGCATTTCTATTATCCTGTATATTCCAGATCCAGATGATGATAATCAGCCTTCTGGGATCACTATATTCGGGGATGTAGATGTCAAGGAACATGAAGATGGTGAAATTACTGAAACGAATAGTCCTGAACTGCAGAGGAAAATGTCTGCTGAATTTCCAGGAATCAATGCACCAATTCCAGAAAATGCAGACGAAAGACTTTGGTCTGCGGCACCTCCAAGTATTGATTTGTTTAGCAATCAGTCGCATGATAGATCGAACCACTCTTCAGAACCTGCTGGTAGATGGCATCACCATGAGCAAAGATGGTCTAGGAATTATTCAGATGACGGTCCTCCTGGTGTCGATTCCATGAGCCCATCTATGTCCAGTTACCCTCCAAGGTATGGTAGTTATGACAGTCACAGTTCTGACAGCTTGAGAGGTCCAACACCTGCCCTTGGGAGGTTTTATTCTGACAGAGGAAGAAGGAGCCCTTTGCTTTATGAAGATTCCACTAGTCACAGTCCTCATAATTCATTTTTATACTCGAAACGATATAAGCTTTCTTCACCAGCTCGTGATGGCACAGACAGATTTGAGAATGAAAATAACAGGCATGACGACTATAACTTGGAGTATTCCAGTAGAAGGAATGATGACTACGATCGACACCACCATCACTATTCCATTAGAAGAGATGATGAATATGATCGTTACCGCCATCACTATCATAGTTGGAGGTGAAGTGAAATGAAAAATGTAAGGTAGCATGCTTTATATTGGTAGTAGCTTACGGTAGATTTCTCATCCTTCCTCAAGTACAGGGAAAAGGTCAGTACAAAAAGCACTAGCTAGATGTTCTAGTTGTTTATCATAGTACATCCATTACTTTCACGTCTTTTGTGAACTTAAACTAATATTGCATTGGTTAGGAATATTCTGACCTCCTCGATATTTGGAGCGTGGAAAGGAAACCATTTGTAATCATCAATGTCCCTGCACTACAATGGCTTGTCCAAACCTACAGCAAGTTGGTGTATTAAAAATCTTAATAGTGGAGGATTTTAACTTTAATTGTGACTATAAATTAACGGTTGTGTCTTGTCAATTAGTAATTAGTCTCTAGCATTTATCTTCCTTTCGTTAATACTTTGAATGCTTTTGCACTGGTCTGGAAAGCCATAATTCAGAGTTGGTGAAGTGTTTTATCTTCCAAACGGCTGCTTATCTTGTTCCTGAAGTGGCTTTCAGTAGCTTAGGTCTTCCTGGATAAATTTTTGATAATTTGTTAAAAGTTTATTGCCTGTAACTAACCAGCAAAGCAACTTTGATTTGATCGAAGTATATGATCAATGAATCAATATCCAAGTATATGCTCGATGAATCATCTATGATCATACTAAGAGCTAAAAAGCTGCATAAAGTTTTAAACAGAAGTACGTTCCAATGCTTTAAGGAGGTAAGGAGGCAAAACTTAGTTACCTTTAACGTCTGACCGCACCAAACTAAGATGAAAATTCCATACATTTCGATACAAACATCAGACTATTGTGCAAGATGTACCAAGCGTTTTTCTTTGCACCTGTCAAATGCTGTTCATCTATGAATTTATACTGTGGAAACAGAAGCCAAAAGCCTGGATCCTAATAATAAAAGAGGGCAAAAGAAGATAAACTCCAGTTGAAAAGGACTAGGGACACCTTTAACTACTAAGTTTACACAGCTAATACACACTGCTACAAATGAGACAACTCCTAAAAGCAACCCCTAAAATAATTGAAACAATCAAGAATCGCTGAGCCCTGAACTACAGGTACAAGAATTAGCATCACGTAGTGAAGAAAGTCCAAAGCTTCTTCCCGATTGAGACTTCACCGGGATGTTGTGGCTCTTCGTCTTCATCATCCTCCTTGTCATCATCCTCGTCTTCACTCTGGGATTGGCCCCGGTTCTGATTAGCAACATCATATTCCAATACCTCTTCTGGGGTCCCATTTACCTCTTCACTCAATGCTGCATTCTCAGCAAACTGTCTAGCCCTATCAGCTTCGACGCACCGAGTGTCTGAAACCTTCTCATACTGCAGGAAGTAAATCCCTTCATGATAATGAGCAAAGAAAAGCCAATAACAACTCTAGTATTAATAATTTATAGCACTCACCTGCAGGTGTGTGTCCCCGCCATTCTCACTAGCAACCCCGGCTGAACCTATAGGAACCTCCATACTTCTAACGTCATTATTCTCCCCATTGTCATCCTTGAGATCCTGACTCCTAACACCATTGTTCTCCTCATTGTCATTCTTGAGGTGCTTTGAGGCTTTAGCAACGACAACACTGCCTCCACTGGTACATTTATGACATATATATTAGCAGCCAGTACTGCCTTCAAAAGTGTAGTAAAAACTTCTGATAAAAGCACCGTAAATTTAAGCCGTTTCAGTGAATGCAAGCATTTTTCTCTACTCTGTATAATAGCCTCAAAAAGATGTGCTCACCATTGACAAAAACAGTATGCTCTAGGGGAAACAAACAGGTGAAAAATAAAAAGAAAACAAAATAGGCATGTACCACACTTATGGAGTTTAGAATAATGATTAAAGGGCTCCCCCCAACCAGGTCATGGAGGTCTCCCCCTGAGGCCCTCATTTCAACTAAATCGTATAGAGAAGTAAAAGTTTTAGGCTGTTAAACGTAAATATCTAAAAGAAACTGCTTCAGCTTAGAAAAAGGAAAAACTTAGAAAAAAATCTCGTACTTTTCGCATTCTAACTGGCATTAGTCCTAAAGAAAATATAGTAAACTCGAGAACTCACAGCTTTGGTCGCCGAAGATTATATCGTGCTCCTCCTGGAGGTTGCACAACAGCTGCTTTTTGTCGTCTTTTCTTATGCTCTCCAACAGTGACACTATCAGAATGCCCCTCACTGTCAGCAACATTATGTTCACTCAATGTAGTTTGAGACGCATGACTACGATTGCGTTTCCGAGTATTTGGTGGACGTTCTTTTTCAGCACGACTAGATTCATCGCGACTTCCAGCTTTTAACTGCCCAGAATCCTCAGTATCATTTACTTCCAGGGATTCTCCAAGAATATCCTTTGCATCTTGAACAACAGCCTTGACAGAGCGTGTTCTACTAATTCTAGCCCTGCCTCTTTTGCGAATTTGAGAACCACGCTTCAAATCAGAAGTCTGAGAGTCTTCTTGATATTCTGAGGCCTTACTATTAATATTGCTGTGATCATCAGCTGGCTGATCCTGTGCAGGTTCTGCATCTCCAGTGCTCCTATCGGACGGTAACTTCTGCACAGCAATTGAATCATCTAAGACTGCAAAAGATAGCTCCGCTTCATTTTCATTGAAATTTAGTTGTTTTGAAGGGTCGTCCATGTTAAGTTGTTCGGTAACGACTGAAGCCCCATTGTTAAGGTCTTGCACAACCACAGTATCATCTCTTTTGCCAGGAGAAAACTTAAAAATCTTTGATGTGCACTTTCGGAGCCAAGAAACTGGAGATACAGAGCGAACCAATGGAGGATATATCTCAGCCTCTTGCTTATTAGCAGGGATATCCCCATCATCACCTTTGGTAACATGAACTGAATTTGGTGTTGGAATAACGTCCACATTCTCAATTTCTTGAGAAGAAATTAGATCAGAAAGCACAAACTCTGAGGTTATTTGACTACAATTCTGGCAACTCTTATGCTGCTCAACAAATAAAATAAAGCGCTCTTTCTCTTTAATAAACTGCTCCCTGTGGTCCTTTAATTTCTTGCTAAGTTCACCAAGCTTATCAATATCTTCTCGCATTTCAAGTTGCTGCTCTTTTAGATGCTTTTTATTATCATCGACTTCCTGTCTTTCTTTTTCTATCCTCATTCTTTCTAGTTTCAAATCATCCATTTCCCTTCTAGCAAGATCTCTTAAGAAATTAATGTTCTTCAATTCTCTCTCTTTCTCATCTTCAAATAATTTTTCCTTTTCTTGCAACAGTTTTTCCATATCCTCTTGTCTTTTTTGCATATCATTCTCAAGCATACTCTTCTGCAGCTCAATGTCATGAAGCAACTGCTTTCTCTCATTTTGAGCTTTTTCAGCTATCGCAGCTTGTTCATGTTTCATGTTTGCCTCAAAGGATTCTTTGGTCACATCCAGAGCCTCTAGCTCCCTTTTCACAAAGTCTTCTGCCGCCTGCTTCTCTCTTCTAATCCTTTCTTCTTCTGACAGTTTCTGCTTTTCAAACTTCTCCCTCTGATCACTAATGTTCTTCAGCTCTTTCTCAATCCCAGTGCTTTTCTCGTCCAGTTCTTCCCACTGTCTCTCAAAATTCTCTTTTTGTCGCTTTAAGTCTTCAGTCTCCTTCAAAAGCATTTCCTCCTGAAGCCGGCACTTTTCTATTTCTTCTTTTAGTTCTGATTGCAAGCGAGTGTATTCAAGCCTCTCTTCCTCACTCACTTTGAGTCGGTTTGTCTCCTCGTGTATTTGCAATAGCTTTTCTTCATTGGTTGCCCTTATCTTCTCAACTTCAGCCCTGAGATGCAAAAGATTCTCTCTATCAGACTGTAATTGCTTTTTTTCATTCTCCAAGGTCTTGGCCTCAGATTTTATGGCTTTTTCCCTTTCTTTCAAAGCTTTTGTCTTGGATTCGAATTCCTTCTCTTTCTCTTTAAGCTTCTCCAACTTCTTATCCAAGGCTTGCTCTCTTTTAGCAACTTTCTCCTCTATATGTTTGATTTCAGCTTCTTTCTTCTCCACTTCAAGAATCTTGTTGCGCAGATCATCATCAACAGATTTTCTCTTTTCTTGAACTTCCAACTCAAAATCATGCTTCTTTGCATCCAAAACAGCATTGTGCTCATCAATAAGCTTTTGCATCTCAACCTGTGAATCACAAGAGAGAGAAAAGTAACATCAGTTTTAAAATACAACTAATAGTATTCCAGCATTTTACTTAAACAATTCAGAGGTACTTCTAGGTAAACATGTACAGAGACCAGGCAGAGGACCAATAACTGAAATAAAAGGTAAAGAAAATGTTACAGCCATAAACCTCAGAAACACTTTATGCAAAAAGCAAAAAGATCAGACATGCAAAAGGTCTGGTTTCAAAGGTGGCAATGAAATTTTCTTCAACCACTGCAGTTAGCTCCATCAGAAAGAACAATGAACTACATACAAGCAAAACAAAATGCATAAACTGAGCACTAAAGGTTGACAAATAATGATATGAACACAAAAAGAAATTTTAGCATGCAATGATACACAAATAAAGCATACTTGTAAGATGATATTTCTATCAGAAATTTATTTTCACTACTCACTTTTTCTCTTTCTTTAAGCTTTTCCTCCAATGCATGCAACTCCTCTTCTTTCTTCTCTATCTTCTTTATTGAAGAATCGAATTCCTGCAGAAATTGACATAAGAATTGTTTATTGAACTTCAATAGCATATTCAACAACAGCTCAATGAAAAGGAAGTCATGCCTTTTCTTTCAGGAGTAGATTAGCCATCCTGTTGCTTATATCTTCTTCTTTCCTATTCAAGATCAAATTTGCTTCATCAATCTTCTTTTGCACATCTTCAAGTTCCTTCTCTTTCTGCTTAAAAGCCTTATCAGCCTCATTTGCCCTCTCCTCTCTCTGGTTAACGATTCTTTGACCCTTGGATAACCTTTCTTCCCCCTCTTGTAATTTTCTCTCCCATTCCCGCAATTCTTCCCGTTGCTTGGACAAATCATTCTCATGTGCTTCCCTCCTGATCACATAGTAGCCACGTTGTTAAAATGGAAACAATTGAACTGCTATAATGATAATCACAATGGAGAGGGAAGTAAGTTCAAAGGAACCAAGTAGTAATGGTGAAATTTATAGAGCATACTCTGAAATAAAGGATAGGCGCTCCCTACGAAGTGCTGCTTCTCTGGAATCCAGCTCTTGTGATTTCCTCTCAATCTCTGAACTCTTTCGGTTCACTTCAGCAAACTTGGCATCAGCAGTGCGCAATTTTGCTTCTATCTCCAATGATTTCTCTTCAACACTATTGACCAATGCATTGGCTTCAGCCAACTTTGAATCAGCTGTGAATTTTATTTCTGCATTTTCTGAACGCATCTCACGCACTGCCTTTTCCAACTACAATGATCAAACTCCCACTGATTAAAATCAATTTATGGAAAGCAGAATTTTTGTGAATGGAAAAAAGCCTATACACGTCAAGGTTGGAGAGAATCATGTAAGCATAGCAGCATTCTTAACATATATCATGATTCATATTATCTGATTCAAAAATCAAGCAGATTATATTCAGTAACAGATGTCCACCTTAACTGGTTGGGTTTCATATGTTGGCACAAGCTAAAAAAGTGAAACAGAACCTCATCAGGCAAAAGAAAAAGTTTACCATATAAAAGCTTTCCCATTCAAGGATATTTCACCATCATAGCGAACGAAAAGAAATCTTAAGATAGACAGCTCCTAAACATCTTCTCATAGAGAACGAAGATAGAAACTTAGTATAAGATTCAAACGATGGGGCTGAAAGGAAAAGGTTGTCACTAACTTCTGTCAAATAGTCCTTTCTTAACATCAATTCGAACAGAGAACTAAATGGAACCGACATGCACACAAAAAGGAAAACCGACATGCACACGAAAAGGAAAGTCATGGATCTTACATCAAGTACACACTCTTTTTCAACGCCCAAGGCCTTCCTCAAGTTCTCTTCCCGCTTCTCAGCATCAGAAATTGCAATCAGATGAGCTGCTCGTTCTCGTTTAAGTGCATCCTTCGCTTCTGAAATTGCTTGGTCGAGTTCTTCATACTTTGAAGCCCATTCCTTTTTCTCAATCAAGAGAAGGCCCATATTGTACTGGTACTCAAAAAGCTGTAATATGGATCGGGTGATCAAACTAGCATCACATTTTCTATAAGCAATAAACTCATAAGTACTATAACAAGCATTCAAAATGTAACCTAGTCTAGAGAGAACACAAAGATAAATTAAATTAAAACTTAAAAAATTACGTTCATTAAAAAGCTTCTGAATAGAGACAGAGATATTTACAAAATGTTTCCTGCTGCCTGTAAATTCTGGAGCAGTGAGACTTAAGCCAGAGTGGATCAGGCTCTCACATTGAATTCAAGCAGTCTTAGTTTCCTTTAGCATACTTAGCCCAATCTGTGTTTTTTTTTTTTTTCCTTCTTGTCATCTACTTACCTAAGTGCATTTATCTTTGCTCCTCTCCATTTGATTTACCAAAATGACACTTGTTCCCAGAAAGCACTACCGGCTTACATACAGCCAAACTGATGTCCCTACATTGCTGTGTTATAAGAATCTGATTCAAAAATACAATGTTCTATGCCAACAGCATATCCTGCAAGATTCTTCAAATGCTAATGCTAACTAGTGGCTACAGTGAAACATAATTAATGGATTAAAGACATTTTATGAGGGTGAAAAATAATTTCCAGCAATGCAACATTTTGTGTGTCATCCCACTTTCCTCCATTTACACTTCTCAATCAACGATCCCAGGCCCTTATCTCAGGCCTCCAATAACTAAAAGTAGTGGCCAACACTGCCAAACACTTGCTCTCACAACCAAAATCAACAAATCACCCACCGAGATGCCATGCACTGATCAGACTTCATGTTTTGTAGAACAATTTATAATGATATATTAAGCTAACTCACAAGAATCAAATCAACATTCAGCGTTCTTGGCCAACTAAAACATAGACAACAAATAAATAAAGATGACACAAAGTTATTACGCTTTTTTGTCCATTACCACTGCTCTCAATCTGGCTTCCTATTCTTAGAAAAACCAAATACGTCCGTATCTTACCACTATTTTTAGTAAACAAGAAACCATCAAACTACTCCACCACTTCATTGAAGTGCTAAAATCTAGTGCACCAACCACAGAAATTGCGAGCAGCAAAAAAAAAAAGAAAGAAACAACTTCACAAAAGTTTAAAAAACAACGAAAAAAGAACATAGCATTAACATATGCAAATTGGAGGACTTACACAAAAATTAGCAAAAACCTAAACTTGCAAAGGAAGCAAAAGGTACAAACCTCATTTTCGAGCTTCGAGACCTTGTCAACCAAACTCCCACTGTCGAAAATGGGGCCAACCCCGTTTGGCGTTACGGGTTCGCCACCAAAAGCTACATTCTTGCCCTTCAAAACATTCCCATCTCCCGATTTTTGGTTACTCGGACCGTTCAAATTCACTTTCGGATCCGACCCGTCATCATTCTTCGGGGCACCGCTCCTCGGCGTGAGCGACCACCCTGACCAAACTTTCTTCTGCGGCGTAAACATCACGAGACTTCCGGGGATTTCCCGATAACTAATCTCATCAGCACCAAGGAAACCCAAAATTATCGGAAATGAAGTACAACAAAAGAACAAAAAACCTAAACTTTACTCCGATATCAAACCGAACTTATAAACCCAGAAGGGGAATCGAAACAGGGGCCGTGAACTCTCAAGGGATGATGAAATTAATCAAATCTATCTATCTCTCTGTATAAAATTTGAAAACCCTAGACCGGACATCAACAGGACACCCAAACTCCAGCGAATTGTGGGTTTCGAGTCCGATAACGTCTTCAAACGAACTCTCCCCCTCTCTCTCTCATCTCTATGATTATTATTTTCTCACAAACCAAACACTTTCGTGAGTTTGAGAGCTTCTCTTCCGCTTTTTCTCTTTTTGTTTATTATCTTTATCTGATTGGACCCACACCACTAATTTCCAAACCCGATTACCATTTTGCCCATTCTTCTTTAATCAAAGATTCTTATTCAATGGTTATTTTGGGGAATCAGGAAGGCGGCTTTGAGAGGCTTTCGGAACGTGGGTGTTTTGAAGGTATTAGCACAAGTGACCAAATTGACCATGGTTGGTAAGAACCATAGGTAAAAGTCAAGCAAATATTACATCCAATTTTATGTTTAAAATTTTTAATTTATAATTTTTATTTGATATACTAATACGACAAACACAAATAAAAATTATACTATGAATACAAATACTTACAATGATACATCTCATTTCAATATGACATATACCGACTACTAAGTTATAGTATTGGGAATTTAAAGAAAAGGGTATTTTTGAAAAATACATGATGGTCATATTTGGATGTGTTATGTTTAACAAGAAAGAATATGCTTTATTGGGTAGTATAGTATATAATATGGGATTGGATGGGACATGCCAAGGTGTAGTGTTGAGGAATGAGGCAAATTGGGTGTTGGAGAAGGGCAGAGAATGAGAAGATAAGAATCTGTGATGCGATGATGATTTAGCTGTCCCCATGTGGCCTCGGCCTTGCCTTACAAGCCCACCATTCCCTTTATACTTCTCACGCTTCCACTCTCTCTCTTTATATATATATTTATTTTTAGTGTCACACCAAAAAGTGTCACCATCTTTTCTTGTAAAGGATTAAAAAATAAAAAGAATGAAAGAACTCAAAGAGGAAGGTGGGATTGATAGCAACGCTTACGTGTGAAGACAGATGTAAAATGGATTTTGCACGTTAGTTCAAAAGATAGGATTTTAGTTCAGTTGGGATTTTCCTTAAGCACTCAATTAGCTCAAATTCGAGTGTCTAAATAGTAAATATGACCAAAAAGAAAATAAGGATTATAAAATAGTAAAAATAATCTACAAGAGTTAGTTTCATTATTAAGAAAATAATGTATTTCCTATTATTTTATAATTACTCAATGATTGAAAATTTGAAACAATATCATGTAGTGGATCGTGGTTGACGAGGTTTGTGATCCAAAATATGATTATATAAGGTTGGGTTTACTTAATATTTATATATGATTACGAGGACGACGTGACATTCTATCTTATTGCAGATCAAAAGACAAAAGCTTATATGATTCGAGTATCGCACGAAATGTCACAAAAACATTCTTATAAGATGATATCGAGCTCTATCTCAACCTCTTGAGACGGTGACTCCAAAAACTAGGCATTCTTCCTGGTAATACTGTAAAAGATTGGATTCAATTCTCTGGGCCATAACACGAGTTCACAAATGTGTATGATTTTTCCGATCTAAATAAAGTAAGTTTTACATTAGATAGAAGAAGTAAGAGAAGACCTCAACGCGATATTCTTAAAACAAAAAAAGAAAATAAAGAAATTAGAATCAAGATGATATGGACCCACTAACCTATGTACAGGTAAAGTAACTGCGATCCACTTTTTCAGGTTAAAAAGTTCCAATAGAATTGGGAGAATTTGACATTGGGTACAAAATTGTAGAGTAAAAGGAATAATTGCTACAATGCCCACAAAACAACAGTTAAAAGAGAAAGGGGCATACACAAATAAATCTGCCAGGAGAGGCGAAAAATGCACTCTTCACTGAGTCAGCAAAGCGAATAAGAAAGAACACAACAAGCATAACCCTCCAAAACATTATTATTATGTAACTAAAGAAAAGAAAACCTGGAAAATTTTCGCTGGTGTCAATCCTCAGCATGCATTGTCCAGTGAGGTGGACAATAGAGCAGTCAAAATTGTTGAGAACAAGTTCACAGATCTTTCAAATCCACAATTGTTCTTTCCCATATTCTCGAACAATGACAGGCACACTTGTGGGTGGAACCTGGAAGAAGCATAAATGATTATATTAACAAGAACGTATATTAAGCACACTAAAATACTAAATAAAAAGAAATAACCCCAATAGTCGAACTATCAGACGTCCTGCCTGTCACATGTCTATAGCCTACATGGACAGGTAACACCAGGCTTGGAGTTGGATATACCAACTCCGGTGTTTACCCATGTTTAAACAAGTTAACCAGATCCAGATCTAGCACTACGAATACACTTGGGACACCGACCACTTTTTTCAACAACATAAAATTAGCTAACCGAGTACAAGGAACACAAATTTATTGAAGTATACAATGACATACCATGCCGTAATCGGTGATTATCATTGAAACATAATCTGAAGGTGTTGCGTCATATCTGTCAAAGATAATTTGAGGTAAGAGGCAAGGTTCTGGCAAACCAATAAATTTTAAGTCTCCTACATGATGTAAGCCCTTACGTTAGGTTCAAAAGTTGCAGATTTTCACTATTGGCCCAACCGTCCAAAAAGTTGATGTCCTCTCTACCATGAACTTTTGAAATGGAATCAGGATCACCTGAAAGAAATAGGAAATTTTCCTCAGCCATCAAGCAAACAGAGAATATAATAGCCATTGTTGCAAACATGTTCTTCAATTAGAAATGCATACCCAGCTCATTGGAGCATATTGAATCAAGTTGTACCCTTTCATGAAATTTATATGCTTCACAACAAACTAAGACTGGTACACGAAACGCATGAGCAACCATAGCAACACAGGCAGTCCCAACTCTTGAGTATACTGTTCCATTAGACAGCACCGATGCGGCACCCAAAAACACTCGAGTAACTTCGTGCATGATATAGGAAACAGCATTTATGTGAGTGTATGTACAGTTTATGCCCTTTCCTACCAACCTGCGAAGTAACAGTTGCCCTTCAAGCTTTGGACGAGAGTCCATTACAACAACACGGAACTGTTTGCCGAGTTCATGGGCATGCAATAATATCATTTCAACCGCAGAAGAAGACCCATATGTAAGAAGAACATCGCCATCCCTTATCTTCGTAACTGCATGCTTAACTATCACCTTATCTGCAAGTATGATCTTCTCATTTATAAAACGGTCAATATCCGACTGAAGAGTTGCTTTTGCTTCTGACTCAGACATGGTCAAAGGTAGATTGGATATACGACTCTTCAGAAACCTGATTGCATTTCCCATGCTGATTGATAGGGGTCGGCACTCAATGATAAAGGAAACATAACAACTAATTTTTGCTATTAAGTCTCGATCAATAGTTTTTTCAGGTGGTGTACTGTAGTCTTTGATGGCCTCTTGAAATGCTTTAAGCATTGCAATGCAACGAGCATTGCCACCACAAATATCTCCCGAGAAGTATTGCAATCCAACCTGGAAAAAGACAATTATACCCCCTATTAGACAAGATGGCAGTACACAAGAACTTGATCTCATGAATAATGAAAGCAAGAAAATGTCAATTGAACTGCATGGCACTCAAGGTTCTTAACCAGTGATTATCACAAAGTTTTAGTCATCATTTAGCTTATACTTAGGGTGAGAAAATGCTGGAGAAAAAGTAATAATGCCATGTGAAAAACAAGTCTCAAGTTCTCAGCTGCAAATTAGTTTACCCACAGAAATACTTGCTTCCCCAAGTATGCATTTAGTAAGAATGATTCCAAATCATACTAGGTATCTGCATCAAACATTCAAAATTGAAGTAAGCACCTTATATACAGCTGGATGCACAGAATCTAATTGAAAGAATTTTGACTCGAGCTCAGGAAGTTGTGCTCCTCGTTCATACTGAGGTAGATGCCTGAACAACTCAACTCTATTCCTAGCTTCAGTTTGTTTTACTACAGCACGCCTTTTTGCCTTCTCTACACGACTTCGGTCATCATACTGCAAACGTGGTTGAGGAACATCTTTCTTTCTATCTTTTTCTGGTAGCCTTTCACTTCCTTTCTTCTCTGGACCAGCAGCTGGAGCACTTTCATTCTTTTGTGAAGGGGGCTTTGAGACTTTGGCTGGTTTTGCACTCACCGAATTTACAGTCCCAGATGCAGTAGGAGTTGTCTTATTACCTTCACCTATAAGAAGGCAATGGCAGAAATGAGTAATTGGTAGAGATTAGCATGATAATGCTATAAAATACACAAATCAACAATGAACATATGGCCTTATCTTATAAATTGTCACAAGTAATTTTTAGTCGTTACAGACTAACTGAATAAAGGACAAGCACAAACACTCAATTCATGCGATAAGGAGAAGGAGAAGCAAAAAAAATATTAAGATGAGGCCATCAAGCATGTTCATTATGGACGTAAACTCATTAGACATTTTTGACCAAATCGTCTCATCAAGGTGGAAGAGACAACTACTGATGCAAAATCAGAAATAGATCCACACACACCTTTTGCAGCAGCTTTTGCAGCGCGCTGAGCTTCTTGAACGGCACGCCTTTCAGCTTTCGTAGTTTTCTGTTTCAAAGGCTTTGAATGCATGAGTAGGTCATTTTGAACTTCAGCTGATGTGCCACCTGTCTTTTCTGTAATGATACACTAGTTCAGTCAATTAATGCCTCAACTTGCAGGATAGATAAAGTCAAGAACCTAGACTAGCTTAACTAATTCCAACATAAAAAAGTACATGGTTGGTGATGAGTCTGTATGAAAGATATACTTGCAACATGTAACAATAAAATATTGTTTACATTCACATAACCGTATCAACTTGCTCCAAATCCAACTCAGTTCTAGCTTGTGAAATTTACCGATCTTGGACACTAGTCAGAGACTACTCAAAGAAGTTGGTTTGGATAAACCAAACATGAAAGAAAAGTCAAACAGTTAGAGAAACAAACTCATGCAAAGCCACAAGGAGATAGATATTATATGTTCGCTTTTCTTCACATAAAGCATGAGAGCTTTAGTGTATAACAGTAACTTAAAGGCTACAGTATCATTAGACTCAAGTCCACACTATGTCAGCAGAAATAACAGAAAATTGCCACCTAAACACAGTAAACATGACAAATGTAGGGTAGGGTTCCTTTGAATTTTAGGATTTTCAGTCTAAATCAAATCATCAAGAGTTTGAATTTTCAATAAATGGGCCATAATCCCCTACTTCCCAGCAAATTTATCTCTCAAAGTTTTATGGAAGTCCTGTGGTTGACCAAATTGCAGATGAAGCTTTGCCAAAACTTTTCATAATCACATAAACAGATATGCTCCAGAAAACTACCAAAGTTTCTTTTGGAAAGGAAAAGCAGCTATTATTTTCCCAAAAGAAGGATTGCATGGGAGGAAGAGACATATATTGGGCCCTTAAGTTAATGATGCTTTTGTAAATTAAGTTTCAGATGACCTCATTAACATGATACTTAAGAATCGACTATAACTACTCCCAGCCACAATTTTTGTCGAAATGATTGATCAAAGGGGGCTATTGGAAGTAAATTAAAGACTAAAATCCCTATGTCTAAAGCTATTTCATCTCCAAAAATCAGTCAATAATTCAATCAAAATTTCTATCAAATGTATACCATCTTCAATATTTAGCAATTCACCAATTTGAGACAACACTTGATGGTTGGAGTTAGGGAAAACCTTGTATTCTCTGCATCCACTATATCCAGTTAAGGTTTAACGTGAAAGGTGAATCAGGGATTAATAGAACGAGATAAAAGCACAAACTATATTGGCAAGTTCCTAGCATTTCTTAGCTGGTTACACTTGTATCTAGTTATAGTGGTCACAATTCCCCTGGTTTAAGCCCTAATCTCACTCAAGTTTCAATCTCAATCCCAAGGCACTTACTATTTCAATGTCTACTTCCAGTCTCAACACATCAACAGCTTTTGACCACTTAAACAATAGAAGTATAAAGCAACAAGCACACAAACAGCAAGAATCGCATACCAGAGAATCCAGGAGGCAAATTGACAACGGAAACCGTCGTCAATCCAGTGGCTGGAACGCTGCTCGATGCGACCACTTTTGTCGCTACTGTCACATCAAAAGCAGCACCACCGGCAGGCGAACCAGCGGAAACCTTCGCAGTCCTGGACGTAGCCAAAGCAGAGGAGGCAGCCACGTCGTCGGAGAAGGAGGCAGTGGTGGTAGGAGAAGTGGCGGGGACGTAGTCAGAGGCCGCGTAGCTGGCGACGACTTCGCGCCGGAGAGGAGACAAGGGAGCAGAGGAGTGGCGCGGGGGAGGGATCATGACGGGTGAGAGGGAGTTGCCGCCGGAGGGAGAGAGATCGGTGATGGCGGGAGGAGAGGAGGAGATCGGGTCGGGTGGGCCCGACTGGGAGCGCTCGGGAGGAGGAGCGAAGAAGCCGACATGGCGGACCTTGGGGTCGATAACGCTGCGGGAGGATCGTCGGGGCTCCATTGCGAGTGAGGGGACGGAAGGGGCAGACTTGAGTAATAAAATGTAATTCTTGGGGTATTATTTAAATTAACATGGAAAACGGATAGGATATATAGAGACGAGAGAGCTTTTGATAAGGTAGATTTTTGGAGGAGGAGAAGTTTTGTTAGATTACTTTTGGTTGAAATTAAAGTTTTTAATAGAATATAACTAAAATTGACGTAACGTTAAAAAATTATTATTGGAAAGAAATAGAAAGATTCATGATGTAATATAGTGAAGTATTATTTAGACGAAGAGTTTATAATATAATATAGTATAAAGTTATTTCTCATTTTATATTCCATCCTATATCTCTCAAATTAGAAGTTTTCTATTTTTACTATTTAGTATGAACTGGGATGTAATATGAAACCATCTTTTTCCATTCCATTCCACTTCATTTCATTATAAAATTTACTCTCAAACGATAAAATAATATTACATTCTATTATAAAACTTTTAACCAAACATTGCCTGAGTACTCCTCTCCTATTACTACTTGACACCCACTCATGCGTCTCACCTAAGCTTGACATTGTGCCCGAAACGGGTTCGGGCTTAAGAAATTGGGTACAAGACCCCGAGACAAGCAGCCCGAACAAAATTGACCAAAATTAGGTGGCGCAAAGTTAGATCGAGTCCAACTTAATCTTAATTAATTTTTTACTTAAAATTTGAAAAAATATCATTCTATTTAACATATTCTAATCAGTGACGAGTCAGAATAACTTGAATTTAATTTGAAATTCAAAATTTAACCAAAAATTTTCAAATTTAACCCAAATTTCAATCAACTCCAGACTTCAAGTCGATCCGTGCAAAAATTGTTTAATATTTTCACTTTAGTCGTAATATTTGATAATATAAAAATATTGATGCAAATTAATAAATTAAAGTAAATTTGATTAATTAACCAATATATTTTGTATAATTTAATTATATTGATTATTGATATTTTTAATTTTTATTTTTATTCTACTTTTTATAAAAAAAGGTATAGAAAATCTTTTTATTTTGAGAAATAATCTCTAATTTTTATATAGAATTTAATTCTAAATTTAGATTTTTTTTCCCAAAACGGCAACGTTTAGATTTTGAAAATTTGTATTGGATTGGGTAAATGAAGCAAACGTGTTGGGTCCATTGACTCCACCATGATCAGGTCACTATTACAAGTCGCACTCCAAGTAAGACATGTATGCTTGACACTCATAAGTTCATATGAAGCTTGGACACACTGGTCCCTTGGAAATTCCAAGCTTGAACTTCCATTTCCATGATGTTGGAGGTTCTGCTGGCCGAAGTGTTTCTGAATCCTCAGATTCTGCTAGTGGAACATTAAGAAGAAGAAGAAGATGCTAATCAGAAAACTCCATTTCTTCTTTCTTTTTCCGTCTGATACATACCGGAATCCGCGATTCGAGTTCAGATAACTTTTAAGGATTTACACAATCACGTTCATGGACAGCAAATTAACATAATAAGAACCATGGAGTTGGGAAAACTCTTTAATGCATAGCATTGACGATGAAATTGGTGCAGGAGGCATATGAAATCTACGAAGTTCTCAATGAAATATGGATTAATGTTGTAGGGGTGTGGCTTAGCATATCAATTATGCAATCTAATCACTTCTTGGGTTATAATTGTTATCTTATTAGTTTCAGCTATTGTCACTGTTCGGAATCCACAAAATATTCCGAGTCGGAATCCACAAACTATTCTCAATGCCGAGCAGATAACTGACTAATGATTAGTGACAGAGAAGAATGAAATCTTAATCAAACAGCTAATCGAGTAGCAGTCTCTTCAAGAAGTTCATGTTCTACGGAAGAAAAGGAAAATAAATGAATTAATGAACCAATCAAACAATAAAACATAGATTTTCCTTGCTGTTTTAAGTATATGCAACTGGTGTATGAAAGAGTTCAAACATGAAAGAAGCTCGCGATCTAAATACAAGACCTTTCAGCAAGCTTTATATAATTGACGAACCAACAACTCAAAATCAAGTGTGATATTCGATCCAAGTGACATTTGCAGGTCCCAATGTCTCTCCGTTTATGATTAATAATCCTGTTTAAGCTTAATGTGAATTGCAATCTCCTCACTGCTACTCTAACCTTCAATCTCTTCGATTGAAAGACTCACAGAAAACTAACTTCACCACTTAGAACGCCACATAAGTTATTATCCTCATTCAAATTATCGGGTCAGAATTTCCAAATATATTCCCAAGCAAACAGGTCACATCGTTTGATGAATTTGATCGTAACGGAAATCCAGTTACCATCAAACATTAACAAAAAAGAAAAACGAACAACGAGGCTCAGATTACCAAAAGAACACAACAACTTTGAAAGAAAAGAAAAATGAAGGAGACAGATACCGAGAGGGTGATTTCCGGTCAGGTGGGATCTGACGCCGTGGAATGGAAGCCGACGCGAATGGAAGCCGTTTTGGACTCTCCGATTTCGTGAGCTATCGAGTTTGGCGCTTCCATTTGATTTATCAACTAGGAAATATGATATAAAAAGAAAAAAAAATTATTAAACGATGCCGTATCTATGTAATCGAAGTAAATTTATCTTTTTATTTTTAAAATTTAAAACAATGTTATTTTTATCAACAGATTCAGTTTGAGTTAGACTTTGTTGTTATCCCTTCCTTCACTCATTTTACTTAAAATTTTCAAACTTAGCTTCAGTTAAAAATCAACAAATTTAGCTCGAGTTAGTCGAGGTGGTCTAGACTTTGGATGCGTTTAGATCTATGGTGTGATGGAAATAAGTACTTATTCATCGTAGTTTTCAAACGTAATCACATATTTGAATCTGTGGATAAACAACCAGCTGTTGGAGGAAAGTGCAATGCTACCACAGAGATCGATAAATAAAAAGAAAGTTGCAGTATGAAAGTATTTCTGTGGTAGAAATTTTACTTTCTGTTAATAACTTTATGATAATTATTATTTTTCATTATACCCTCAACTAATAGAAAGCAAGTTCAACGTATCGTCTTTTTCTTATTTTAATTTAATATTTTTTATAATTTTAATTTTAATTTATATAACTAATAATATATTTTTATGAAATATTAAATTTACTAAATTTATTTTATTTATATTTTCTTATTTTAATTTCATATTTTCTTATTTATAGTTTTAATTTATATGACTAATAATATATTTTTTATGAAATATTTTATTTCTAAATTTATTTTATTTATATTTTTATTTTAATTTAATATTTTATTATTTATAATTTTAAATTTATATGACTAAGAATATATTTTTATGAAATATTTTATTTACTAAATTTATTTTATTTATATTTTTCTTATTTTAATTTCATATGTTATTATTTATAATTTTAAATTTATATGACTAATAATATATTTTTAATTATTTATAAAACAATTAATAGTTTATTGGATCAATTGACTTTTTAGTCATTTTATCTCTTTTCAATAACCACAACTATAACCGCACTTACCAAATACCTATTTTCATATTTCAACAATTACCAAAACAACAATTTTAAATACATAAATATTTATTAAAAATAAATATTTATTATTTTAATAGATTATCAAATTCCACCACTTTTCCGAACCAAAGTCTTTATTGCCATCTATACATCCACTATCTCTGATTAGCAAGTTCCAAAAGGCACACGAATAGGCTTCTGTGTCTTCTCCATTTGCCAAATTGAACACAAACTCCAGGAGGAGTACAGTAAGAACTTGTCAGTGTTTATTCAAGACAACACCATCGTCTTCAATTATTATCCCAACTTTCTTTTGTTCTGACGGGATAGGAGGTGCACGTGGTCTGCGTTAAAGCTGCCATTTTGACCGATCAAACACTTGTCTGGTTCCTTGTCATGTGTTAGAAAATCAGTGGCTGTTGAAGAACGATGTGATGAATGTGTCGGGGGATTTTGTAATTATTAAAAGTTGGCAATACCAGAAGGCAAAAGGAAATAATTAATTTTCTAAAAATCCTAATGTAAAATCTAAGAAAATTAAGTTTGCGATGGTTTTAAATATAAAAGTTATTAGTTTTGTTTATGAGAAATTATAATTAGGCTTATACAATTTTAAAATTAATTTATTTAAACATATAATTTTGTTTAAATAAATTCTTATTATTATTTTATTGCAAATTTCACCCCTTTTTAAATTAGAATGAGTATAATTGATGGTTAAATAATTAAATATGTTTGATCAGTTTAATTACAAAAATCTCAAATTATTTAATTTTTTAATTCAATTTATCTTAATAATTTTTATTATTAAAAATTGAATAATTTATTAATCAAAATATCGTAAAATTACTGATTTTATAAATTATAATAAATTAGTTACATTTCATTTAAGAGTTTTTTAATTAAAATTCTAATGGGAACGATAACATTTTTTTCAATTTTAATTTAAATTATTTAATTTTGTTCAATTTTTAACATTACAATAATTTTATGTCGGTATAATATAAGTTAAACTTTTTTTTGAGAAACAAAGGAACTCACCGTTGTTATCATTTAAATACGCACTAGATAAATATCTCGATTGACACAATAACCTGCAAATCACGTCAATCGAGTACTTTGTATTATGTAAATTCTATACAACAGGCTCAATCGAGAGAGCGTAGGTAAAAAGATTCGAGCACAAGACTTTTTGGCCCTACTTCACCAACTCGATACCCATAGGGAGCTTATATAAGTTAAACCTTTAAACCTTAAATCTTAAACTTAAAAATAGTTTTATGATGATATAATATAAGTTGAATATTAAACTCTTAAATATTTTATTTTATCGCTTTAATTTTTAGTCTAATTTTAAAATATTAATTTTAGTAATATTAAAATACGATTGATACAAAAAAAACTTTTATAAAACTTTGCATACCTTTAATTAGGACTGAGCCAAAAACTCGAAAAAACCGAACCGACTCAAAAAATCGAAGAAATCAGGCCAAACGTAACCAAACTGAGAGTGATGGATGGTCAGTTCGGTTTTGTATAATGAAAAATCGACTATATCGGTTCGGGTGCGATGTAGGCAAAAATTTTTTCAAACCAACCCGAACCAAACCGATCAAGTAAAAATAAAAAAAGTTTGTATTTTTTTATACTTCTAACTCTAGGTATATAAGGTAAATTTTTAACTTTGCAAGTATGACAATCACTCAATAGGTCCTAAAATGAAATAAAAATGTTGAACATGTACTAAAATTGACCCAAATTTTAAGGCTCAAGATTAGGGCCTAAATCGATTAAAGTAATCGAACCGAACCGAACCGAACCGAATTTTCAGTTTCATCTGACATTCGGTTCAATTCAATTTTTTTATTCTATAAGACCGATTATTAGATTTAGTTCAATTCAACAACTAAAAACTGACCAAACCAAACCGTACCCACCCCTACCTTTAACCTTCGTAAAAGCTTACACACCTTTCGACCTCTTTCACGCTTCTGCTACATATGTTCTTAGGGGTGGGGGACCACCATTAGAAAGCAAACACTAAGGTGAGGCAGCAGATGAGAAACCAAACAACAGCATGCATTAAATTTAGGTGAGGACCACCTACGGAAGTTTGGATCACTAACTCACAGTGTGAACTGATTCCGATTCCCTTACCAATCTTCACCTTTCTACAAAAATCATATCATCAGCATTTCGATTACTCATTGCTTTACGTGTGAGAGTTTACAAAAACAATCATCAGAAAAAAGCAACTCATCACCTCTATTCCTTATCTTCTTCCTTTTTTTTTTTTTTTACTAGAAATAGTACTTTGAAATTGTTTTATATTGAAAATATAAAAATTAAGCAAGTTATATATAAAAATAAGACTTCTAATTTATTATTTTCAGATTTAAACCTATGTTTATAATTTATTGAGATTTTAACCAATGTTTTAAAAGCCAGACAGGAAGTTAAATACAAAAAGTGGCTTAATTAAGAAGTTTAATCGGTATTAGACAGTTATGTAATTATAACTGGCTAAAAATTAAATAAAATTTAAAATTTAAAATTTGATTGAAAAATTGTCCTTACTTATTAAAAATTTTGAAGTTTAATTAAAAAAGAGATTGTAAAATAAAAATTAATTGATTTATATTAGTTTATAAAAACTTATTAATTTATAAAAATTAATCGATTAATAAATAAACTAATCATAAATAGATTTTTCAATCATTAATTTTAACTTAAAATATAATATTTTATTTATAAATGGTCTCGATTTGATATAATTTTACAAAAATCGTTTAATTATTATTAGAATTAGATTGACAAAATTTAATATGAAAATACTTCAATTTATATGACTTAAATAATTTGTATTAGCTATTTAAGTTTAAGGTGAAGATTGCGATATGGATTCACTTGTAGCGATATAGGTTGAGGAGCCCCTATGGGGTGGTCGAGTTGGTAAAGTAGGAAAATGAGATCAAAAGATCTTGTATTATAATCCTCCTATTTACACTCTCTTAATTGAGCCTATCGTATAGACTTGCTTAGTGCGAAATACCCAGTTAATGTGATTTTTAATTATTGCGTCAATTCAAAAATTTACTCAGTGAGCATCTAAACGATAGAAGTTGTGGTTACTCCATTCTCAAAAAAGATATAAATTGAGGAATATATATCTTGGTATGAATCCAGTTGTAAATAAAATGAGTTATACATAAAAATAAAAATTGGTAACTTATAAAATTTTTAACTAACATGATAATCTAATTATATATATGTTCTGCAAGTACTGACCCTTAATCCTCTACGAATCATTAATTAAAACGCATGAACTCAATCATAACTTCATCCCAAAAAAAAAAAAACACTGTAGTCTGAAAGAGAAACTTTATGATAAAACTGCAGAATCTGTAAT
This sequence comes from Erythroxylum baracoense, assembly GCA_025629805.1. NCBI lineage: Eukaryota > Viridiplantae > Streptophyta > Magnoliopsida > Malpighiales > Erythroxylaceae > Erythroxylum > Erythroxylum baracoense. The sequence goes on from JAOTAY010000001.1 coordinate 28,403,602, forward strand.
ATCTCTAAAGGTAAGATCGATATATACATTCATTTGGAAACAAAAAGAAAAGATTAAAAAATGGTGAAGAAGATGAACTCCAGAGATGTATCAATCACGCCAACAGAGAAGCATAACTACACATCTCCTGATAATGTAAAGCCTTCCCTTCTGTTCTCTCAGATACCCACCAAGCTTTTTACATGAAAACTTCTTGTTTGAGCCTCTACCTCCTCTTCCTCCTCCTCCTCCCATGGCTGCTGCACCATTTTCACCGCTCGTCATCTTCGTAAAGGAAGACAGGTTAAGTAAAGAAAGACAGAGATAGAGAGAGAGAGAGAGGGGGGAAGAACTGAGAGATCAGGTTCTTGAGGAGTGAGCGAGCGAGTGTTCAGCTTGACAGCTTCTGCAATTGAAAGGACTTGATGAGACGAAGTGACCTAAGAGAGGTTGGTTTATAAAGAGAGAAGAAGACAATGATCAAGAAGAGAAAGAGTGTGTCTAGTCGACGACTCGTCCTGCGTGTGGTCCATTTATCTTCATTCCACAGAACATGCACGTAGACCGTCCCTACACATGCAACTAAGTACTTAGATTCTTCTTTCTCTTCTCGAGTGTATGTCTCTCTCTATGTCTCTAATACCACGTCATCCTCTGCAACATTTACTTAGGTATCAACCACCAAGACAACTGGTCGGCCATTCGTCTTTGTGTGGACAGTAAACAAATGGGTATTACATAGAAGAGAAGAAAATGAAAAGGATATGATCAAAAACCCATTTGTAGTCTGTTAGACATTTGGATAGTTAATTATTGAGACAATGTAGTTTAAGTAGTTTGATCGGATATCTTCATCTAATTTATTGACTTTAGATTATATTAAATTTGAATAAGGTTAAGTTCGAATTTAAATATTCAAATTTAAAACAAAATCATTTTAATGATTTTATTTATCTAATATGTTATTATCTTTATTTATTTATTTACTTATTTAATTTTATTTACCTACTCTTTTAGCATATCAATTTTCATATCAATTATTTTATCCTGCATCACTTTTTTATTGTCACATTCACATGTGGGTCTATCAGAAACAGTCTCTCTATTTTTGTAAGGATAAGGCTGCATACTATCAGACCTATCTAGATTCCGCTTTAATGTAGGACACAGATTAGGTGTGATGAAGAAAATATGCTATTATCTTTAAGTGTATAGATTTAAGTGGGAGTGGCAAATAACTTAACATAATCTAAACAAATTTTATGTTCCAATTTGAATATTCACGATATATAAATTCATATTCGAGCTCTGAACTTGATTCGATTAACTGTCAATACTAAATTTTTAATAATTAAATCAGTAAGATAAAGAATTTAAGATTTAATTAAAAAATTCAATATTTAAAGTTTAACTTTAAAAATAGGCTGTTAAATGAAAATTAATTAATTAATTTTATTTTATAAAAAATTGATTAGTTTATGAAAATTAGCCAATTAATTAATAAATTATTAAACTAAATCATTTCGCAAAATTTAAAACTGAACCAAAAAATTGATTAGTTCAAAGTTTTTAATATTAAATCAGTCGAACTATTTTGTTTTTTAAAACATTGAAATTTCCTTCGAGAATTTAATTTATTGTGTTTTTTTTTCCCCTTCTTCTTTTAGGGTTCGAAGGTTATCGGATGGTTCGGAAATAATAAGAATATCGATAAGCAATAAGGAAACGGTGGAATCAAAGTTCAGAACCCAAAAAATTGTCTCATGATCTGATCAGTAACTTAATCAATAAAAGATTAAAAACATAATCCCACAGGTTTGTCTCGTGCTTCTCGCTAATCACTTATTAAGACTTTTAAGCAATAGATAACTATATATA
>JAOTAY010000001.1:28413778-28427333 GCA_025629805.1 Erythroxylum baracoense
TACGTAGCCTGTACACTTCTGCGCACAAAGAGTCGTCACATACTTGATTGGTCAACTGCTGATTGATCGCTGGCCCCCTATTCAGCATCAGGTTCCCAGCAGCCTCAGGTTCCCTAGTAGCTTCAACTCCCACACTGCCGTTGGAAGCGAGACGTTCGTAATTGATCCGATCAAGGAGCTGTGCCTAGGGAGCTAGAGGATCATCAATAAGACAAATTTCCTATTTCTCTTCCTTTGGCGTGACTCGAACTCAAGACCTCCTGTAAAGGAGAGCCTTAAGTGAGGAGCTGAAGCCATTAGGCCACTTCTCGTTATCGACAGGCTCTTGTTCAACCCACTGCAAGTGGATGTAGTGGTTAATGGTCCCCTCAGCTTTCCACTTTGCCTAATCATGATACTAAACTTGCTAGTAATTTCGAACGATTAAACATAAATTAAGCAAGTTTATGTATTGATTCACCAGTTCCTATGACGCTGGAACATAAATTAAGCATGTTTATGTGTTGATTCACCAGTTCCTATGCACCAACTTAACTTCTGTAAGATTATGATAATCATCACGAGCAAATCCTGAGAATTTTCAAATACTTAAGTTTTCCGACCGACCAAACACCAAATTATCACGTGTAAAACACCGTAGATTTTCTCGTACGAACGAGAAATTGTTGACCAATATGACTTCTTACACATTATCTCACAGCGATGGGCTTCCACCGTCCGGTCTCGCTGTCCACTCGCATACCACCGGCTTCCCTCTATTTAAACAAACAAACCCATTTTTTTATCCTCACTTTCTCACTGTCCAAACACAAACGAGAAAGATCCCAACTTGAGAAATGGCTTGTTCAAGCTCTGCTTTCAGAAGTGTCTCATTATCTACCGTGAAAGTAGCGACCCGATCGAGATCACATGCTACTGTACGCACCAAAACACTCGTCCCTTTCAATCTCACAAACTCGTCCCAGAATTCGAGGTTGTTTGCTAAAGCTGCAAGCTTTAAGGGCTTCCCGGTGCCAAGAAGATCATTTTCTTGCAGAAATCAAGCTGTTTCATCTGATGACCCAAGACCTAGTAAGTGATTTATCTGTAGTTGAGCATGAGATGAGTTTTGGAGGGATCATTATAGTTTCTGGAGCGATCTTTTCCGGGTTTCTTATTTCTTTGCTTGTCTATGCAGCTAAAGTTCAGGAGCTTCATGTTTATGAGATAAATGAGAGAGATCGTGGAAGCCCTGCTTATCTGCGACTGAGTCAGAAAACTGTTAACTCTCTAGGCGATCTCGTGCCCTTCAGTAACAAAGTAAGTTCTTTGTGATCTGATGTTCTGCGTCCTGATTCCTGTTTGTTTCCCGAGAAATTTTGCTTACTTTCATAGCATAGTTTAATCATGGAAAAGGCAACTTCTATAACAAATCAGTATCCACAGATCACATTTTGATGAGTTCTTTGGCATTTCCTTTCACAGCTATACAGTGGAGATCTGCAGAAAAGGATTGGAATAACGGCAGGAATCTGTGTGCTGATCCAGAACAATCCTGAGAAGAAAGGTGACAGATTCGAGGCCATGTATAGCTTCTACTTCGGTGACTACGGTCACATATCGGTTCAAGGTTCATACTTGACCTACGAGGACACGTACCTTGCAGTGACTGGCGGGTCAGGGATTTTCGAAGGAGTGTATGGTCAGGTTAAGTTGAAGCAACTTGTGTTCCCTTTCAAGTTGTTCTACACTTTCTACTTGAAGGGTATTAAGGATTTGCCTCAGGAGTTGCTAGGGACACCTGTTGAACCTAACCCTGGTGTGGAGCCAAATCCTGCTGCCAAGGCTTGTGAGCCAAATGCAACTATTGCTAACTTCACTGATTAATTTCTGACTATGGTGATTCTGATGTAGGGTTATTGTTGAACCAATAATGTTGAGGAACTAAAGAGTGTATGCTGAGAAATTTTGTGAATTGAACTTTTATGTTGCAGTTCTTGTGATGCTTGGATGAGTAATGGTTTGTGGAATCCATGGCTTTCCTTTAAGTTCTTCTTGACAGTTGTTAGTCCTAGTCCAAAATCAGAGTAACAAGTAGAATTCACATGAAAAATGAGTCTATGAACAAAAAACAGCTTAAAAGGTACAATGGGAATAGGTGTTTTTGTAGAAAAGATCTTTCTGCTCGAACTGATATTCATCAGAAAAATCCAGGGCATGAACTCTTAAGCGAGATTATGCAGATTAGAGAGAAAGTTCAGTCCAGAAAATGCAGTTGAAGAAGTGACTTTCAGACCTAACAACTCCCAGTAGAAAAACAAGAGTTACGAACTCTATAAACATCAAGTTCACCAGAGAGCAAAACAGAATTCTTGAGGAATTGCAAAAGATCCTGACAAGAACATCAGATCAGTAACAATAATGATGTTAAAGACTGTAAAACATATCTGCAGTTTAACATCCTTTTAAAGGATTGAACTTTTACCATCACTAGAAACAGTATCCACCAACTTCAAGTTTAAAAAAAGGATTAATCAAATCAACTATCCACAGAAATCAATTTCCAGAATTCCATCAAGCTCAGTTGAATGGAACCACATTACAAATACAGGAAGAGAAGCTAAGATGGTTTGTTCAATCCTCCAAACTCTGTATCCCTCATCTTCTTCTCCACGCCAGTGACACCTCTTTTTCCCTCCTCTTTCTTTTCCTACCTCTTCTTTTTCTTTCCTCATCTTCCTAATCCCATAAAAACCGTAACCCAAGAGTCAATTTTTCTTGTTGGGTCCTCATAAGGGTTGGGTTCCAGATTCTGTTTAGGCTTTACATCCATTAAAAAAGCAATCTTTTTGTGAAGACTTAAAGTTGTGTGCATTTGCATTTGAAGATGGACACAACTCTTCTTTTACATTACTTAGCTTTTAAAAGATAACAAATCACATAATTCTTAATTGTTGTCTTTAAATAATTTATTTAAAACATAAAATTTATAAAACCATCCAAACAGGGGCATAAGTTCACTCATTAAAAAACTAAACTTTCTTTAATTGCATATTATGTGGGCAAAAATGTTTGGTTCAACCTTATTTGAATTTTAATTGATAAAAGCATTAGGGAGTTTGAACCCAACTTGAAATTTTTTTAAAGATCCGGATTTGAGTTGAGGCCTAAATGAACTAGAGATCTATGACTTGTGCTTGAACCCATTATCATTCTTTAGTTTAGGTAGCTAGGCTGCTGTATATATATATAGCCCACCAAAACTGTACGGCCTCCTCTTGGACCAAACCTCTCCTTCAAATAGACAAAAACCAAACCCCACAAGGTAAAAACTAGATTTTCTATATTCATTATTTTGTACCGACTCTATTCTACGCGATTTTATTTTTATAAATATGTGAAATCTAAAAAAATATATAGATAAAATTGCGTAAAATAAAATTGGTATAAAATAATAGGTACAGAGAATCTCATCCTAAAAACTGACATTCTAAGTTTTTTCCAAGTTTTAGAGAATCAATCATCAAATACTTTGGAAGATATGGTTCAATCATGCCTGATTTCCTTTGCCCAAAGTCTAAAGCAATCCAATCCCATCTTCGTCCGTATTCAAAACCTAAAATTCACCACTCTTGCTTATAATAATGGCTGCCAGCCACTTTGAGAATAAGCAGTCTCTTCTTAATGTGAACTCAATCAAATTAATCAATTCATTAATCAAGATACCTCCCAAAAACTGGTCTAATCATCATCAAATCACTTAAAACAACTAGTTTTTTTTAAGGAAGAAGGAATCTATGGGACACAAGTGGAGTAGTCACTAACTAGAATTATGTCAGATAGTTTCATAAATCATTCTCTTCAAAATTTTAAATTATATATCCCAAGTGGGATCCGGGAACACTTCGCTAAATCCGAACTTATAATAAATTACGATTACCATTCTATAATCTAAAACCTTCACTTTATATCATCTAATAGGCAAACTTGCTTTCTAGTTTGTATAATATAAATGGAGGTTGAGCTGGAGTAGAGAGACCCATTTCATCACTCAAAGCCTGTGTTGAGCACACGCCTTTAGCCTCTCCTTTTTCCTTCTCATCATTTCATCTTCTCTAGCTCTAAGGTTAGTATGAGGTTTGAAGACCTGTGGTTGGTGTTTCTGATATTGGGATTTTCTTGTTGTAGCAGATCAGGTGAAGGAGGAAGAGCTAGTCCTAGTCCAGTGAGTGAAGCAACTCTGCATCAAGTGGCTGCTTCACTTCAAATGTATGTCGATCCACTTCCTAACATGCCCAGGCTACTTGGTTACACCATCAATCCTTCACATCACACGCCCCTGCCAACGCATCTTACTATTGGCATGTATGAGATCAAATGGGTACGTATTGAGTAAACCGTTTCGATCGAGTTAGGGTTCGGGATCGAGTATTATTAATAATAATAAAATTAGTTTATTTGTTTTAATTGTGTAGAAATTCCATCGTGACTTACCGCCCACTAGAGTCTTTGCGTATGGACTATCAGCTGCAACTGCGACCGTACCCGGCCCTACTATAGAGACAATAAAAGGAGTATTTACTCAGGTGACGTGGCAGAATCTCCTCCCTTCATCACACATACTCCCCTGGGACCCGACAATACCTATGGCTATCCCTAAACATGGTGGCGTCCCCACAGTCGTTCATCTCCACGGTGGAGTCCACCCACCTCAATCGGACGGCCACGCTCTCTCTTGGTTCACATATGCGTTTCGTGAAACTGGGCCCACCTGGTCCCAACCAACTTACACGTACCCTAATGTGCAACACTCTGGTAATCTGTGGTATCACGATCACACCGTTGGGCTAACACGTGTCAATCTTCTAGCAGGTTTGATCGGAGCTTACGTCATCAGAGATCCGGAACTTGACGCAGAACTCAATCTCCCGATGGGGCCCGAATTTGATCGACACCTAATGATCGTTGATCGGAGCTTCTCAAGAGACGGATCGTTATACATGAACTACACAGGAGATAATCCCATCATTCATCCTCAGTGGCAACCGGAGTATTTCGGAGACGCCGTCATCGTCAACGGCAAAGCCTGGCCCTACCTCGAGGTCAAACGCAGAAAATACAGATTCCGCATACTCAACGCCTCTAACGCCAGGTTCTATCGCTTGTCACTGATCAACGGTCCAGATTTCGTCCAAGTGGGGTCCGACGCCTCATACTTAGCTTCCCCCGTTACAACACCAACTATCCTCTTGGCCCCAGCTGAAATTGCCGATGTGGTCGTTGACTTCTCAAAGTCAACGGCTAACGAAGTGGAATTGACAAACGACGCTCCGTACCCATACCCGACCGGTGACGCGGTCGACGAGTTGAACAGCAAGGTCATGAAGTTCATCGTCGGGTCTGGAGCACCGAAACCCCGGGACGATTCGCGGGTTCCTACGAGTTTGGTCAACTATCCTCCAGCGACGATTGTAGGAGCGGAAACTATTAGATACATAGTGTTTTACGAGTACAAGAGCTCCACCGGAGATCCGACCCATTTGTACATAAACGGGAAGCGATTTGAGGACCCAGTGACGGAGACACCAAAGAGTGGAAGCACAGAAGTGTGGGAGGTGATAAACTTGACAGGTGATAACCATCCATTGCATGTGCATTTGGGTACAGCACAAGCAATCAAAGCTCAGGAGTTGGTGGATTTACCTGGTTTCACCACATGCATGACTAAGAAGAACGATGCAGTTGCATGCAACGTGACGGCTCATGCAACTGGGAAGGTGATTAAAACTCCGGATTACGAGAAGACATGGAAGAACACGGTGAAGATAGAACCTGGGTATCAGACGACGGTGGTCGTCAAGTTTAACTTGGTTGATACTGGAAAGATTTATCCTTTTGATGCAACTGCAAAACCAGGCTATGTGTACCACTGCCATGTGAGTACAATGAAGCTTCGACTTATCATCATAAGAATGGCGAATGATTAATATATACTTTTCATTGTTTTTTTTTGCAGATTCTGGATCATGAAGACAACGCAATGATACGCCCTTTGAGGCTGCTTCCATGAATAACATAAAGAAGAGAGATACTTTGGTGGTGTTATGTCTGCAACGATGAACAAGATGTAATTTGCTCAAATACATTGTTGCAAGTAAAAAAGAATAAGATTTTGTGTATATGAGATATTATAATCTATGAATATGAGTTCAAGAATCCATGTTAATTTCCTGATTATGCTGGTGTTGATGATCTGCTGGTTAAAGGACACATTTTTTATTCCCCAAGAACTACTGTTAACCCAAATAAGGAGGAAGAATGACAAAGTATTTATATCTATACACATCAAAACCTAAAATTTTAACAAGGAATTTCGATGATTGCAAAATAAATAGCAGATCAGGTGATTCTACCAAACACTTCAGGAAGGTGATGGACTAGCACTCAAGTTGGAAATAAGTCGGACTTCGTAAAGATCGTCCTTCCCCTTAGCTGCAAATCGTAATGTAACAGAGGTGATTTCACAAGAAAACAGAAAAAGAGAGAGCAGATTGAGATTTCTCTATAGACCTCTAGAGCATAAACTTCAAACGATATCCAAACCACAAAATTTAGGAACTAACCAACTTCTGCCGTGATGTCTGGTCCAAAGAATGAAGTAAATTTAGCCTGAGCCAGTTGTTGAGCTTCAAATGTCAGCGAGGAGTTACACAGCATTCTCAAATTAGATGTGAAAACTCAAAAACTGGTTGCATTGATAATACCTGTCTTTGTTGAAAATCTGACAACTGCAAAGCTTTTGCTTCAAATACCAAGACAAGACAGTATTTACCATCCTCTGTGACCTAAAAGCCAACACCAAAAGCCGAATAAATGACAGACATACTATCAATAAATCCTACTAAACTATAGCAACAAGCAGAAAAACAATAGCATCGAATCAAAGTAGTTAATGATCTAGGACAATGACTTAACCTTTTTAAATCATTAAAAATTTATGAAAAGAAATTTACGTTGTAGAGGCACGGTAACGTAATGAACTATAATTCATGTTTTAGACGCTGAAGAAAAGTGGAAGATGAACAAGTTTAACAATCAAGTTACTCAATAGTATCTGCATGTGATAATACTAAAAGTTCCAAACAGAGACACTCAGGCCTTTAAACGGTTGCATAAAGGAAACTTGACACGTCTAGTTAAAATAAAGTTTAAGTTGACACACCTCTTCACGAATCATTTGTAGAATTGGCGCACTCCTCCTTGGAATTCCACCGCCCTGAAAAGCAGAATCAAGATATTCAATATTTGACGAAAGCGGATGGGCAACAAGAAGCATCTTCAATCCCTAAGCTCACAAACAAGAGGAAATTGGTTTTATTTCACAAATTGAATAATGGAATACGCGCAAAGAATGAAAATGATTGAACGATTTTGCAGTGAATCTTACATGGACAATCCAAATTCATTATCATATTGACCCACTGGAATCCAAAAGGAGCAAGGAATTAATTTTTTTGTACTGTGGAAAAGTAGGTAGGTGATACACTACGAAGTGATTCATAGCACGATTTTAAGTACACTTGTTGAGTGCTGCATTTATTTGTAAGAAGATGTTGACGTTTTGATTTGTAAGGAACTTGTCTGTAATGTTTCATAGATCTATCTGCAGCTTTTCTGGTTGTTCCAACACAAGTCAAATCCACAATTTCATACTTCGTCTTCTCAATACTGTCACGCGAATCAATCTAAATCTAGGGTGCTCTAAAACAAAGTTTTAACTGCCAAAGAAATGAATCCTAATACAAAAGCCAAAAGGGTCTAATCCCCGCCCGCAAATAGTTATTTCTAAGGATTCCTTCTTTTGATGAATACGTTTGTTCAGGGTCAGAACAGTTATAGTTCAGTAACAATTGAACCTGTTGCATCAATGGTTCGCATGGCAATTAAATTTGCAAATTAAAGTTCGGTGGCTTTCCTCGGGCCCCTTGCATACGTCAATCAGTTATATTCCTTTCATAAGCTAGTTACACAGCATACCAGGCCATACTGAAAAATGCGCTTTAATGCCTCATCCAAATGCTGCTCATCTCCATACCGGAATCTTGTGACATCGCTTCTGACCTAACAAAGCTATAAAAATCAGACCAAGAAGAATATTCAACTGATCGAATAACATCTACCAATACAGGTGCCCAGTAACCTGTTTAAGGATTGGAGTGGCACAAGTTTCCCTTAATATTTGAGCATCAGAATAAGTCAAGCACGGAACTGGCTTGAGTTCTGCATACTATATACCATTCAAAAAGGAAGTCAGCATATCTTGCCTACAGAGACATCAAATAACTCTAACCTGTTAAATACTAGGAAAGAAATCTTATACCTTGAGAGCCATACCAATAATTGCAAGAGGAAAGCCATAAGTTAACATTATTGCTGACCACTCAGAACCAGGGAGGATATTGAAGTATGCGCCAAATCCATACCTGCAGATTTTGCCCACATCTAAAATCATCATGGTTTTAATGTTCTAAGCACTAAAACCAATAAGCAACTTACGAAAGCAGTGAAATCCCAAGACCCAGACCAATGACACCGAAGGAAACCTGCAAATTATCAAACCCAAATTTCATTCCTCAGAACACATGAGGATAGCCTAATCCAGCAAAGAAAACATAAACCAATAAACTAGATAAGTGTTTTAGGCAACTGTTTGTTGCAGACTATGACTCGGATCATAACCAAGAAACCAATTGCTTATTCCAAAGAACAACAATTTGGAAAAAAATCCTGATAAATTTAATGTTTCTCTTGAAAGAGAATCATTGAAAAAAGCCATCTTTTCTATAAAATATCATTGCTTTATTATAATGAGAACTGACACAGCACCACTATCATACTGAGAAACAATCGTTACCTAAGAGAATTACAAATTACTTCAACAAATATATGAAATTAAAACGCGAGTGAGACAGAAACAATTGAAAAGCACAGATCTCAATACACTTAAACAAAACGTACCTTAGCGAGAGAAAACCCTTCATCGTCTTCGACAATGCTTTTAGGAGACGAAGGAGTTGCAGTAGAAGGCTGAGTCGAATCCACTGCTTTCACCGTCCATCTCAACTTGCGATTATTCAGTCTCTCGGCACTCGTTGTCATCCGCGGCGTGCGACTGCCTACGGACAGAAAGCGACGGCTGTGGTCGAATATTACCAGTCCGAACCGGTCTCGACTACCGTTAGTGCCATAGACTTCACGAGAGCGTAAGGAAATTGCTCCGGCAGTCGTTGGCGGTGGCGAAACCACTACTTCCATGGCTTTTGAGTGGACGCGTATTGCTTTTGTGCTAGTAAATATCTTTCTAGAGCGGGAAACGAGCGGTTACAATTACATGAGCGCCAACCGCCCACAATCATAAATATAAATTATATATATATATATACACACACACACATATATAAATAATAGTAGTTAAATAAATTGTATTTTGAGGTTTTATTTTATTTTTTTAAGCAAAATTAGGTTTTGAGTGTTATTATTTAATAGTTAATAAATGCTGCATAATTTATAATTTCATGTAATAATAATTATACCTAAACAATTAAATACTTTTATTAATATTTAAAAATTTTAAAGTTTTATGTTTTAAAAAATTAAAAAAATCTATTAGATATTTATGAAATTATTGTCACTAAATTATTATTATTATTATTGTTGTTGTTGTTGTTGTTGTTGTTGTTAAAAATTTTGAGTTCAGTTTAAAAATAATGAATTAAGTCTTATTTAATTAAATTTAAAGTTTTCAATCAAATTTGATAAAATATATTTATTTTCAGGTTTGATTAATTAAAATATCAATTTGAATTGATTTAATGATAATGGATTAAATTATATTTGATCAAATTAAAATTAATTTTCGAACTTGTAAATCTTACCTCTCTTTAGCCTATTATCATTATCGTTCTTAGGATTAAGCTTTGACAGTAGATCGAATTCGATTTGATATGAATCTTTTAATAAGTGATTTGAACTCTCTTGAGTCCTTTCAAAATGTCGTCGTTTTAGTATTAAGTTTTCTAAATTTACAAACGTTAGTTTTAAGACATTAAATCAAATGACATCAATTTTTAAGTTTAAGTCGAATTTTGGATTGATTTTTTAGACTCGAATCTAACCTAAAGTCTGAAAATTTTTAATTTATTTTTTTAACTTTACGCAAGACCGATATCTCAAACCGTTTCTGAACAATGTAATTTTAGTCTTGAAATTTTAAATTTATATCATTTTTGAGATAAAAACAAGTTCAAATAGGATAATTAAAACAAAAGATGGGAAGTCAGTCTTTTAATTAAAGTGTCGTTTAGTTCTACTTCTATTTTTCTGTTATAGTTTTCAGTTTTCGATTTCAATTTTTTTGTTTATGTTTTTCTTTGAAATCAAAACAAAAACATATTTGATTGTTAATATTAATATATTGGTTGTTAATATTAATATATTTATATTTTTATCATCGATAATAATTAGATATTAGATAAAACTTAAAGTAAATTATTTTTAAATAAATAAATATATTTAATTTTTATATAATATTATTAACAAATTATTAATAAAATTATGTTATTTTAATAAAATTAAAAATTTAAAAATTTAAAAATTATTTATAAATTAATATTTTTTTGAAATACATTTTAATTATTAAATCAAATTTTAATTGAATATTTATATATTTTAAATTTAATTATATTTATTAATAATTATTATAATTTAATTACATATAATTTAATTATAAAAATTAAATTATTCATAATTTTATTGATAATTAATTTCAACTATCAAATATATAATCTTGAATTAAATTATTGATAATTTTTATTAAAGATTAAATAATATATATTTAAATTATAGTAAATCATATTGTAAAAAAACAAAAATAGGAAACAAAAATTACTTGTTATGATTTTCATAATTTTTGAAAATTTGAAGAAACTAAAAGTCTAAAACCAAAAACAAAAATTAAAAACTCAAACGAACATATATTTTTTTACTAAATTTAAAAACGAAAACCAAAAAGTAAAAACAAAAATGGAAACAAACACTCCCTAAAAATTTAGCCCAAATTGAATTGAACTCTTAGATTTGAGCCAGATTTAAAATTTAATTAACCTAAATTCTATCCATTAATTTCAGACTGGATTGCATAATATTTTTTATTACTCCAATAATGATAATTTATAAAGCACCTGTTTGATTAGTTGAGTTTTTGGAGAGTAAAAAAGTATTTTTTTTAATGATAAAAATTATTTTTAAAAAAAATAAGTGTTTGATTGTAAAATTTAAAAATATTTTTTAATAAAAATAATTATTTTAAAAACTAAAATACAACTTTTTACTTCTAAAAAAAACTCCTCATTTTAACTTTTTCGGATAGACTTTTAAATCTCGTCTCATTTCCATACCCCCACAAATGTACCTTCTCCTCCTCGATGTTCGACCAACCACGACAGACTTTGTTGAAGAAACGGAAAACACATAAATCCTCTGATACATATTTATTTAAATCTCATCTACGTATTTACGTGTCAGATGGCACATTGAGGAGGAGAAGATACATGTGTGGGGCTATGGAAATCTGGAGTGAAAGGTCGGAGGCCAAAGTGGTTGGTTTCGATTTTGTGCGATTGACAGTTGCCGACTTTGCATTGGGTCAACAAAGATAAGGTAAGAAATCACTAGATTCTCTGCCTAACACCATTTATGGCAAGCAAGTACGAGAAAAAGCACGTTCATTTATTATGATTACTACTACTGTAATGTTACTGCATTTCCATTCTCAAAACTGCCTCAACGTTACAGTTTGTCTTCTTCAGAGGTAATGTTGGTGGTTCCCGATCCTCTCTCTCTCTCTATCTTTCTGGTCTTTGCCAATAGTCAGTGCTTTATAACTACTCTCTTTGTAAAGTTTCGTTCTTGGAAATGATGATCACAAGGAACAAAAAGCAAGAAATCTGAAATCTCTTGTTGTTTTGGTTTCTTTTCTGCTCTTGTTTGACATTCCTAACAAGAAAATGTGAGTTCTAAAGAATTAAGCTTTTGTCTTTATGCGTTCTTCAGTTTATGATGTTGGTCTTTGTTAATCAATCAATGAAGGTGGTTTGAACTAATAAAAGATTCGTGAATTGCCCTTATGGTTTATGACTTTGGACTTGGGAAGAAACGAAGATGGTGATGATGGTTCCAGTGAGTTTGTTCTTATTTATTCATAAAAATGGAAACTGTGTGGAGCCTCTGGTGCATATTAGCTACCCAACTTTTGCCTATGATCAGTATTTATCATCTGTGGTTACTCTTATGTTCCCCCAAAGGGCTTTAAAGCTTCTGATGTTTTCTGATAGTTTTGGGGTTTCTTGGCCTCCCGACAGTGTACTCATTTCTTTTTACTTAATCTGTGCTTTTGTCTAACATAAATACCATCATTTTGTTCGTAAACTATTGCACTTTTTTTCTGATGTTAGCGTTCTATGGACCACTGGAGATGTTAAAAGTGCCTGTTTTGGTAGAAGTTCCTTTACCAAGTGATCTGCTAAAATGATTACTAGATATTGTCATGATCTTACAATAACTTATGGTTCGAATCTTTACTCTTTAAGTTCAATCTGGTATTAGAATTACAGTTTGTTTGTGTCCTCAATATGTGGTCCTTGTTCTTCTGATGATCCTGATGAAGTCAGTTAAACACTAGGTGGGTGGTAGTGTTATTGGAAAGGATCCTTATGACATTTCAATGCATTAGGTTATTCAATGAGTAGAACTCCTCTGCCTTTTGTTTTGAAAATAGGAAGCAATCCCTTAAGCCGATTCAGATGCAAGTAAGGGAAGGAACCTTCCCACCCTCGCACATAATCCTCTTCCAGTCACTCTTTCACGCATATTCCTCTTCCAGTCACTCTTTCACGCATATTCCTCTTCCAGTCACTCTTTCCTTCCTATCAACTGTAGTACAAGCATGTTAAATGTATTGTTGATATCTTTCACTTGAGTTTCCATAACATATATGATCTTTTCTGATTCAGGTAAAATGTCTCTGGTTCTAATGTGTTATAAAATGCCTTATAAAGATTGCTGTCTCCGTTCACAAAATGCGATAAACCAGCATCGCAGACAACTGCAATGTGACTGTTCAATCTTCTCAACAGGATCATGGTATCTTGATCAAAAATGGAAGGCTTTACTCAGTAGTAGTGATATCTTGACCAAATCAGTTAGAAGAGGGAGAGTCCATACGGCTCAAGAAATGAATCTTGGCCAAGGTGATTTCCTTCTGCAAAACATTGATGATACACCTTCCCTGCATAGAGGTTGGACCAGAAAAGGAAACCAATTGTGCAAAGTTCCATGTGCTTTGAACGGTGGTAATACTGAAGCACAGCTGAAATTATTAGATTCGTATCTCAGAAAACTCCATGGTGCTGAATGTCAGCCCTCTTCAGTTGCTGATGATGAGAGGGTTCAGTTGCTTGAAAAAACTGATCTGATCAGTACCAGGGAGGAGCTAGATTCTCTTAACACATATCTTGGA
>JAOTAY010000001.1:28428911-28470540 GCA_025629805.1 Erythroxylum baracoense
TAAATTTAATAATTATCAAATTATTAATAAGTAGATAATTAATATTAAATTAATAATATTAATCAATTTCATAAGATCAATCAAATTAATTATACAAATACTTATTATTCATAATTAATACTTACTAATAATAATACTAATTATATTAATACTTATTATTAATAATAATTATTAATATTTATTAATAATTAAAGACAATATTAATATATACAATAAATTCACAATTAAATGTTAAATTCGATAAATTAAAACTTCACATTAAACATTTTATCAAACTTACATATTCAAATTCTCAAATTAAGACAAAAATTGCAAAAAACATTTTAAATATCATAAAAGGCATTTTATCGAACACTTCATACGCAATATGTTTAATCTCAAAATAACCAAATATTAACGTTTAACACTAAAAACATGCTTTTTTTTGTAGAAATAATACACTTATAAGAGAGTTTATCTCAAACAACGCACGATGAGTAAGACAATAATCGAAAAACGATCGGAAAATGCGAGAGAAGGAGTCGAAAAACTCTTCATCGAATGGTTTGTGAGGAGAGGAGAAATGAAGGTGCGAGGAGAAGGGAGGGAGTCGGTGCCAGACTTATAGGCGCTGGATTACCGACGGAACAAAACATTCTGTCGGTAATCTAGGTTTCTAGACGACGCAACCGCTGACAGTTACCGACAGACAAGAAAAATTCCATTGGTAAAAGACCGGTAATTTATAAAAGTGGAAACTCAAATACCGACGAAACAATAATTCCATCGGTAATCTAGGTTTCGCTGCCGACAGTTACCGACAGACACAACATTTCGTCGGTAAACCATCGGTAACTTAACCTGGAGATACCGACGAAACAATAATTCCGTCGGTAATCTAGGTTTCGCTGCCGACAGTTACGGACGGACACAACATTCCGTCGGTAAATCATCGGTAACTTAACCTGGTGGAAACTCAAATACCGACGAAACGATGATTCCGTCGGTAATATAGGTCTCCTTGCCAACAGTTGCCGACGGACACAATATTTCGTCAAAAAAACATCGGTAACTCAACCTGGTCGATACTCAAATACCGACGGAATAATAGTTTCATCGGTAAACTAGGTTTCCTGGAAACATTTACCAACGGACACAACACGCTTCGTCGGTGATTAACGCTTATCATCCGTCTTCATCGAAACGATGACGTTTGTTAACAATTTGCCGACAGAAGGAGCGTTCTGTCAGTAAATAAGCTAGTAGATATTGCGACGGAACATTTTTCTGTTGGTAAATGCTAGCTTTGTTTCGATGGTAAGTTAACCGTCGGTAAAGCGGCGTAGCAATTAAATTACGAGAACGATTCTCGCATTTTTTCCCAACGCCGTGAGTTTTGGCGTAGCTATATGTCGTCGGAGATTTTGCGCGAAAGTTTTCCATACAGTATTGCCGATGAATGTATTGTCCGTCGCTAAATCACTGTATATTTCGACAGAATTTTTACCTTCCGTTGGTAAGTAGCGATGGAAATCGTTCTAGCGGTAATATTCTGACGATATTACGTGCTTTTCTTGTAGTGTGCAAATGTTCACCAACCCACAGCACACACACAAACACACACAGCAATGGCAGAATATAGTTTTTGTATTGATTGATCACTAGGATCAGTAAAAAAAGACAAAGATAATGTGCTAGAATTCGAGGTTCTAACTCCTCCAGCCTTAGGCTCAACTATACGTAAATGACAGAAAAATATGCATGGCATTCCCCTCACTCCTCCCGTATTGTTTTATTCCTCTGTCAGCTAACTAACTCTCTATTCCTTTGACAACTTTGCCCACCCCTTGTCCTAATATGACAAAGCCTACCCCTCTAATGCCTTGGCCTTTTTTCTATGGTAAGTGAACCTAATTTCTGGACTCCTATGGGTCGTATCAGTATCCCCCCTATCAGCTTCACCTTGTCCTCAAGGTGGAAAGTTGGAAACTATTGATCAATTAAGCCATACGGCTCCCACGTCACACTCTTCCTTCGGTAGTCCTTCCCAACAAATCAAAACCTCCTGGACTTTCGGTTGTAGTCCCTTTCTCACTCCCAAAACAGT
Organism: Erythroxylum baracoense; assembly: GCA_025629805.1. Taxonomy (NCBI): domain Eukaryota; kingdom Viridiplantae; phylum Streptophyta; class Magnoliopsida; order Malpighiales; family Erythroxylaceae; genus Erythroxylum; species Erythroxylum baracoense. The sequence goes on from JAOTAY010000001.1 coordinate 28,430,998, forward strand.
TGCGAGTTGGATGAATAACTTCGGGTTATGACTTAGATGCTTTGGCCAGCTTGCTGTCTGTTGTTGTCCCCGGGATGCCTTTAGCTGCGAAACATGAAAGATGGGATGTATTTTAGATTATGGTGGTAAGGCCAGTTCGTATGCCACTGATCCTACCCTTCGGATGATTGGAAATGGTCTATAAAACTTAGGAGATGGCTTCTCATTTACTCTTTTAGCCAAGGATTGCTGCCTATAAGGAGCTAACTTCAAATACACTCTATCCCCAACTGCAAACTCAATATCCCTTCTGTGCGCATCAGCCTTTGTTTTTATGTATTGTTGAACTGTCACTAAATGATTCTTCAACTCCTCTATCATGGCATCTCTATCTTGTAGCATTTGCTCCACACTAGCCACCACTGTTTTCTGCGTTCCATATCTTAAAATTGGTGGTGGTTCCCTTCCATATACCACCTTAAAAGGGGAAGTACCTAGGGACGAGTAGAAAGAGGTGTTATAGCAATACTCCGCCCAATGCAACCATTTGTACCATTGAAGAGGCTTATCTCTAGTAAAGCAGAAAAGATAGGCCTCTATTGTCTTGTTAATGACCTCGGTCTAACCATCCGATTAAGGATGGTAGGCGGAGCTTCGGTTTAGTTAAGTGCCAGCCAGCTTAAACATCTCGTCCCATACTTTGCTTAAGACCTTGTCTCTATCCGACACCAGTGACCTCGAAATTTCATGGAGTCGTACACTTTCTTTGGTGAAAAGTATTGCCACTGTTCCAACCGTGAAAGGGTGTTTCATAGGCACAAGATGAGCAAATTTGCTCAATATGTCCACTACTACTAAGATAGTGTCATAGCCCCCCGATCTTGGTAATCCTTCCACAAAATCAAGGGATAAATCTTCCTAAATCTGGTTAGGGACTGGCAATGGTTGTAGCAGTCCTGCAGGAGTTAAAGCTGCATATTTCTGTTGTTGGCAAGTAGCACACTCAGCTACATACGTAGCTACTTGTTTCTTCATTCCTTCCCAATAAAGCTCTTTGGCCAAATTCTTGTAGGTTTTCAAGGTTCCCCCATGCCCGGCTAGATGAGACTTATGTGCTTCCTGTAAAAGAAGTGAAATATATTTTGAAGTTTTGCTAAGCACCAACCTCCCATCATACATTAATCTACCATGTACCAAGGCAAAAGGTAGCTTACTAGAGGCATCCTTGGAAATTTCATCTTTCAAAGCTTTCAGCTGATCATCTTTTTCTACCTTTTGCAAGATTTCAGATATGTTTACTCCTTGAGAAACTCCCATGACTTGGCAGTCCACTAACTCCCCTTTCCTTGATAAAACATCTGCAACTTTGTTACTCTTCCATGGTTTGTATTCCACTCAAAAGTCGTACCCCAACAGTTTGGTGACCCACTTTTGTTGATCCACCGTAATCATTCTCTGCTCAAGTAAATATTTGACACTTTGCTGGTCGGTTCTAATGATAAATTGTTGCCCCAGCAGATATGTTCTCTACTTCTTTACCGAAAGGACAATTGCCATGATCTCCCTCTCATAGACTGACTTTCCACGGGCTCTAGGTGACAAAGATTGGCTGAAATAAGCTATTGGCCTGCCATTTTGCATCAGCACTGCTCCCAACCCGATATCAGATGCATTTGTCTCCAAAATGAAGGGTTGTTGGAAATTGGGTAAAGCCAAAACTGGCAAGGAACACCTAGCAAAGTTCAGCTGTTAGAATGCAATATCTGCCTCCTCTGACCATTTAAACCCTTCCTTCTTCAGCAATTGTGTCAACGGGGCAGCAATTTTCCTATAATCCTTCACAAATTTCCTGTAGTAACCGGTCAGCCCCAAATACCCTCTTAATTCCTTGACATTTTTGGCTCTAGGCCACTCCACCATAGCTTGGAGTTTGTTTGGATCAGTTGAAACCCCTGTTCCCAATATCACATGCCCCAAATACTCTAACTCCAACTTGGCAAAGACACACTTCTTTATATTGACATATAATTAATTCTCCCACAATAACTCCAACACTACCTTTAAATGGCCCACATGATCTTCCACAGTTTTACTATAGATCAATATATCATCAAAGAATACCAGCACAAACTTCCTCAAAATCTTGTCAAATACCCTATTCATCAAAGCTTAGAAAGTAGCAGGGGCATTAGTGAGCCCAAAAGGCATCACCAAAAACTCATAATGTCCATGGTGTGTCCTAAAGGATATTTTCTCCACATCTTTCGGGCTCACCCTGATCTGGTGATAACCCGATTTTAAATCCAGCTTTGAAAATACCTTCGATCCAAATAGTTCATCCAATAATTCATCTATCATGGGGATGAGAAATTTATCCAACACCGTAGCTCGATTTAAAGCCCTATAGTCCACGTAAAACCTCCAGCTGTTGTCTTTCTTCCGCACTAGCAAGACAGGGCTTGAATAAGGACTGACACTGGGATGAATAACTCCTGCTATCAGCATCTCCTCCACTAGTCTCTCTATTTCTGTTTTTTGGCATTGAGGATACCTGTATGGCCTGACACTTATAGGTCCTACTGCTTCCCATAAATGTATCACATGTTCCATCTCTCTAGGTGGTGGCAGCCCCCTTGGAATGTTGAAAACATCCTCATAACTACTCAATAATGACTGTACATCTTTGGGTAGCACACCAGATTCCATATCCCCATTCTACTCCAAAATGCTGACATGTAACATGAACAATTCATCTTCCTCTTCTGCCTTCTTCATCAAAGTCTTTAAACCAATCAGCCCTCGGGTTAGGTTGGGATCCCCCTTCAATATCACCCATTTCCCCTTCTCCCGGAACTTCATAGTAAGTTTAGCCCAATTAATCACCACCTCTCCCAAAGGTTGTAACCATTTGACCCCTAGTATCAATCACAACCATTGAGAGTCATAAGCAGATAATCTTCAATTATGTGGTACTATTGGACCACTAATGGAATTTCCCTACAAACTCCCTTACTCTTCACAATTACCCCATTTCCCATGACTACTCCATAACCCTTGGTTTCCTCCAATTCTAATCCCAATCGCTCCACTAGCCTTATGGAAATGAAATTATGGGAGGCACCCGAATCTACTAAACAAATCACCTCCAATTCCCTTATTTTCCACCTCATCTTTATAGTTTTTGGCATGGTTAACCCCACTATCGAACTCACTGCCAATTCAACATTCTCTTCCTCCTCCTCCTCACTTTTGGTTTCCTCCTCCTCATCTCACACTAAAAGGACCTGAAACTGTTTATTCTTGCATCGGTATCCCGGGGTAAATTTCTCATCACACTTAAAACACAGCCCCTATCCTTTTCTTGCCACTCCGAAGCTGATAGTCACTTAAATCCCTTTTCCCGACCACTCTTCTCACTTCTGTCTCCCTCTTTACGACCCTTTCTTCCCACAAAACCCCCTTGTGCTTCTCCCGTTCTGCCCATGTTTATCTGTCGACTACTTTTATAATTTCTCATCTCCCGGTTCTTTTTTTCTATTCCCAAAGCAGTCTCAATTATCTCCATCAACCCTTTGGGCTTAAGCAGATTCAATTCATACCTAATTTGGGGCTGCAACCCTTTAATAAAAACGCACTTCATCACCTCCGGTGTCAGCTCACGGCAGGATGCAGCTAATGCCCAGAACCGCTTCCGATAATCCAGAACCGACCCCTCTTACTTGATAGATAGAATCTTTGGCATATACTGCCCTTATGGAGTGGTCGCAAGTGTCGAAATAGCATACCCTTCAGTTCTCTCTAGTCTGGAATCGCACCCGTGGCCTCGATCATCCGATACCACTCCAAAGCTTCTTCGTCAAAACTCATTATTGCCAGCTCCACTTTTTCTTCCTCCGTATATCTCCCAGCAGAAAAAAAAATGTTCTGCCCGGTTGACCCATGTGTCTAGATCTTGTCCCTTGAAAACGGGCATCTTGATTCTCCTGGGCTTGCAGTCGCGCCTCCAATCTGGTGGTCGGGGATCGTTGTCTGCGTATCCCCTTCTCCAGTGCGCATCACGACAAAACCCCTCCTCTTCTCGGTACCATCCCCTCACCTCTGGTTCGACTCTGGCTTCACCGGCGCATCGATCATCCCTTCTCATGTCTTCACCATCACGCCGATTGTCTCTTCGGTATTGCTCCCCTTCCAAATCTCCATCAATCCCTAATCGCTCCCTGACTAAATTTTTAATAGTTGGGCCATACCCATCCTGCATCTGGAGCCCCGTAGGTCTTCTACAGTTATTTGGTGCAAACCCGACCCACCCAGCATCTCCTCCTTTGGACCCATTTCCTTCCCTTTATACACGTCCTCCTTAGTCCCCTCTTTTCGACCTCTCCTCATTCCCGTTACCGAAGATTCTCCTTCAAGCATTTTCGCTGGGTTATAGTGTGTCGGGTCTGGGCGTACTTGGAGGGTGGTGATTGCTTGCATCAGCTGATCCAACCTCCTACTGATTTCTTCCTTCAGCTCCCCCTTTACCCCTTCAAGTTTTTGGTTAACTTCCACCCGCAAGGATTCACGCTCCACCTGCAGCCTTACTTTGATTTCTTCTACTACTTTTTCCAATACGTCCAGCCTTGTATCCTACTTCTTTGCTACCATACCCAGAAACGTATGGTCTGATACCAAATGATAGAACCTGTAAATGTTCACCAACCCACAGCACACACACAAACACACACAGCAATGGCAGAATATAGTTTCTGTATTGATTGATCACTAAGATCAGTAAAAAAAGACAAAGATAATGTGCTAGAATTCGAGGTTCTAGCTCCTCTAGCCTTAGGCTCAACTATACGTAAATGACAGAAAAATATGCATGGTATTCCCCTCACTCCTCCCGTATTGTTTTATTCCTCTTTCAGCTAACTAACTCTCCATTCCTTTGACAACTTTGCGCACCCCTTGTCCTAATATGACAAAGCCTACCCCTCCAATGCCTTGGTCTTTCTTCTATGGTAAGTGAACCTAATTTCTGGACTCCTATGGGTCATATCATAATGGTGGAGGCTAGTGACTCCAATGTTTCTGGTACAAGATTGTCAATGGGGTTCGTGTTCCCATTCTACATTTCTTTTTCCAATGTAACTTGATTAACAATGGAGTAATCAATTGTCAAGATTAGCACACAAAATATTGTTTGGTTTATTGAACAGAAAAAGTCTATGCTATAAACAAAAACTGATTAGATGAACTGGCCCTGAAACTCTGCAAAATTTTAACAGTACTTACATGGTGGAAAATCTTCAACAACATAAGCAGTTATTTAGTCCATGATAACATTGTTGGTTAAGATGCTTTACAGAATTTTCTAATTCTGTTTCTAAACTTTTTATTTTGTTTTTTTGTTCTTTGAATATTGTCTCTCCCAAAATGTGGCAAATTCAGCACTCTGGAATTTGTCATATGGCTCTTGGATGTTGGTCACTTCTTTCTTTTGGACCACAAGTTTGTCGAGCTTATGGATCATTCACATTCTTCTTGATTTACTTACTTGGAGGTATTTCTGGCAACTTGACAAGTTTTCTTCACACACCAGAAGCAACAGTTGGTGGGACAGTAAGAAACATTGCAACTTCTTATTCTTTTATCACCAGATCTGTGTTACTAATTACTTTGGTACTTCTTAAGCAATTACTTGATATTTACAGATCAATTATCTGGATTAGCATTGACTTCTTAACTTTGGCGTGCATACTTAAATATTTTAACAGATTGATTTTGCATACATAACAAACCCTTAAATTTGTGGCTACCACAATCTTAGTTTTTAAAGCAAGAGAAGCTGCAGCAGCTTGTAATGATTTTAAAATCTAACCATATATGATTTCTGGAGATAGTGATTCCCAAATGGTAGCCTGTTTCTGGAGCACGATTTAGTTAGGGAAAACCTACATTGAGACTTTTTCTTTATTTTGTAGTCTTAAATTATATAGTTTTAACTGTATCCTTTTTCCTTCATGCTAAGGTGTTATATATGCACTGCAGGGACCAGTATTTGCTGTAATTGGAGCTTGGCTTATCTATCAATATCAGAACAAAGATGTGATTGCAAAGGACACCTCAGAACGCATGTTTCAGAAGGCAGTAATCACGACTGCTCTTAGCTTCATATTAAGCAACTTCGGTCCGATTGATGACTGGTACAGTTCATAACCATTTACAAGCTGATAAAAATGAACTTGTTCTGTCATTTGATTTTGTTATTTCATAGGATTCTAATAGATGATCTTGTCAGAAATTCCTGAGATCGATCTTGTTTCCTTCTTTAGTTTCACTCATTCAATGCACTTCAGTTCACATTTATTTCATAAAAGATTGGAAGTGTCTTGAGCTTATCCCTACAGTTTCTTAGTACGAAGATGGCTGTTTCAATCTGTTATCTTTTTATGTTTTTACTTATGTAGCCCCTTCTTTAACATATCTTCAGGACACATCTGGGGGCAGCTTTAACAGGCATAGTTCATGGGTTCTTCACATGCCCGACGCTACAGTTGGATGAAACATCTTCAAGAAGTAGTCAGGATGAAGGAATTGCACTTGTGAGACGATATGCTGATCCTTGTAAATCACTTCTTGTCTTCACCATTTGCATTCTTTTCCTCAGCTCTTTACTTCTCTTGGTTGAACCTCCTCTTGACACAGTAGTTCCTGATGACTTGGCATTATGAAGACAGGAACCTCTGCTTTGCTTATCTTTGTGTTTTTGGACATCTTGGTTGGGATGCTTTAAGCTGTTTAATCGTGAATAATGACATGAATTTGTATATAGCCATAAAGTCCCTCCGTGAAAAGGCCTGTGTGACAATACTATACTATTTCTAAAACAGTTTTGGAGTATAGTATTACTCGTATACGTTGATTTGAAAACGAAAAGATATTTTAAGTTTATATCATATAAGAACTTGTTTTTCTAAAAATAACAGAAACTAATTTAAATTATAATTAATAATACTCTTTTTACATAGCCAAACGAAACAAAAAATGAAAAGTGGTCTCCCGCATGTTTTACATGTGTCAACAGCTTCGTGAAGAAACATGCAATCTTTTATTGGCAACATACCAATTTCATGATGTTAGAAAGACTCATTGGTCTGTCATTACGTTTTAAATCACAGATGATTTAGCTGCAGAAAACGCTTAAGATCAAAACTTTCGAAAGGCTGAAGATCGGAACTTTAAGCAAAAGATTGAATCTTGGGCAAGTTAAAGGTACTAAATAGTCTAAAGATCAAAACTTTAAGCAAAAGGTTGAATCTTTTTTAAGTTACAGCTACAAAACAATCAGCATCTCCGTCTCAAATTATGCCAGACAAACTCTCCTACGTAAGGGAACTGTTGACAAGCAATCCTCTGATTGTGGTCTTATCCTGAACAACAAACCAACGTAAAAGGAGAGACCTTTTTCTCAGTGCTTTACTATTGTCTATGAACCTCCACCTCTCTCGTCTTCTTCTTGTCCTTGTATAAAAGTTTGTGCTCTGGTGTTTCTGGATTCACCTGGAGCTTGAGTGATATCGAGCATCGAAAATGGCAGCCGGGACCGCTAGAGGCCTAATGGGTCCTCTTTTAGCAGGGAACTTGGTTGTGTATCTGATTATTCTGGGATTATCTGGTTGGTCTCTTGACAAGTATATCGATGGAGAACAGAATCACCCTCGTAAGTTAATCTCTCAGGAGGGTTTTCTTTTTCCTTTTTTTCTTGTGATATTCGATACCAGTTTCAGCTTACTAAATGTATTTATATATATTGCTTCTGCTTAAAAAAAATATAGATTTGGGAGGCAACCCATCAACAAGCTTCATGTTGGTATTTGCTTTAATAGCTGGTGTGACTGGTGCTTGCTCTGTTCTCGCTGGGCTTATGCATCTTTGTGTATGGAGAAGTGAAAGTCTGGCAAGTGCTGGTTCACTAGCAACCATTTCTTGGGGCATGACTGCTTTGGCTTTTGGGTATGTAGTACCCTCCTAACTCTCTCTGAGTTTGTTTCTCAAATCTCTTTGGACCGCATTTCAAGAATCTGGTTTGGTTACTTTTGACAGACTCGTGTGCAAGGAGATTATACTGGGAGGTCATAGAGGGAAACGGTTGGTGAGAAGATGATAGCTTCTTGTTTAATCTTCTGGTTCGCAAGATTTCACAGTCAAGCTTGCTCTAACTCATCACTACATAAAAATATGCAGCAAACATTGGAAGCATTGATCGTGATATCACTGTTAAGTCAGCTGCTCTACCTAGGGGTTCTTCATGCTGGCTGGTTCAGTAGCAGATATGGACCTTCATATTACAGTTATGGCAGCGACTGTGGTGGCAAGACCGCCGTGGACCGTGGCTCTCCAAGGACTCGGATTCCTTCTGTCATCTAAATTTCCTTCCATGGATTCTTATTCTTATTTGCTACACATGCTCTGCTTGTGCTCTGTTTTTTGGTTTCTGGTCGTCTAATTTTTCTTTTTTCTTTTTTCTTTACTCTGTTTTAGTGCATAAAGATCTGTTTTGAAGTTTAAAATTTTGTTATGTTTCAAGGAAAAGACAAATCTTGAAAAAGGGCAAAGGTAGCTACAAATTTTAGCATCATTTTTATGCTTCTATAAGCTAAAAATCAAAAATATCAACCAGAAAACATCATAATAAGTCAATCACTCACCAAAAATTGAATCTTGCAAACCAAAATGAACCATAATTGTAGACCATGAGGGTTTGGAAGGTGGAAGAAAGGAAGTGATTTCATGATATAAGTTTATTCCACAAAAGCGTCATTGATTATCAAGTCCAATCACACAATACATAATTTCACATAATTCTGGTAACTAACTGGTTTTTATTTATTTATTGTTTTGCCATTCTACAATGGCCAAAGTATGGCGGCCGCCGCAAGCAACAAGTTTAGCAATCCAATGCCCTTCAGCTTCATTTTCACGACCACGGACAACTGTTGGAGGCAGAATACCTATTGGTACTTCCATAGGTTGTCCTGTTGTCACCTTCCTCCCATATCCTAATCGTCCATGGTCACCTCGACCGAACTACCACCAAAAACCACTCGTTATTCACAAACACCATTTACATAACAAAGTTGCTGATTTCTATGGTGGTGGTGGAAACTTACTGAGAAAATACGGCCATCTCTTGTCAATGCAACCGAATGAGTCCCACCACAAGATACCTGAATCAGAAAGAAATCGTGCGGACTAGTTGGTTGGAGCTTGTTTCCAAAATAAACAAAACCTCAACCATGTTTTCCATGCAAAGCAACTTTCATTAGTCAGAGTTGAACAAAAGATGCAGAACAATGGTCTGAAACAGAAACTAAATGATATCTTCAGGAGAGATTTTAGGCTTTCTGATATGATATTGCCCTGAAAGGATGTTATATGATAATACCTGAACAATGGCCTCCCCTGCTAAAAGATTAACCTTTTGAGGCACCATTTTACTGATCTTGTCATTATCTCCAAATCCTAGCCTCCCATGTTCTCCTCTTCCCCAACCGTATACCTGAAAGGAAAGGGCAATTATAGCACATCATATATGCAGTAACCTCTGAATAATTAGATCACGTGCTTAAGTACCTCTCCATCCTCAGTTAACGCAGTAGAGTGCCATCCACCAGCAGCAATGTCAACCTACAGAAGCATTGAATGTAAACGACATAAGGCTATCATATATTAAAAAATCCAACATATATGAGCACATTTTTTACAACATTAACATAGGAGTTTGATTTGCATCAAAACACATTCAATTTGAGGCTTATAAAGCTATGAGAATTAAAAGTTCTAAGTTCAAACCTCTGAAGAAGTTAACCTAACAGCATCTCAACAATGTAACATACTTCGAGTCTCTCATAACACTTCAAAAGCTATCAAGTGAAGCTCATAATATTAAGTTAACTGGATACATGAGAAAATGACATGACCAGATAACAAGCATAACAGAAGAATAACAAGCAGAGATTGCACGATTCATTAGAACTTATTTAAAAATATAATACAAACCAAAGACAGGCCAGAAAGCCCCTGGACAGGCACAGGTTGTGATCTTGGTTGGGTATCCCCAGTACCAAGTTGTCCGTATTCATTATTGCCCCATGCCCACAGAGTTCCATCTTCTTGTAGAGCTAAATTATGAAATGCCCCAACCGCAATAAGCTTAACCCTTTCAAGGCCTTGTACCCGCACAGGGACGGATATCTGTTTTCTGCAAACAATAAAGAGTCAAAATTAGGTGAAGAAAAGGATGATTTTGTTACCCGCTCGGCACATTGCCAAAAGAACTGAATTGATTTTGGACAATGGTAGAATGGATAAACAACAAGGAGAAATTTTGGATCACATATCAAGTATGAGAAACCATACATGTCTCCAGGAGGCCATGGTTGACCCCAGGTCCAAACATGTCCTTCACGTGTAAGCACTACAGAGTGAGTACCTCCAGCAGCTACCTAAGATATCATCGATTAGAATAGACTTGATCAAACCATGACTGCAGCATATTATCCAGAATGCTAACACAAAATCAAAAATTCGAGATGAGTTATAAATAAGGGATGTTTTAGACCGAAAAGAATATATATATATAGCAAAAGAGTACAGTCAAGATCTTTGCTGCAAATTTAATGCCGTAGCAAAGGCCAAAGGACATAAAAGGGCTTTCATTATGGCTCAAGACTCTATGTCTGAGATATCACCAGGCAAAGGACAAGCCCTACACACTTTCCTTAACTAATCTATAGCACAAGAAATGTCAGCTTACGGCTCAAAGAAATTCAACTAGGAGTACAACTTAAGAAAATTACTTCAAATTTTGAAGCAGGTAATAATAATATATTAAATACTTCTTTTATTGCAATGAGTCAGCAAAAAGTAGATTGCCACATACAGAAAACAATATTTAGCAATTTTTATACATTTGAACATGTAAACTGTGGTGTATAATATATTACTATTTCCAATGAAAAATTTACAGAAAGTAATTGATACTCCTGAATAAATCAGTTTCTGGTAAATTTTATTGATACATCGTTATAGTCACCTGGCGAACTACAAGCTTTGGTGCACAACGCTGAGGTATCACTATATCTCTTCTCAATGGTCTCCCAGTGTCATCCTTCCTCTCAGGCTCTTCACCACACTGCCCATACTCATTTCCACCTTCATCAAACCAACAGCCCTCCTTAGTAAACTAGAGCTAACTAAACATAATGAATGAGAAGTAGCATAATCTTGAAACAATCATGGTTTTCTATAATCCATGGCTATTGATATACCGAACAAAGCAAAACAGGTCCTCCTCAAGTAAGCAACTGATGTAAATTCCATACCTTTGCCTAGTAGCCTAACAGAGTTCAAAGCTAAAGACATTACTCTGAGCAAATAAAAAGATGAAGGTAAAGAGTCCTACATACCCCAAGCATAAGCACGACCTTCATCATCAACAGCCAGGCAATGCCATCCACCAATAGCAGCCTATAAAGGAAAATAAAGAAGAACTTAAGAAACCAGTCCAAGTAAAGTCCATTCTTATCTAAAGATAACAGTGTAATGTAACATAAGCAGCAGATCGTTCATTAGAGAAACAAGAAAAAGGGAAAAAGCCGAGAGAGAACCTGAACAATATTAACATTGGCAAGAGCCTTAACTTGACTAGGAACATTCTCAGTCTTGGTCTCAGGAGGGTGACCAAGTGTCCCTCTTTGATTCCAACCCCATGTAAACAACTGGCACAAACATAAAAAATCAGGAAACAGCAAAAAGCAAACACTCATACATATAAAGCGATCCTTGTTGATGGTCTTGGAGATGAAAAAGGAAACAGAAGAAGAACCTTCCCGTCCTCACAAATGGCAAGGGAGTTCCGGCTACCGGCAACAACGGAACGGACTTTGTAAGGTTCAAGAGCTTCCACGACACAAACCCGTTCTTTCTCGTCGTTTTTTCCTATACCCAATTGGCCATCTTCACCTGAGCCCCTGCAAGTTGAAAAGAATCAACATAAGCACTACAAACACACACACAGAGATAGCAAGCAAAAATGGGTTCTTTGAGTAACAGAAATAGACCAGGCAATAACAGAGGTATGAGTAGACATAACAAGAACAGAAGAGGAGCAGAGAAGAGAAAGAGATGTTCTGATATGGAAGAAGAAGCAGGTGAAGTAAGAGGAAGGAGGACGAGGAGGAGGAAGAGGAGGACGAGGAGGAGCGTAAAGTGAGTGTGAGCTTGGTTTTGGTGAGGGAATCGGATTCCGATTACTGACCAAATTGGTTGGATTTGGATTTGGATTTGGTAGCGGCCTGACTGGGCCAATAATGTTGACCCGAATACGATTCTCATGGGACAACCCGATTCTCATGGGTCAACCCAATTCTCATGCTATACATTGTATACCTATAAAAGACTGAGGAGGAAGGTCGGTCGGTTAATTCTTTTCTTTTCTTTTCTTCTCTGTTTTCTTAACACATATAAAAATAATAAGTAGATTTGAGACTAATTCAACTTTGGTAAAAAGAGGGATGAGATCTTCTGTACCCACTATCTTATATCAACTATGTTCCACACGATCTCATCCATACATTTATCTGAACCCCACATAAGTCCCACATATTTATATAGATAAGATCACGTGAAACAGAATTTGTACAGAATAGTGAGTACATAAGATCTGATTTTGAAAAAAGGACTCAAATAAATCGAACCAAACTGGACAAAAACCACTTTTTTAATGATAAGTAATTGCATAAATGAATTAAAGGATTCATATTGTGGATTTGCACTAATAAATCCCTTAACCTTGAGATGACTGATAAAATTGAATCGACTAAAAGTAGAAAATGATGGATTTTGACATGTTACGAAGCATAGTGCAATAAGAGTAGGATTAACAATTAAACTCAAACTTACTTTATCTAATTCAAAGTCATCACTCTTCAGGTTAAATCCAATTTATCCAAAGGGCTGATTCAAAAGTTCAAAAACCATATCATTTTGAACGGCTTGCTAAGCCATTAAAAGTTCAAACCGTAGTGGCCCGATCTAACCCAATCTGTTGCCATCCTAAACTAGGAGTTGAAAAATAGATGACAAGTAAAGAGTGGTAAAGCCAATTGAAGCAGCTTGCCTCAAAACCAAACCCGAAGTAACAACCAAAATTAACCACTTCTTGCTCACTTGAGATGCTAAATTTGATTTAACAAGATAAAACCATATGGGTTATAAAGTAGATAACAACTGGGGAAGCAACTTGCCTAAAAACCAAACCCAAAATAACAACCCAAAACCAACCACTTGTTGCTCATTTGACATACTAAATTTGATTTAACAAAAAAAGAAAAAGAAAACCACCCAGATTCTAAATTATAAATTATAAAGATCTAAATAGAACTGTTTGGTATTCCACATTCGCAGTGTGCTATAGGGCACTCATACCATAGAATTAGTTTTTAGAAATGCAGCAGCTACAGCAACCCCAACAAGGCTTCTATGTTAAAAAAAAAAAGAAAAGGTCATAATATAGAAGTACAGAGAACAGGTAATCCTATAACTGCAAATTCATCACTGCTGTTGCTGTCCCTCGCCGGATTCACGTTTTGTCGCTTCTTTGATCTCGTCCCCGCCCTCATCCTACGAAAACCACAACCATGAAATGTATTTAACACCAACCATCGGGTTTTAAAGAAAAAAGAGGTGAATGATTATACAAGAAAAGTAGGTTTTAAAGAAAAAAGAAGTGAATGATTATACAAGAAAAGTAAGTGCTCAGTTGCATCAACCAATTAAACGAGCTGTGTAAGAATTACCGTGATATCAGAAGTCCAGAGGGTCAGATTGTCTCGAAGAAGCTGCATGATCAACGTACTGTCCTTGTAGGATTCCTCACCCAGTGTATCCAGCTCAGAAATAGCTTCATCAAAAGCCTAAAGAAATAGAGTTTCTTAAAATGCTGAATTTTGACAAAGAAACGCTGTCGATAATATTATCGTGCATCGTAAAAGATCAGCAATAGGTCCGACAAGATTGCTGATTAGAAAAGGAGGTAATACCAACACAGCAATAATGTTACACAAATGGTATTTACAGAAAAGGTTTAGAAAAAGAATTTGTCCGCCACTTTCTGGAGAACAATATCACTTGCAAAGCGGAGTAAAGAACTCAATATGATCTTCTTACGCAATGAAAAAAGAAATCACAGGAGATCTAAACTTAGTAAATTGATCATCAGCTAATTCCAGCGCCTTGCGTTGCTATAAGTAGACTGTCTACTCTTACAATTTTCATCACGGTTTATAGTTAAGCATACCTGCTTTGCAAGATTGCAGGCCCGATCTGGTGAGTTAAGGATCTCATAGTAGAACACAGAGAAGTTAAGTGCAAGTCCCAGCCTAATAGGGTGCGTAGGAGCCAGCTCAGCAAGAGCAATATCCTACATCAAATCAAAATTGTACCTAGTAAATCTTGAAAAGAGCAAACAGGTCAAATGTAAAGGTAGCAAGAGAATAAAAACGGATAAAATGACAACAATTTCAGGTCACCCACCTGAGCAGACTTGTATGCCAACAAGGTGCTCTCTGCAGCTTCCTTCCTCTCCGCACCAGTCTTAAACTCAGCAAGATACCTGTGGTAATCACCTTTCATCTTCAAGTAAAATACCTTGGATTCGGAAGTTGCAGAGGAGGGAATGAGATGAGAATCAAGAAGACTCAAGATTCCATCACAAATCTTGCTCAGCTCAGATTCAATCTTGCTCCGGTACTCCTTTATTAATGAGACATGATCCTCATTTCCCCTGCTCTCTTCCTTCTGCTCAATGGATGAAATGATCCTCCATGAAGCTCTCCTGGCTCCAATGACATTCTTGTAAGCCACAGAGAGGAGGTTCCTTTCCTCCACAGTAAGCTCCTCAACACCAACAGTCTTTGCAACTATCTCCATAAACTCCACCATTTCCTCATAGCGTTCTGCCTGTTCAGCCAACTTGGCCATGTAGACATTTTCCTCGCGTGATGATTCAGTTGAAGCCATCTTTGCTAATCCAAACTAATTCGTAGTTCTGCACAACAGTTTCGAAACAATGTACCAGAATATCAGCAGATATCTATAGCATAGATATACAACATAACAGAATATTCAAAATACACTCTTTCACCACGCAGCATGAACACCAATCGTCAGTCTTACAAATCTCCAGAGACAACGATAGACTAAAACGATACCAATGAAGTTGGAAGAACACATTTGCTCATTCGAATGAGTTACTTCATTTGCTTAACAAACACAAGGCAGATAACCTGCTTATAAAGACCATAACTTCATACACATCAAAGAACCTACACATCTGTTTCTTAATCCATCCATGAACTGTAATAATATAAAAGCAGTATATCTACTTAACCACTTATTCAGGTTACATCTTCCAATTATATGCCATAACCTCACAAAAAAATGGGGGATTTCGTAACATACAAATGATAAGCTTCCCATAGCTTCCATATCCGGAAATTAAAGGCACCAGAATGTACATAAGCAATGACAAAACCTTAAATAAAACAATAAAAAAAGATTGATCGCAAAAGCATATCAAAACCAAACTTGTTATACGGAAACCAAAAAAAGAAAAAAAAAACTCAAGTCAACTTATCAGAAACTTTCGGATTATCTAAGCTAGAAACTCGCAATCATTGTAGGGAAATGAAAAGTCCAACTCAATCAATCAAACTCCGTTCTTTTCCGCTATTTTTCTCCGCCAATCAAGTCAAATCACAAGATCAAATCGGGCTTCAGCCAAGGAAAAACCTTTTAAAAAAATCTAAAAACGTGCAAAGTAAACAAAATCTAAAAACGAGATAAAGAAACAAAGTAAATCAATAAGAATCAAGCAATAAGGATCTGAAGAAAACAAATGAAAACAAAAGCCGATGAACACAAAAGACGAAATCATGATTCCTGACATGTGAACACAAAGAGAAGAAGAAGAAGAAGAAGAAGAAGAAGAGACGCACCAAGCGATAAGGATCGGATCGCCAATCGAATCTCTTAGCGCAGTTGTAGAAGAGTGTTATGATTTGAGAAGTCGGGGAGGGTTGGGTTTGGGGGTCGGGGTCAGGGGGTATTTATTAAAAGAAATTTCAAAAATGAAAAAGAAAAAGAAAAGACAGGTCAAGGGAAAGAGAGAGGTCCAATAGTAAAGTGACGAGTGTTGGGTGGCGGAGATTTCCGTGGAGCAGTTGATGGTGACCATCAATTTACACGCCCCTTGCACGGGACTCCCCTTAACCATACTCATCTCTGAATTGGGCCGGACCTCAAATCTGATTAGGTTTAAACGATGGGGTTAAAATATATTTTGGATCCACCAACTATGTTTTTATAATTAATTATATTTAAAATATTTGTCAATTGAAACTCAATCAAAATTAAATACCTTAATACAATTTACAATCAAATTAATCTGAAATTAACTGACTAAAATATACTTATTTCTATATAATCTAAATTTTTTATAAAAGATAAACTCAATCTAAAGGTTGAATGAGTTTTACTCTTACAATCTAAACTTGAGTCTAATCAAATTTAAAAGGCTCAAAATCCGATCGAGCTCAAGCTAAATATAATTATTTTTTATTCAATTTTGATGTTATTTTAAAAATGCGTCATTTACTCAAAATAACATCATTTATGCTTAATATATTCAACCTTCAAGTCGAACTAAATCATAGACTTCAAACTCAACTCAAAGCCCAAAATAAGAAAATTAAACCAAACTTGAAACCCAATAAGCTCAGGTCAAAATATTACCTCAAACTGAGCCAATTCAAAAATAAACACAAATGTCATCACTAGATTAGTCAGTCTCTCTTGTCTCTCTACTCCCTCTACACGAGACACTAATTTTAAAATCATCTAAGAATATTAGAAATTTATTTAAAACTTACTGTTTTTGAAAGTTTATTACCTCCAACACTAATTGCCACCATTGTGCACACTATTAATTCTCAATTTTTCAACTATAACATATATTGTATGTATAAATGCTAAAGATGCATCCCATCTAAAAATCTATGGCTTTAAGAGTAAGAATGTTCGATTCTTAACATCAGGTTTTGGATTACTCAAATTCGAACAGACTTCAAACAGCAAAAAAATTGGTGATCTAGGTTCAACCCGATTCATTGTCATCCATATTAACGCCATGGAAAAACCATCCGTAGAAGTTCAAGAATCATGTACCAATTGGTTATATACTACCACTGTGGCAAAATTTGGCTGCCAGATAATGCAATACCATAAAGAAACAGAGTTGACACACAAGTAAAGGCTTGCAGATTGCACAAGTATGGTAAGATCCAAGATCAAAATTCCACAAGGAGGAACGGGAATGATACTTCCTCACCAAAACGACTCAGTATCGGGAAATAAAGGAAGAGAAACAAAATAGAAAAGCCAAGATTTCTTAAACATACACTAAGGTAAGGCCAAGGGGGCTAATTTGGCTTCCTCATATTTCTCCCAGCTCTAATCACTTCATCCACCAATAGCAATTGTGATGCAATAACTGGCCTGTTAAATGCACAAGAACTCACTCTATCATATCACTCCAGGTAACTTCAGCAGCACCATTTTCCATTTCCAACACCAATTAATGAAAGCACACACCGTTATTGCAGCTACTACGACTCGATTCATTTTTATCATTTCAAATCCCTATTTTTATCGAAGAAAAAGAACTAGAAATCCCAAATAAGAAGTCCTACAGTTTACAACTCTTCTTTATAGTAATTTGATCTATTGCTTCACATCCTGAAAAAAGGTTACTATGAAAAGAAGAATTAAAAGGATTAAACTACCCACTCGTTATTCAGAGGTGAATCATAGAACACTAAAAGTCTTGTGCCTAAAAAGTAGTTGATTGTTATGTGTATGTTTGTGTGTGTGTACGTAAGTTTGTATGCATGTGTATATCTGTGTGTAAGTGTGAAAATTTAGTTCATTGAGTATGTTCATAATGTTTGTATGCATGTGTATATGTGTAAGTGTGAAAAGTTAGTTCATTGAGTATGTTCATAATATTTGTATGCATGTGTATATGTGTGTGTAAGTGTGAAAAGTTAATTAATTGAGTTTATTCATACCCTGAAGTTATTAGTTGGCGCTTAACAGAATAGTTGTCAAAAATGCCCTCCATCTTAGGGTCAAGAGGCCCTCCTCTCTGCAAGTTGATTCCAACAATATTGCCACTGTCATGCTCTCCCTGGACCAAAATGGAACAATGGTCAAGTTATTAAACGAATGGAGGCAAACAAGCACAAATGCGCAAGGTAGGAGTTGTAGATACCGTGAGAGTAATAATCTCATCTTGAGTATCAAGCCCAGAGTTTTCAGCCAGTGTCTTGGGGACCACAAGAAGTGCACTGGCAAAAGCTTCAATACCAAGTTGAGCACGCTGCTCCAAGTTTGGAGATTATGAATTGTTAACATGAAATGCCACACAGGATTGCAACAGAAAGGGAAGAAATATATGGAGACAATTACCCCTTGAACGGTTTTCTTGACTTCATCAATCAAGTATTTTCTGGCTGCAAATTCAAAAGCTCCTGCACCCTGATCCCCAAAGAAAATAGATTTCACCATCCACAAGGTTGAAATGAACAGAACAAGGGAAGTGACAGTAAACTAAAAACGCATAACTTCGTGGACTTATTTCTGACCCAATATAAGAATTAAAAATTAAAAAACAAAACTAGCATTCTAGAAACATGTACGCAATTACTTTAATTGAATCAAGGAATTGAAGCAAATATCACTTCAGTCCAGCAAATATTGTGCAATCAGCACTTACAAGAACGACAGCTTCATCTTCTATGGTATTTTTGACTGCTCTTAGGCCATCTCGAACAGCATCCTTTATTTGAGCAATTGTATGGTCACTTGGTCCTGAAAGATTAAATAAGTCAAGACTTAGTGCTGCATATCCCATGATACACACAAATATGTCCAAAACAGGGGGGCTGCTGGATTAGGGCAGTTAAAAGAAGGAGACCATTCATATGCAGATTAAGTGGAAAAGTTTATAGTGCAGATTACCTTTTATCAATATTGTACAAGAATGAGGATTCTTCACATTTTCAACAAAAGTATATTTCTCCTCGCCAAGAACATGCTCATAAACTAGTCCAGCCCAACCAAGGCAATCAGGAGATAAATCATCAACAGAATTCACAGCCTCTCCTCCACATGCCAAAATCAGGCGTTCCATGTTTCTCCTCTTTGCTCTTCGAAGAGCAATAATCTAACAATTATTAGATAATCAACTACTAAACAAGACTTCTTGCCCGGATATGCAAGGGAATCAAGTCAAGAAAGTTTCAGCGCTAAATAGTGCGCACAGTGATATGAAAAAATGTACTTGTAGTAGATGGCAGTTAAGGCTGTTAGTATGTCAGTTGGAGGGTGTTATGAGTAACTATAAATAACAGTCCCCCCCACGGCTATTGTATGTTTTCCCTCTCTCTTTTCCCTCTTTTTCCTTTCATCTACCATTTTCCATAACACAGTCACAACAATATAAAGCAAATATGCAGCTAATTGAGCTAACTACACATTCATGAGGTACTTCTATGATAGATAACCAGGAGATGAGGACTTACCCCTGCTCGTGCAAGAAGGTCTAGAGACAGGGGATCAATACCCTTTTGGTTAATGACAACAAAGTTCTTGTCATTACCAGAACAAACCTGCATACCAACAGATTTTTAAAAGGCACCAGATAAGAGCAAGTATACATATATGTATATCATCATCACTACCATAAAATGTAGAACTAAAGTAGCTCAACCTGATTTTTTAGCCCAATGATCTTCTTAACTCTTTCATCCACCTGTCGCCTTTCAGCTGCAACCATTGCCTCTCTCTGCTCCGCATTAGAGTAAAAAAATCCTGCATTGATTTCACTGGAATATGCAATATCAGTACATAATTCACAAGAAATCCTAGCTAAATGCAATAGTTTGTCTCCAAAATTAGTAGATTAGATACTGTATAACAGAGTACCTTTTCTCATATTCCAAAGACACATTGCATGTCAATATATAGCAGTTCTCTGCTCGCCGTTTCATATCTGGGTGCCTAGAGCCATGGTCAAGTACAAGGCCTTCAACCTGAAAAAGATCACCATGGAATTAAGTGAACAAAATCCTATACAGTTTTTCCAAGTTATTAAGTACACAGCTTTAATCAGTAACTCATTAGAAGATCACCAACGAGTAACATCTCTTTATATATTATGAATTGCTAAATGACTGAAGCCTTTCTGTGCCAATGGGAACTATGGTCTCAACCTTCCATTTGAGAGCACTGATACTTTTTCTTCAAACGAACATAAGCCACACGGGATGAATTATACTCATTACAGAAAACAATATTTTCCAGTTGTTTACAAGTCAGGCTGGCCTTAACAAAATTCCGAAGCCATCAACAATTCGAGAAAATTACCAGTCGTGTATCAACATCAAATTTGTGGCGCATGTGCATAATCTCGACCATAAAGAGATCAATGGCTTCATCAGGCTTTCTAATACATAGCAGCTGCATAGTTTACGAAAAACTAGTTATAATTGCGCTAGCTAGAAATAGTTAGGGGCCTCAAAAATCTAAATTTTGACAATATCTACAGCCTTCGAGAAGATATCAGCAGGTAAAACTTACTGCATTGACAACAATGTCAGTCAACTGATCTGCCAATGCTTCATAAAGCTGCACAAGAGCAATCATTGTCAACTTAAACTTGAAATGACTTATAACGTTAAGCAAATTACATTTTCTCGAGAACAGAATCACCTTTGTCCTTAGTGTTGTTCTTGCCACCATTTTTAGAATCTCTTTGTCAGGTTCATTGCCCACGACCACGGGAGTTTTAAATTGCTCCAGAAATTGCAGGGTGGCCCTTTTTGCAATTTCAAAACCATCGACAAGAACACGCGGATGCATTCCTGAATAAAATTAAATAGGTGTAATCAAAACGATCATACTCTAAGACTGACTTCAGCATTTGATGAAAATAAGTTTTTTGTTTCTTTACCATCGAGACTCAAACTAGTTTTAGAGGAATTGACATGTATGGCTACTAACCTTCATCAATGTATCGTTCACATTGCTTCATGAGTTCCCCGATAAAGATGACAGTAGAAGTAGTACCATCTCCGCTTGTGTCGTCTTGAGCAACAGCTGTCCTTGCAATCATAATCGCCGTGGGGCTCTGAATTTGCTGAAACCAGTAAGAAGCAAAACGCCAATTGTCAGTTACAGATTGAAAGAAGATCTCATCTTAAAATTAAAATTAAAAACACACAAAGCACCATTTCTTTGAGAAGAGTGTTGCCATCTTTAGTGAGTTTGATATCTCCAGCTCCGCCAACAAGCCTAAGAGTGAGAATCAGGTGTTCCATTTTCACAAGAAAAAGAAGTCAAAATACAGAAGAAAAAGAAGAGTACGTACATCTTAATGGTGCCTTTGGGGCCAAGATTGGTCTTGAGGACGTCTTGCAAGCCCTTGGCGGCATTTATGTTCATATGAAGCGCCGCCGATTTGTTCAACACCTCGGCGTTAGGATTCAACACTCGAAGTGCCATAGTTCCTCTTCTCTCCTCTTCTCTACTCTAGTCTTCTCGTCTCGTCCAAAGAGAGAAACAACTCAGGAATGGAATCTGCTATTTCTTAGGGCTCGGGAGGAAAATGAAAATGAAGTTTGGGCGGTAGCTTAGGGGAGTTTGTTAAAATTGTAAATTAAAATTAAAATTAAATTTGAGTAAAAGAAACGAAGCCAAAAAACTATTTACTTTTTCTTTTTTTATTATTCTTTAAATTTTTAATTAAAATAATAAAAAAATAAAAATTTTAATTTTAAACTTAATTAATATTATAATTCAAATTAATAATTTAAGTAATTAATTAAGTTATTATTTTAATTAAATTCATTTAGTTTAAATGAAACTTGATAGTTAATTAAGTTATTACAATGGGTTAGTTCAAGCCTGAGCCTACCTAAGCCCAAGCTCAACCCGACAACTTCTGCTAAGGTCTAAGCCCGATCTAAGGCAGTTGAACTCAAACCTAACTCGATCCAATTTGATCTTTTTTAATTTTTTATTTTTAAATAATAAAAATTTATAAAACAATCACAATATAATCTTAAGCTATGTTTGATTAGACGTAAGATTTTTAATGGAATGAAATAAAATAAAATGTAAGTTGATGTAATATTATAATATTGTTATTTGAGAGAGATATAAGGGTTCTAAATGTAATATAGTGAAATGTTGTTTGGATTAAGGATTTATAATATAATATAGTGTAAAGTTGTTTGTCATTTTCCATTCTATCATAAACTCCGCAAATTGGAAGTTTTTTATTTTTACTGTTTAGGATGAAATGAAATGTAATATGAAACATTTCTCTCCCATCTCATCTCATTCTATTTCATTATAAATTCTCGTCTCGAATGATAGAATAATATTATATTTCATTCCATTCTATTAATAAACCTCAACTAAAAAGAATAATATTATATTTCATTCCATTTCGTTAATAAACCTCAACTAAACTTAGCCTTAAGTTATCAAGTTTTGCAAAACTTGAGTATTCACTATTTGGGCCGAACTTGGTCTTGAAAAGACAATCAATTCAGAGGGACCAAATTTGCCTCTCTAATTGCATAAACACCCCCAAATTTTGAAAGTGTAATTTTGATCCGACTTGGCTTGACTCTTGAAAGATATAGCTCGAGTTCGAGTCTAAACTCAAATGGATCTCATCAAAATGACGTTATTTTGATCTTAAATTTTTAAATTTTAAGATCAAATTCATTCGAACGATATCATTTTGATTAAATAATTTAGTCGTTCAAACTTCAATTCACATTCGCAAGCCCAAATTTATCTCATAACCTAGTTAAATTAGGCCTGATCTAATGACTACAGCCAGACTTCTACCCCAAAACCATCCATAAAAGTGAGGATTAGACTCAAGTTATCATATATGTTTTGTATCTTTAAATTTGATTAAATTTGATAATTCAAAATCTTATTTGATTGAAGTCAAAATGGTATTATTTTAACGTAATTTAAGATATTAATTAAACTAATATCAATTTAATTAATAAACTTTAGCTTGGTTTGAAATTTTATACTAAAGTATTATTAAATTTGATCAGGCCTAAACTAAACTCGATTAAATATATTTTTAAATTAAGAAAATGGGAGTTTTGATCCATATCATCCAACATGAACATATAACAACTTAGTAGATTAAAAGCGATGGTTTTTTTATTTTTTTTGAGTTTCAGATTGAGCTTAAACTTAAGCTAATCCCAATTTGAAGCTTAATCAACTCAAACCTTACTAACCCTAATTTTAATAAATTATATTAAAATAATATTATCTTGCTCAAACTAGTTAAACTCGTTTTGAATTAATCCTATTAGAATCAAATTTGACCAATTTTTAATTAATCTTTTAATTTCAAATATAATCGTTCAAATTATTTGGGTTGAACTTAATCTACTCTTCTTATAAATTATATTTAATAAAAAGGTTGAAATGGTATCAACTCAAAATTCAAACTCCAGCTCAAGTATAATAAAAACAATTATAGGGTCAAAGTTTCAAATTTGTAAGTTTTTACTGATCTGATTCTATTTGATCCAACTTTAAGTAAGCTTAAACCTAAATTTGTATTTTTCATTTGATAGATTTCGACTAAACTTTTTCTTGGTCCAATCCAAAATTTAATTAAATTCAATTTGAATTTCTTATGACCCAATTTTATTTCGAGGGAAACTTTAAACATATAAATAAAGTAATAGACCAAATACATATACTATGAACTTAGCCATATAAGAGTGGTCGAGTTAATAAAGTGAGGAATATGAGGTTAAAAAGTTCTGTATTTAAATTCACCTATTTATTTCTTTCAATTAAGTCTGTCGTACAGAGTTTGTCCAGTATAGATTATCTAGTTTGCGTAATTTGTAAGTTATTGCATCAATTTAGAGATTTACCTAATGCACTTCTAAGATAGCGACTACGAATTCCTCTATTTCAAGAAAAAACTTTGAGCTTGAATTTGGTTAATGTTTTAAAAAAGTTGAAAATTGAAAATTTTGAAATATGTTTGACAAAATAATTTTTAATAATTTAAAGTTTAATTTAAAAAGAAATTATTAAATAAATATTTATTATCAAAATTTATTAATTTTAAAAATAACCGTAAATTAATAAGTCGGTTGATTTTAATAACAAAATCTAGTAAACAAACACAACTGAAAATTTGAACAATTACGACTGTATTTACTGTTAAACTCGTCGGTTGACTGTTTGTCTTTGGTTACCGCCACTAACCTTCTCTCTTAAGAACTTCCCCTCGCAAAAACGCTCTTTAAACTACTGTTACCGGAGATTCGATTTGGCGATCCTCACTGCTTGGTGCGTTTTCTTTCTTCTTCCCTCTGTGTTTTTCTTATAGGATAAGATCTGTTATGTTCATGGATTTTTGATTTCATTTGCTCGTAGATAATTTGTTTTATTCGAATCCTTATTGCTTCAATCTTCTCTTTTTAAATCGGTTTTAAATTTTCTTTGCTCCGTATGTTTTGGATTTCTTTTATGAATTTTCCTTGGCTGAAGCACGTTTTGATCCTGTGATTTACTTGATTATTGTGGAGACAATAGCGGAAAGAAATGGAGTTTGTTACTGTGATTGCAACTTTCTGGCTTAGATAATCAGAAAGTTCTGGTAAGCTGACTTGACTTTTCCTTTCCGTACTGTAAGCTCTCTGTCTGTTCTCGTCTCCTCTTCTCTGTTTACTTGTGGATCAAATCCGAAGTTCCGGAGAAATTGTGAATTCCGATGGAAGAAAAGCTCAGAAAGCTGTTGATTCTATACGCTTCTCAAACCGGCAACGCTTTGGACGCTGCCGAGCGCATCGGGCGGGAGGCCGAGCGTCGAGGCTGCCCGGTCACTCTTTACTCCACCGATGAATATGATGCTGTTAGTATTTCCGTGTCTCATTTATCTCATTTTAGTTAGATATATGTATAGTGGAAATGTCGAGGAAAGTAGGAGAAGCTCTTTTGTTTAAGTGGTTCGTTAGTTGAAAATTTCGCTTCTCAGGCTTCCTTGCCGTTGGAGGAAATTGTAATCTTCGTGGTTTCTACAACGGGTCAGGGGGACACACCAGATTCCATGAAGGTTGTGATTGATGCTACTTTTTTTTTTTTCCATAAATTCCCTTCAGTTCTAACATTTTGTTTCAAGGATGAGCACTAAATTTGTCTGTTTTGTTTTTGGTTCTTCCTATTCTACTTGTGTAGGCCTTTTGGAGATTTCTTCTGCAAAAGAATCTTACTAAGCGTTGGCTGGAAGGGTTTCATTATGCTGTCTTTGGACTGGGTGATTCTAGTTACCAAAAATACAATGTAGCTATTTCTGAATTTCACGAGTCATCATCATCTTCAATTTATCTATATCTCTACTTTATTGTCATGTAATCTAGTTTTTCATTGCTGCATTGTGGTTTATAAGAGAATTGGAGAAAAGTATAACTGAGTTGGCATGCATGTACTATGGCCGTGCAGATCATGACCTTCATAACTTAACAGTTTTCTTATTTTTCACTAGACAGATGAAGAAGTCCATCTTTGAAATGACTCAAGGGTGTGAAGTTCAATATTAGTGCATTGAGAGGTCCATTAACTGCTTAGTTTTTTTCTTATGGCCTGGCTTAGGCAACATGAGCTCACAGCTTGCTTTAAAATTTTAAACATGTACCATGAATATTAATGTATTATTATTTCTCTTTTTGATCGGAATTGAAAAGAAACCACAAAAATGCGTCGATTTATGCATATAAAGGAAATGTACCATTAAACCCAAAAGCTTGAACTATTACTAAGGCCTAGTTATTGTTGTAACTCCAAAACTTCATACAGAATCTCATTGGACTGAAAGTGTGAAGAGACATTAAATGTAAAAGTTTAAGCTGTTGATTTAGGCCTATGGGTGACACTATATATTGGGTCTAACATGATGGCATGTGCATCTTTAGAAAACAGACTGAGTCGCATATGGTTGTTATTTAATTTGCAAGGCCTCAGATTAGATCCTTGCTTCGAGTAATTGAAGAATTAGTGATGATTGGTTTTACAGCTTCAGAATGTCCAGAATTGGTTGTTTATAAAGAATGAAATCAGTTGCTTCCTCATTTCTTTTTCTCAAGTTTGAAAGTAACAGATTTTGCTTGGTGTGAACCTGTAGTTTGTGGCTAAGAAGCTTGACAGAAGGCTTTCTGATCTCGGGGGGGTTGCAATTATTGAAAAGGGTTTGGGAGATGATCAGCACCCTTCAGGGTATGATTGCAATGTGCCTCTGTGCTTTTGTTTGGAGAACTTATATGTATATGCACTTAACAAACACAAATATAGAATATAATTGATTCAATGTTAGAATTCATAGCTTTGCTTTAATTGTTTTCACCTTAATGTCTGTGCTGATCATTTATGTCCTTCTCCATTTCTTAAGTGTTTATCATAGGTACTCTTATGGTCAAGGTAACACAGTAATAAGCTGTCAAAAAGGGGTAGAAAATGACTTTTTGGATAATATGGTCTTAATTTTGATGTATAATATTGCATATAGGAATATATGAACTTTATTTGTGTTTTTGGTGGAAATTTTATCTGAAAGAAGAATCTCCTTTAATCATTCGTTTTGCAAGAGAAGCATTGACGTTCTCAGTTGTTCTTTTAAATAAAATACAGCAATGACTCTGATATGCAGTATGTTGCAATTTATATGTACGTATAGGTATGAAGGTGCTCTGGATCCTTGGATGTCATCCTTATGGCCAGTGCTGAATAAGATCAAGCCTAAACTCTTCCCAAATGGTCCTGATTTTGTGATTCCTGATTCAAAGCTGATTGATCAGCCAAAAGTTCAAATAATATATCATGAAAGTGAGAAGCTGGGCTTACATTTGTCTTCTGCATCAGGTAACTTGAAGTCAGGCTATATAAGGACAAGAGTTTGTATCTATCTTCTGTCCAAGTCAAGTGATTTTATATCCTTGATACAAGTTCCTGTAATTGTTGTCCAATATTGCAATAATGAAAATGTTTTATTTTGGCAGTCTTATAAGGTGGGCTGTTAGCTTCAAACTGCTGTTTTATTCTTTGGGCATCTGACAAATACTCTTTTTCTTTTGGTTCCCTTTTATCTTTTGGTTGATTTACTTGGAGTATTTTGTTTGAGCGTTAGCTTTATGAAAATAGATCAAGTTTTAGTCGTTGTAGGTTTTCAACTTACAGTTCTTTCTGCTATGGTGGTACCAGGTCAGGAGCAAATTAAGAGGGCTCGCTCAATGTCTCCTGGAAAATTTTCTCACGATAAGGATTTGCCTGACTGCTTTTTGAAATTGGTATCAATACTTGATTAGCATGTTTGATTGATTTGATAAGTCAACTCACAATGATTTTGTTCATCTTAATTGTTTCCTTCATTTTTTCTTCATCGTCCTATTCTTTTTCTACATTCCTGTCATGTAATTATGGCTTCAGGTTCTTATTTCTGTCCCTTTACATCTTCCCTTGTAGGTCAAGAATCAGGCATTGTGCAGAACAGGCTGCGGAAAAGATGTGCGCCATTTTGAATTTGAATTAACTTCATCCGTAAGTTATGTTTGTTTAAATGCTGATTTGAGTGTGTGCTTGTCTAGACTAGTCTTTTGTATGACCTCAAGCTGATGAAGCTGATGTTTGAATTATCCTCTTTCTGTGTTTCAATTTATTGACAGGCAATTAAATACGAAGTAGGAGATGTTCTTGAAATTCTCCCTGGTCAAAACCGTGCTGCTGTGGATGCTTTCTTAGAGCGTTGTAATTTGGACCCAGAATCCCTCATCACTGTAAGTCCTTTTGTATTATTGACGGGCCTAACTGGTATAGCATATGTTTTAATACCGTCTAAAGATAGACTTTGTATGCTGCTGCATTTGAGTCCTGTTTTAATCTAAAAGTATTCACATAATTTTTGAAAAGCTAGCTGTTAATTTACTCAACCCAAGGATAGCAGTGGAGAAAGAATTAATCCAATGGTGAGCACTGAGCAGGTCAAACACGCCTTGTTTGGTTCATTTTGCAGTGGGTTGGCACCTATAAAAGTTCAAATCTGAGCTTGTTCACTGTGAATATCCTGAGATAAATCCTCCATAATAGGTTTATTTAACTGGTAACTTGTAATGTTTTTCCCATTGAGATCTGATATGTTTCTTCTATATTTGATATTGTTGCGAGAAAATAGAGATTGTGGAAGTAGCTGTTTCAGAAAGCAGAACCCTGATCTCCTGTTAGTGCCTATTTTGCCTTCTAATGATGGTTATATTCTTCATTTGCTTTGATGTGTATAACCAGCTGACTATGCACATCCTGGGGGCTGAAGCTCTATTTTCCCTCATCTTTCTAACTAATTTTGTCAACATTTTTCTGATCAATATTCATTATCTTATCATACCATGGCTTTATTGTTTTTTCTGAAACTGCAACTTATCTGCACTCGAGGTTGATGTATGATAGCATTCTTCTAGTACCTGAACCAATAAACATTTCTCTTATTTCAGGTGCACCATCGAAGTACAGAGAATCACCACCTTGATATTGACGGCAGTAACTCAACCGTCCCCATAAAATTAAAAACTTTTGTGGAATTAACAATGGATGTTGCATCAGCTTCCCCCAGACGTTATTTCTTTGAGGCAAGCATGCTGTATGTTTTATGTTCTGTTGCTTGTTTTAATGAGAAATTATAGCTTTTACTTACCATTATTTGCTTCTGTTTAATGTTATGGTATGGTCCTGTTTCTGTCTAGTTGAAATAGTCTCGTCTGCTATTTAGTATTGAGAGTTAGATTGTGGGTGACCTATCAACTATGGGAAAGGTAAATTTGATCACAGCAGATTTATCATTTTACCTCATTTGTACTCTTCTTGACTGTTGACTTGAAAAGAGTTTTATGTAATTAACCACAATTTTGTTGACTAGTGACTATTATTTTGATTGAACTGCTTAATTGTCCCATAAACCAAATATTTAGCTTTGTTAATGAATTCTGGTAGTTCTGTTATTAGAATATGCATTCTTTACGATCCAACCTTTTCAGACACCTAATAATATTGTAGATGCACAGCAAACCAGCACCCATGAATTTGTACACACATATATCTGATAGACATTGAAGTTGGTCCTGCCAATTCAGTTGTTTCTTTTTGTTAAAGTTTTTGTCATATTTGATGCCACAGACTTCAATAATTGTACATTTCGTATGTGCCGCAATGCCTCATCTTCCAGGTAATGAGCTTTTTTGCAAAAGCTGAACACGAAAAGGAGAGACTCCAATATTTTACCTCGCCTGAAGGAAGAGATGATCTATACCAGTACAACCAGAAGGAAAGAAGAACTGTTTTGGAGGTCAGTTCTGTGTGAAGTTTTAGTCTTTTCTTTTTCTTTGTGGCATTAGAATCTCTTACAACGTCGAGCGCAAGTGACAGAAATCATTTTTTGCGGATATAGGTATTGGAGGATTTCCCCTCCGTGCAAATGCCACTTGAGTGGCTGGTGCAATTGGTTCCTCCATTGAAAACAAGGGCGTTTTCGATTTCTTCTTCACCTTCAGCTCATCCGAATCAAGTGCACTTGACTGTCAACATAGTGTCATGGCTAACACCATTTAAGAGGAACCGCAATGGCCTATGCTCGACATGGCTGGCAAAGCTTGATCCACAACAGGGTATTTTTTTCCCGATTAACATAATCGAAACTTTTGATATGCTTATGCAATTCTAAATTTATACATCATTGATTACCATAAAATGGCATACCTTTGTCATGCTTAGGCGTACGTATTCCAGCATGGTTTCATAAAGGTTCCCTTCCTCCTCCTCCATTAACATGTCCCCTCATTCTCATTGGACCTGGAACTGGATGTGCCCCTTTTCGCGGATTCATAGAGGAAAGAGCTGCAAAAGACGTCTCCGGTTCAGCGGCTCCCATCGCCTTCTTCTTTGGCTGCAGAAACATGGATAACGACTATTTATACAAAGACCTCTGGTTGTCCCACGCACAGAATGGCGGTTTGCTTTCCGAAGAAAGGGGTGGCGGCTTTTATGTTGCATTCTCAAGAGACCAACAGCAGAAGGTGTATGTGCATCATAGAATGCACGAAAATAGCCAGAGGATCTGGAGACTATTGTCAGAGGGAGCTTCTATTTATGTTGCAGGTTCTTCAACCAAAATGCCATCAGACGTAATGTCGGCATTGGAGGACATTATTTCCGAGGAGGCTGGAGTTCCTAAGGAAGCTGCTAAGTTGTTGCTTAGGCGGTTGGAAAGGGAGGGAAGATACCATGTTGAAGCGTGGTCTTGATCTCCCATTTAGATAAAAGCAAGAGGCGTACTGATTGGAGGACAGTATTTCCGAGGAGGCTGGAGTTCCTAAAGAAGCTGCTTAGTTGTTGCTTAGGCGGTCGGAAAGGGAGGGAAGATACCATGTTGAAGCGTGGTCTTGATCTCCCATTTAGATAAAAGCAAGAGGCGTACTGATACTATCCAAGAGGACAGTCGAGTAGCTCGAGTATAAGTCTTAGTGAATTTCTATTTTTCAGATTTTTATTTTCTTAAAATTTGCTTGTTATTTTTTTTCTATTTTTGTTATTCCCTCGGATATTTATTTTGGCAATTTATTGGAAATTCATTTTTTTTCTTCCGATTTGAGCTTTACACAAATGAACAAATTGGGCAAGGATTGTTAAGCTATTATGAAAAAAGTCTTTCGCCCTAAACTATAAACTTTAAAATATTAATTTTAAGTCAACGATTTGTTTTATTTGATTAAAATTTTTTAAAAAATTAAATGCAAATTAGACTTTAAGTTTAGAATTATATATTAATTAAATCAGAGATCATCTTTCGTGTCTTGGCCGTCAGTAACATTATCTCTTGATAAAAGTGAGTAAGAAGAGAACTCAATAGATATGGAAACACTACCAAATGATCCTGTTTATCTGTCTTCAACTTTGTCTATGTCTAATCTACCTTCTAAAGCGTGTTTTGTCTAATTGTAATAAAAATCTCGTTGAAATTACTCATGTTTTTGTAGAAAATTGTGTTTGTGAGTTTTCTTTACTTTTATTGAGTCCCTACAATATCTATTTTTATGACCATTCCTGGACGAGAAGTATACATACTATTTTGTCTACATTTAGACCAAAAGTCAAAGAAATAATCAAGAGTTCTAGATTGGAACAGCGTGGCCTTAGATTTACTACAGCAAAACAATAGCTTGAGATCCCAAAAGAACTGCTCTCTATTTGGAGAGAACATAACCATACACATCTACATGTAGGAGTTATACACCTTATTCTCACACTTCATGAAAGAAAGATAATACCTTCGACATCCTGGATATATTTTCTAGACACTGCCCACACAGGGTATCAATATGTCTTGATTGATACCTTGCTGATTACTCTCAACAATAGAAGTGTCACTCTGACAATAACACATGATTTCAACATCAGGTTGAATGATCCCACTTTATTTGAACGACTACAAGTTCAGATTCAGACTACTAGAGCATATCAAGATCCTACAACCATTGTAGCCACCTAATATCACTAGATAATCTATCATCTGTAAAATCATGCTTTGGACGTTAACTTTCCAAATTCGATTTCGGATACTCTTTATATAGTTGCTGATCGTTCCAATGATCAGACTACTATCACCCAAATACCGAAGCAATTACCAACTGTGGAGCCTAAAATGTTGATACCTACTGAATGAATCACCAATTATCAAAAGGTGTTCCATGTGTCTCATCGACACTCTTTTCACACAGCAATTCCTTCGATTATGAAGACATTAAAGGATGGCACCGTCATCTATGCAAATCCCAACGAAGATCCATCCGGACCTTCTACATCCGGTATACTTCTGATTCAACCCTTATTTTCTCATAAGGAAGGTAAATCTGGCCCTCCTATCCATTATTTTAAATTTAATGGAGATCCAGTTTATGTAAGTCATTATCGTATACACTTTCTATAGGGTGTTGACCCATCTATGTGTGAACCTGATTGTAAAGTCTGTCTCAACCTTGAGTCAGACAGTGATGATGATGATGAGGGGTATGCCAAACGACGAAGGTGGAAGAAAAAGTCAAAAACTCGTTGTATGCCTTCTCAACAGTATCATTCGCACAAATATGATTCAGATCCAAATGATTCCAATAAATCTAGTGGTCTACTAATAGAAAGATTCAGACCTAGATCTCTTCGTGAGATGTTGAAATCTTCTACTTGTCAAACTAAGCCAACAATTCATGTCATTACTACTACTCCTATACCTTGTATGATGGTTAAGCCATACGAAGAAGAGTTTCCTTCTCTACACAGGAGTACAGATGAAACAACTAGGGTTATTCCTAGCCTTATATTCGAGCCACATGAATCACTTCACAAGGAACACTTATCTCAAATCCTTCTAATGAAGTTCTTAACTGGCAAACATCAAATGCAGTAGTACATAACAAACTCCTTACAAGAATTGATTCCAAGTTAAATGGAATTAGTCAACAAACTCATGCTACTCAACATAAAGTTGACATCGTCTCTAAACAAATCCAACAACTATACCATTCATATAAAGCTCAGATCAAGCAACTTGATGCTGATCTTTGACATTACATTGCTACACAGTATTTTGGACTTAACTTCAATGTCAAAAATAGAGAGCTTAGGAAGATACAAGGAATTGTACAATACATGGAAGCTGATATGCAATATGAGACTGTATATGACTCATTCTCTTCAATATTTCCAAATATACAGCTACGATGCACTCCTCCTCTGTATCTGACGTACTTCCATATGTTGTACAATTCTTTGTATCTTCTTGAGTTCTCTAGTTTTGACGTCGAAGTGAGGTCCAAAATATTGTGTAGCAATGTAATGTTGAACATCAGCGTCGAGTTGCTTGATATGAGCTTTGAATGAATGGTACAGTTGTTGGATCTGTTTAAAGACGGCGTTAACTTTATGTTGAGTATCATGAGTCTGTTGACTGATTTCATCTAACTTAAAATCAATTATTCTAAGGACTTTGTTCTGTACTACTGCATTTGATGTCTGCCAATTAAGAATTTCATTAGAAGGATTTGAGACAAGTGCTCCTTGTGAAGTGATTCCTGTGGCTCGAATATAAGGGCTAGAGATAACCCTAGCTGTTTAATCTGTACTCCTATGTAGAGAAAGAAACTCTTCTTCGTATGGCTTAACCATCATACAAGGTATAGGAGTAGGAGTAATGACAGGAATTGCTGACTTAAGCTGACAAGTAAAATATTTCATCATCTCACGAAGAGATCTGGATCTGAATCATCCTTGTGTGGATAATACTGTTGAGAATGCATACAATGAGTTTTAGACTTTTTCTTCCTCCGTCATCTGGCATACTTCTCATCATCATCATCACTGTCTAACTCAGGGTTGAGACAGACTTCAAAGTCAAGTTCCCCCATAGATGGGCCAACATCCATACAAATTGTCCACGGTGATGGCTTACATAGAATGGATGTCCATTAGATTTAAAATAATAGATAGGAGGGCCAGATTTACCTTTCATATGAAAAAAATACGGGCTGAATCAAAAGTATAGCATCAGAAGTAGGTCAAGATGGATCTTCGTTGGGCTTTGCATAGATGGACTTCACCGTGCCATCCTTTAATGTCTTCAGAATCGGAGGAGTTGTTGTACGAAAAGAGTGTCGATGAGGCGACTGCAACACCTTTTGCTAATTAGTGATTTATTCAATAAGCATCAACTTTTCAAGCTCCACAGTTGGTAATTGCTTCAGGATGTGGACGATAGTAGTCTGATTATTGGAACAATTAGTAACCATATAATGAGCATCCGAAGTTGAACTTGGAAAGTTGAGGTCTAAAACATGATTCTACAGACGATAGATCATCTGGTAGTGTAAAGTAGCCATGATGGTCGTAGGATTTTGATCCGCTTCAGTGATCTGAATCTAAACTTGTAGTCATTCAGATAAAGTGAGATCATCCAACCTAATGTTGATATCTAGTGTTATTGTCAAAATGACACTTTTATTGTTGAGAGTAGTCAATAAGGTACCAATCAAGACATTTTGGTACGTTGTGTAGATAGTGTCTAGAAGAGATATCTTGGTTGTCGCAGGTATTCTCTTTCTTCCACGAAGTGTAAGAACAAGGCGTATAACTCTTACACATAGATGTGTATGGTTGTGTTCTCTCCAAAGAGAGATAAGCTCTTTTAGGCTCTCAAGCTTTACTTGCTATTTTGTTGTAGTAAATCTAAGACTACACTGTTCCAATATGGATCTCTGAATTATTTCTTTGACTTTTGGTCTAGATGTAGAGAAAATAGTATGTATATTTCTCGTGTAGGAACAGTCGAGAATAAATATCGTAGGGACTCAACAAAGGTAAAGAAGATCACAAACACGATTTTTTACAGGAACATGGGTAATTTCAACAAAATTTTCAATACGATTAGACAAAACACATTTAACACTAGAAGATAGACTAGACATAGACAAAGTTGAAGATAGATGAACAGGGTTATTTGGTAGTGTTTCTATAACTATTGGGCTCTCTCCTTACTCACTCTTATCAAGAGACAATGTTACCACCTACCAAGACACGAATTATATATTAATTGATTTTGTTTGGCCCGTGGAGTTTCCCTAGTTTGCAAAATTTAAAAAATATTTTCTCCTTTGTTTTCTACTCCTTCAACCACTATTGCAGACCTCTTTTCTCTTCTTCATAAAAGCCTGTTTTATTATCTTCATCTCACACTTCTCAAATTTGAGATTAAGTTTAAACTTATTTTTCTTAATGCCTATTTAAATTTCAATCTTATTTTTCTCGTCGTCCCTAATTTATTGAATTTCATAAAAAATTAAAATTGAAGAAAACAGTAATGATTAAAAAACCTAATCGGTTCTGTTTATTTTTAACTTTTCAGTTTGATTTACTTTAATAATTTTTATTGTTAAAAATTGGATCAATTTATCAATTAACTAGTAAATTTAAATCAATGTCCATTTAACAATCTTATTTTTAATTAAACTTCAAATTCTTGCACACAGATAAAGACCATCTCTTTCAATTATATTACAAAATTTTTAATTTTATTCAATCTTTAATGTCGGTTAAACTTTTTTAGAACATTCTAAACTCTTCATCCGTATTTTTTAAAGTTTTGAAAAAGATAATTAACTGAAATAGAGATTAAAAATTTTCTGAATATCATCTTTATAAAAGAAAATGCTTTAAACTTTATCTTTCTGTACAAATTACCGTTCTCTTTTTCTATTATTTTTTTGATTGGTCCATCTTAGTTCCAACCTAACCAAGCACGGGCTTTTTGTTGGCTTCCATGTTTGACAGAGAAGTTGAAGCAGAAGAGAAGAAGAAGAATACACTCGTCCTCTTCTCTCTCAAACACACACAAGAACTAAGAGCGATGTTAGCTTCCTGTAGAGTACAACTCAATGTATATGCACACACTAAAAGCTCGCAACTTGCTAAACAGGGATTCTTACGTAAACCCTTTGAAGTTAATATCAAACCACTAACCTTTCAGAACCCAGCAAAGCTCAGGCTTTTTGCTTCCACTTCCGACCCCATAATCGCTGAAGACAACACCCCAACTGAGAAAGAGGTAAATCTCGGTTCTTCTGATTTTGCTTTTTGAGCTTTTTTTGGAATTGGGGTTTATGTGGGATTTAACAAAAGATTGATCTTTTGGTGTTTGATAGAAGCTCCGAGTTGTAGTGAAGCCAATGGCGAAACCGAGGATAGTTTTGAAGTTCATTTGGATGGAAAGGGCATTAGGGATTGGTCTAGACCAAGTCATACCAGGCCACGGGACAGTCCCTTTGAGTGCTTACCACTTTTGGCCAATAAGTGATGCTTGGGAACAGCTTAAGTTATTCCTGGAAAGCAAGCCCTGGATTTCCAGGACACAAATGGTGATTCTGCTTAATCAAGCTACTGATATCATCAACTTGTGGCAGGAAAATGGCAGCAGGTCACAATAATTTTACAGCTCAGGATTGTAAAATTGCTGATGGTTATACTGCGGTTGCAGAGCGATGCTTAATTGCGGGAAATGCGGTCGCAATTATAGCAAATTCCGGTAATGATCCGGCTAACTTCAATTTGAGGCCATAGCTTTGCTGTGATGTTTTGTTCATTGACTAGAATCATCTTGTGATATTATGTGAATCCTATATAAATGCATCATCCAGTAGGAAATTGGTGAGGGTTTCAAGAGTCATCCTCACCAAGATCATGTTAATCTCTTATTCTATGTACCAATGTCCAAATTGAGGTGCTTTTATGTCGGAATCTTGTCCCTCTTTTCCTTGGTATTTCTTGTCCAATCCGTAAAAGACCATTGCAACTTATACAAAGGGTTGTGAATTCAATGCTTCTCCTACAGTGGATTTCATGTCAGTAATTGAAATTTGAATGAGAATTCTATACCATTTTCCTGCAATATCTTCTCAGGTTGATTGAAATTGAATGTTGCAATCTGCTGAATTTCATGAGATATTATTGAGTTGTTAGATTGCTTTATCCTCTGTAATCCCTTCCTGTCTATCAATTGAAAGTTCAATTCTCAAGCTCCCATCAGAGCCTTATGCGTTCCATTTTCAATGATCCAAACCATGAAGGTCATCTTGTTCGTAGCTCTGAGATTCGTTCTCCAAAGTTTGATAGCAGCTCCTGCAGCAGCTGCATAAGATTATGATTGATAAGCATCTGCTGCATCTCCGTACTTATTCCCCAGATTTATCGAGCCAGGGGGCTGTTGTTGTTCGCTAACGCTTTGAGCGATCCTAACCTTTTATCACGGGGTTCACTCATTGATCTTGGTTGGATATTGTTCCTGCTTTAGCAACTGGTCGATGTCTGATTAATCTAGAAGTTATGAATGACATAGTAATGCTTCAAAGACTATGTTCTAGCATCATTCTTGTAATGTTCTACACCTGATGCATCACTAACAACATCTTCTTCTTCTTCTTGTCTTTTCCTCCTTGTTTTCTAATGGTCAGATCATCTCATTTTGATCCAAGTATCAAAAACTTGGGTAAGCTGCAAACACAATTGATTTTGTAGTGAAGGCTATGATAAAATGTCCTGTGCTCGTTGACGCCAGAAAGAAACTCAATGTAACTGTTAACCGGAACTGCCAACCTAAGTTGTATCAAACTCTCAACAGGTTTAGTTGTCCTCGAAACAATCAACTCTTTGTATTAAAGAAAGCACAGTTTAAGTGCCGGCTTCTTTATGAAAAAATAAAAATAGAAACTACTATTATCCTTTTTATGCATCTTAGAATATATATATATGTTTTATAATCCGTAAATGAAATTCCTTTTTTTATATTTTGTTAGTATGATTGTTTTTACTTAATTACAATTTGAGTACTTAAAAGAATAGATATGGAATTGTATTTAATAATTTTTTAAAAACTTATAAATTATAAAATTTTTGAATTTTTTAAAATTTTTAATATTTTAGAAAATTTTGTTCTTTTAAACTTTTGTTAAAAATTAATAATGAAAATGAACATAAAAAAAGACCAATTAAATGTTGCTAAAATAAAAATTCAACTTAGTTATTAAATATTACCTAAATTAATTAAACTCAAATTAATAAAATTGGACTTAAACTTATAATTTAATTAATTTAAAAAAGATTTCCTATTTTTTCAAATTTTGGAAAATTTTTATAATTTTAAATTTTCAAAAAAATATGATCTTAAACTTTTTTTTTTCAAATAGCAGCAAACTCACATCAAAAATTGGCCGGTAAAATATTTATAACAATGTAACTTAGTTATTAAATATTAACAAATTAATTTTAAAAAGGAATATAACAATTGACTAACTGAACTTAATTAAATCCAACTTAATAGTTTATTATAATTATCGAGAATATACTGTATCAGGCCCTCGGTATTTCCGGGCCATTGGATCATCATCTTCTTATATCTTCCTTCCACTGATGAAGCCTTCACCTTCACATCAGTTCTTCAGGAAAGTCTAAGTCTCTGGTGAGTCGACACTCACTAGCTGCTCTTTAATCTTATAAGCAGACTCAATCTCAATGACTGTAAGTAATCTTCTGAACAAAATCTCTCATCTCCTTTCTTGTTCCTAAGTTGGTTTTAATCTTTTAATCTGCCAAATCTCCAATGTTTGTGATGTTTCTTCGCAGAAGAAACTTTCCCATGTCCCGAAATTCGGAAACTGGGAAAAGGATAACGTACCTTACACAGCTTACTTTGAGACTGCAAGTCAAGGGAAAGCTAGTTCCAGGATGAACCCTAACGATCCTGAGGACAATTCTGTGGTCTTTGTTCATGTCAGGAGCTGCTCAAAGCCTGAAACTAAACCTGAACCTGAACCTAAACCTGAGCCCGAGTATAGCTTTTTCAATCAAACTCCTGTGCGCCCAAATTATCACCAGAGAACTTACGCTGATATAAGCTACAATGCAGATACAACATGCTTGTCTGATCAACCAATGAGTGTCCTCCAGCGAAATGGCAGGTTCTGTCAGAATAATTCTGATCTGGGAAAGAGTCCAGGATCAGTGAAAAGCATCATCAGATCATCAGAACCAGAATGGAAGAAGAAGAAGAGTTTGGTTCCTGGTGATGATGATAGCGATCCTGATATATTTTCTTCACCTGGAAAATTACCATCGACCAAGTCCCCATATGTGAGACGAAGAAGAAGTCGAGCTAGTCCACATGCTACTGATACTCCTGACAGTGTAAGCTTTCTTTAAACTCTTAGATTGATCACTGAGGTCTAGTTCTGTGTTCTAGGGATAAACAAAAATGGTGGTCTGAATCTAACTTCTAGTGGGTTGGTGACAGCAGCTTAGAACATCATCACCTCCTGTTCCAAAGTTCGGATCTTGGGATGAAGCAGATCCCGCATCTGGGGACGTATACACTCAGATTTTCAACAGAGTGAAAGAAGAAAAGGCTTCTTCTTTATATCCTGCAAGTACACCACAACTGAGGAATCACTACATTGATAAGAAGAAGATGAAGCAAAGTACTCCAAAGGTTAGTTCTTGATCAGTGCCAAGTGATTAGCATGACAATGTATCACGTGTTTAAGTTCTTGATCATACTTCTAATCATTCGTGCAGTTCTCCTGCTGTCCGTTTTTCCGAAGAAGTTAGATTGCCACGTCAACTTGCTAACCTGTTGGACAGGAGAGACCCTCATTGGTGGGCTTCGAGTGCGTTTGGTTCAGCTTTTGGTAGGTGGAAAAGTACTTTTTTCTACCGCAAAAGCTATTTTAAGGAAAAAATGAGTGTTTGGCTGTAAACTTCAAAAGC